>VWYP01017360.1:13454-103365 GCA_013400435.1 Pycnonotus jocosus | reverse complement strand
AATAATGCCCCAGTGGAATTTCTTGGCTGTTTTTGACCCTGAGGCCAAATCTTCCAAGGGAAATGCTTTTGTGCTTGCTGAACAAGGAAGGCTGAGGTGATGGGCAGGGATGCAGCTCAGTGAAGGATGATTTACAGTGGGCCAGGGTGTGCCCTGCCACCGTATTTTGGGGGAATTTGGCTTCTTTTGCCCTGCCCTGCTGGTGAAATGCTTTCTTGACTATAGGAATGTTTCTGTTGAGCAATGCAGAGCTGCTGCTGGGATGAATAATTCACAAGGAAATCAGCCTGGAAGAAACTTGCAACGTTCAATCAGATTATTATTTCTTTTTCCTTTTTAAATTCAGGCTATTGCTGACCCAATTTATCTGGAGGATGAGTTTAGCTGATCTGGACAGACAAGAGATTAATTTAACATTAGAACTGGCGGGGAATGATGTGATAATGAAATATTGAACCCTTTTGCCACTGGATGCTCTTCCCCTCCCATCGAGGGCACATCCTGTGCTGGCTGCTCCTGTTGCCATCTGGCATCTGGATGAACATGTGGCTTGGTATCTGGAGAGCTGGACCAGAACTCAGGGATTTGGGATTTGGACACGTTTCAGCTTTGCCACTGCCCTGTTGAGTGAGTTTGGAGAAGTTGCTTCCCCTTCCTGTGTCTGTGCCACCGCCTGCAGGGGATTGCTTTGGCAGTGGGAAAACACAGCAAAGTTTGCTCTGGGAACACAGAGACCTCTGTAACTGGTTATTCCCAGGTGCTCTGGCTCTGGACACATCCTCAGTGTCATTGGGAGCTACTGCAGCTTCATTTGGGGAAATATTTCTGCTGGTTTCATTGTGCTTTTTACCACCTCTCTCGTTTTCTGGTGTTTGGATTTGTTTTCCTCCTCTGCTAGACTGGAATATGCAAAGCAGGGCCTGAATTCAGAGTGGGAGGAGGGCTCTGAGGAATGAGCATGGAGTCAGAGACAGCCAAGAAAACCCGTGGTGCAGGATGACAAAGCCCATCCTGAGACAGCAAGGCAGCCTCACTTTTCCTGACTATTTTCAGGGTTTCCTTCAGTGCACCTTTCTCTATTGTACTGTGTGGTTAACAGCTTCAATACCACAGTAATATTTTCTTTAACTCCTCAGTTCCTTCTGAATAAAACATTCCTCCTTTGTAAGACATAAAAGAAGACAGCATTTATGACTCATGGAGCTGCTGGACCTTTTCACAGTCTGTAAGTCCATGGAAGCTACAGCCAGTGCCAGCAGAGAGCTCAGCAATACCTGGAGCAATATCACACTGCCTTGTTTGTGGTGGGCTGTTGGCCTGGCAGCTTTGAAAAGGAACATGCAATTTTGAATCAATTAGAAGAAGCAGAATTGCTGAAAAATATTCTCTTTTCTTGATACAATTGGAAGAAGGGATGAGACACAATGCCCTGCAGCTGGCAGTGTGGTGTTTGCTGAGCCTGCTGGTCATTTTTGATGTGAAATGTTAGTGCTGTTACTGATTGAGTGCATTGGTTTGCTCAGGGGGGTTCTCCACACGACTCTCAGCCAGTATTGACACTGCTGCTGTGTGTCCTCACCTGCTGGTTTATCTGGAGGTACACTGTGTTTTCTTGCCTGTTGCAGGTGTCTGCTCTGCCATAACCTCCTGTGATCACTCAGGAGTCAGTGCTGGATGTGGGAATGGCTTCATTGCCACATCCCCTCCAAGAGAAGCGATTTGTGTGTGTCCTGCAGGTCCCACACCTTCCCCCTCAGAGCTCTACAGACAGTCAGAACTTTCTCAGGCTGGCACTGAGGTTTTTCTATCCCCTGCTGTACCCAGAGTGCTGCCCTCCAGCAGCAATTCCCATTTTCCTTGTGCTTCCCGTTGTCCTGAGATGGTGCTCAGCACGCTCAGCAATTCTGCCTCATTAAGAATTGCTAAATGTGAGATGAGGTTCAGAGCAGAACACGTTCAGACTTCAGTCACCAAGATTAAAGCGTGAAGAACTCGATGCTTGTGTTTTAAACCTGGAAACGAGCAATTATAAGAACAATCAGTCCTAGATAATTGGGGTTTGAAGTGGTTTTGCTCTGTCCTCTCCAATTCAAGGCCCTCTGAGTTGTGCTGTGGGCTCAAGAGGTTTTCACATGCTGCTTACCCTTGGCAGAGAGCCTGGGAGCTGAGGCATTTTGTTCTTGTGTCTGGAGTTGAGAATGGAGCTCACATCTCCTGCCTGTAATTGTCTTTTAAATTACTTCTGCCCTGATTTGACTGAGACTTCTTAATAGATATTCCTGAGCTCTTGACAGAGTAACAGTTGGGGTTTTTTGCACCATACAGCAGGAAAGAAAAAGAGGTTAATTATAAATGCTTTCTGTGAAGCTTGGGAAGTGCAAGGCATGAATTACCAAAGCTCTGTGGAGACAGCCCAGGTCACCTTTTGGTCCATTATCAGCACAGTTAAGAAGGTGCTTTATCTGGATTTGTCTGTAGGAGCAAACACACCCATCCCAGAGCCTGTGCTGGGACCTTGGGTGCTGCAAACTCCCCAATCCAGCAAGAATTGGCATAAAATCTGAGATGGTGTGTGCTGAAAGGCTTGGCTGGGAACAGCTAGGGCTGTGTCAGGGGAGGGCAGAGATGGCCTGGTTATGTCCCAACAGCTGAGAGAGACTCCAGAGGGTGAGGGAAACAGGGAGAGCAGATGGGATGATGGACAGCAGGAACAGGGTGTCCATCCCTGCTGAGCCTGGGGCCAGCACTGTCTGAGCTGGGTGTGTTACCCGTGCTCCTGCCTGGAAGAATGATCCCACGTGAAGTTATTTTTGCAGTGGGGACAGTGCACAAAGGGTCACAGGACATCACAGCCAGCCTTGCTCAGCCAATTTTAGTCCAATGATCACAGTCATTGGCCTCCTCCCAAAATCGTGGTGATCATCACACAGGAATCCCTCACCCCAGGCTAACCTTAGTAGACCTTTCCTTCCAAGGACAAGTGAAGTGCCAGGTGAAACCTCAGGCCTTAGTACCCACTAGTCCTGGTTTAGGGCAAATTTGGGAGAAAACCTCTGAATGGGATCCCTCCAGAACAGCAAATTCAAGCTGTCCCTCCCCCAGCTGGTTCAGGAAAAGATATCCTTGGAGAAAAGTGGAAAAAAACCCCTATTTATTTAATAAGCAAAGTATCCACAAGCATAAAAAATGAATAATATGAAGGAATAAAACCTCTCGCTGTTCAAAGAGAGGGCAAAATTGAGAAAGTTCTTGCTATTGGTTGTAGCTCAACTCTCTCAGTCTCTCATCAGTCTCTCCTGTGCTGGAAAATGCCATCCTGGGCTCTGGTGGGTCACAGGTGTGAGCTCCTGGTGCTCTTCTGGGTTTTCAGTCCAGAGCAGGGTTAAACAGTCCCAAGAAAAAAGAAAGAAACAAAATAGTCCAGGGATCTTCTCTGCCTCAGCCAGCTAAAACCAGCTAAAAGCACAGGAGATCTCTGTCCCTCTGTCTGTCCGTGCTGCAGACAGCACAGCCCAGGAGCAGAATGTGGAGCCTCACAGTTCTGGTTTCTGTTTCTCTGCCAAGGTCAGGATTAAGACACAGGTAATGTAGATTATTGAGTTCATTGTTTGTTTATTAATTTTTATCTATATTAAATGTTTATTAATTCTTATCTATATTACAGTGGCACAAGCCGTGAGTTCTGCATTACCTCTAGTTAACAAGGTGCAAAATGGGGCACTTCTCTATCTCTACCAGGTCCTTTTCAAGGACAATCTGTCCAATTATGAAATGCCACCTAAATTATTCTTATTTTAAACTCAATAACTGACTACTTGAAGTCTGTAATGTGGACTTTACTAATCAGTTACAGAAAACCACCCAAACCCATGAAGAAGGAGGAAGAAGAAGGTGAAGAAGGATTTAGACAACACTCAAAGCCCTCCATCTTGACTCACATGTAGTATTATATACTAAACCCCCAAAATCTAAGTTTCCAGAATTCCAGCAGTGGAGGAGTGAGAGCAGTTTCTGAAAACAAGCTCAGAGCTTCTCTTTCTCCCCTTTTGCTCTCAGAACAAATCTTAAAGGTGTAGAACATAATATCCAACACAAACAGAACAGACAATGGGGATACAGCACCATAAAGTCACCCCAGGACACCAGTGCACCCTGAGGGAGTTTTCCAGGGTCTGCTGGGGTGTCTGGGTGCTGTGGAGCACCAGGGGCTGGCCCAGAGGCTCTGACTGCTCTGGTTTAGCCAAGCCCTGCCTGCAGAGTGACACTGTCAGGAGCTGTCAGCCAGCAGAGTGAGGATTGAGGGGCTCCCAGGCTGTCCTGGGCAGGGACCCTGCTCAGGGGGCACTCATGAGGAGTTACAGCCCCAGGTCACACTGTGTGTCCTCTTGGGGTGGTCATGGTGAGGGTGAGAGTGGCTGTAACCACTCAGGGTGAACCCTTGAGCCACCTCACCTGTTCAATGAATTTGTTTGAGAATCCTTTTCTGGTTAGAAACCAGGACTAGCAGTAGAGATAAAACATGGTTCATATTTCTCATCACGTCAGAGGGGGAGGAAGACAAACACATGTGAGAAAACACCTTGAACTTTCACCTAAAATGACTTTGATTGTTCCACTGAGCTGACATCCCTCTCTGGTGCATTTCTACACTTGCACATTTGAATCATGTTATGGCAGTTAATCAAAACTACCTCTACTACTAATGCTGTTCTCCTGAACAGGCTGATAAAATCTAGGAGAAGCCCTAAGGCTGCTTAGTTTAGAACACAAACTATTACTGAGCTCAGTTTTTATGACCTGTGCTGTTGTCCTGCTTTATTTTCGTGCTCCTTGATGCTCAGTGCAATGCAGCTGCCAACTGAAGCACACCCCAAATCATGGGATTTTAGCATTAATATGGTTATGACAAGTATGGCTGGGTTCTTGGTGTGGAGCCACAGCATCCCAAAGCCTTCTGAAACCAACCTGGCTTTTTCTGGTGCTGCTCTAATCCCATCTCTGCTCCCACACCCTCATCCCAGCCCCTCTCCCATTGCAGTCCTCAGCTGGGGGGCTGGGAAGACCAATGGAGTCTGGGGACAAAAATACTGAGTACCTGCTCAAAAGCACCATCACGTTTTGTGATTCCTCCTTCTCCTTGAGGAGTTTTGGTGACAGAAATTCAGAGCTACAACCACACTGGGCATCTCTTCCACAGTGTGCAGCTGAGCACTTCTGCTCTGTGGGAGAGTTTGAGTCTGTCCACAATTTAAGATGAGATATCAATTTTTCCTTTTTGCAAGTGTTACAAGCCAGGCTTGTTTCTGTGCTTTGTGGTTTTATTTCAATGAGGGATATTAAAAGTTAATTTCAGCAGCATCCTGGGAGTGGTAGTTGATGTCTTTTGGAGTGACCACAGCCAGATAAGACACTGCAGAGTAGTTTTTTAAAAGCTTTTGGCACCAGAGCCTTGTGAATTGAACAAACTCCTGTATAATCTGCCATAGAAATCTATTTTGTTTTGTACCTTCTTATCTTTGTTATCCATCTACACATAGATCAGTGCAATTACTTATATGGAGGAGATC
The DNA here is from genome assembly GCA_013400435.1 of Pycnonotus jocosus. Lineage (NCBI taxonomy): Eukaryota > Metazoa > Chordata > Aves > Passeriformes > Pycnonotidae > Pycnonotus > Pycnonotus jocosus. Next base: position 97,798 of record VWYP01017360.1, on the reverse strand, counting down.
AAGCTTCTATTGCACTTTTCCTAAAAAAGCTGTGAGCAACTCCTGTGCTCTTCTGGTCAGTCATAAACTTTCCAGCTGAAATCCATCTTTGGTCACATCATTAAAGTCCCTTTTAGTGATTACAACCTCCAGCTCAGCTGGAGGCAATTATTATCTGATATGTACCCTGAGTAGGACATAATTATACTTGTCACTAAGTGGCACTGTGTAAATTAGTCTTTAATTGCTGCACATCAAATGAGCAGCTACCCAGTCATTTTTCTGTGAGATAAAGAGTTCCAGCATTAGCTTCATCCCTCTGGCCTCTGCCTTCACCCAGTTCCTCATTTATTCTTTGTGGTGCCTAAGATGCAATTTCATGTGATGAGACCTTCTTAACATATTTGGCTTTTGCCCTGTAAACCTTCTTTGGTCTTAAATATGGTGGTAGGGAGTTTAACATGAAAAACACAGGAATAATGGAGAAGAAGTGTCCTTCAAGTACTGCTGTTAAGATATAATTATTGCACATCATCTGGGGCCAGAAACTCTTTTCTGGCTGGTATGTTGATAAATTGGGAGCTATCCCAGGGGCTGAGGAATGCAACCTTTCAGTATGATTTAGTTGGGCTGTGCTTTGGGATTTTTTGCTTTAATATGGGGAGGATCACTCTGTCTGAACCTCATTAAAGTGTCTGAACTTCAACCCTCTTAACCCTTGATAAGTTAGGAGTTAACAGAGGGGAGGAAAAGTCTGATTGCTGTTTATCTTATCTGGCAACATCTGGACTTTGGAGCAGGCTGCTCCCCTTGGCTGCATTCCCGTGCACTGGCTGTGTTTGGGGTGGACTGACACGTGTCCTGCCCGGTCCTGCAGGCACACTCATGGTCATTGCCCTGCCCTGCCAGGGAAACCTGCCCCAAAGCACTCAGAGTGCCAGTTCTGAGCATTTCTCACCCAAAAACCTCCTTGCCTGCTTTCCACACCAATGCTGGCGGATCAAGGAGCCATTTCAAAAAGGCTCAGTCCTACGGTTTTGGGGCAAAATCCAGACGTGGATGGAAACCACATGAGGGGAGTGTGATTGCTGGAGGATGTGTTTTGTCCATGTGTTGGTTTTGGCTGTGGAGAGTCCAAAATGTGGCTCCTATTCTCCCTTCTCTTGTGGCACAAAGCAAACAGTGCTGGTCAGAAGGGTGGATGGCTGCTGGAGCCAGGTGTTTGCTTTTTTATGCTTCTGTCCCTCTTGCTGACACCAGATACCCTTTGGCAGAGAGGCCTGGAGGAGCAGCCAGGGCTCACAGCCAGCCCAGCCTGGGTTTACATTCCAGGCTGTAATTTCTAAAGCAGTTTATGCCGTGAAGTGTGGACAGACTGTTCAGAATAACAGAAGGAACGTTTCCAGTCAGAGAAAACCTCAGCACTGTGCTGACGTGAAGCCTTTCCTGTCCTCTGCCTCAGCCAGTGAGCTTTCCCATCCTGGGAAGGGGCTGCTGCCCTGCCCAGGAGCTCAGGCATTAAATTCAAAGAGTTATTCATTCAAAGCTTTCTACCAATAAGTTGCCATTAACATATAAGTGCAGTCAAAAGCCAATTTTCCAAACTCCTTGCAGCCTGCGAGCCTCCCATGGCAAGGTTTTGGGTTGGGGTCCTTTATGGTGCTCCTTTCTCCAGAAATTCTGTCTGAGGGAATGCTGCATCAGGAAGAGCCCAAAAAGCCTTTTTAGTTTGTTCTTCTTCAGTTTCTTTCTCTTGGCCTTGTCTTTGGCACAAGACTTTCCCAGGGTGTGTGTGCCAGTGAATCCATGGGTGCTGGGCAGCAGCAGCATCAGCCTTGAGCTGAGCCAGAATTCTGGCTGGGACTGACTTAGGTAGCCCAGGACAATATGAAAAAATAGACCTGAATTTCTCTTGATCTTCTTTGTCACACCTGTGAGTTAATCTGAGGGGCTAGAAACTAAATTGTATGTTTGTTTTTTTTTTTTAAGTAAGGCAAAATTTTCCAAGAATCCAGGGATTTCGGGAACCAGAGTGTTAAAAAAGAAATCACTTTGCATCTGAGACTTGACAGAAAACTGTTGGAGCTGGTGGCACAATGTCCTGTTGTAAGCTTGATAGGGCAATGACAAATCTGGTTTTAAACTCCTTGATTTGCATCTCTGTAGAGTCATAATTTCTGCCTTGTATGTGCACTGAAAAACATAAATGGGCTTGGACATTTATTTTTCATTATTTGTTTCATTGAAATCTCAGTCAGGGTGCCATTTAAGTGATGAATTTACTGTTACACAACGCTGGGGAAATTCAGGGCTGTGGCAAAGACTCATGTGGTTTAGAGCTGTAGGTGTTTACTCTAGACACCCTAGCCCTAAATGAGACCTCAACACTCTGCCTTCAGTACATTCCAGCCCTGAAAATCATCTCAGGCTGACCACACAACCCTGCACTGCTAATGAGGAGCCCAGTGCCTTCGATAATGAGCTGCTTCTCTCTGCCCCGTGGAAATAAATCAAAATGTGGCTGCTGGTCCCCAGCTCCCATGGCTTTTCCTGCCCACCAGGGTGGTTTGCTGCAGCGAGGCTCTTCTGCCACCTCTGTGTCCTCCAAGGGAGGGATTGCAATGTTCCATCCTAACCAAACCCTTCATTTCCCCTGTGGGTGTTGATCCTACAATCTCCATCCAAAGACAACGTCGCATTTCTCTTTTTGTGACTCCTGCGTGCCGAGATCCCCAGGATACAGTCAAACTTCTGGAGCTGTAACAGACATAAATCTCTGTAATTCCATAAACCAATCTTCTCAGACTTCTCTTTGAGAGGTTTCTCACTGTCATCTCTGACGAGTAAATCTCTGAGCTCCCTCAGCCTGGTGCCTTTCAAAACCTGCCATGCTCTCCCTTCAGGCTCCTGCCAGGGATTTACTGATGGGTCAACATTTATTAAACACAGACTTCCATAGCCCACAGCTGGCAAAATTTGTCCTTAAGGCCTGCCTGGGAGTTTGGCAGAGCTTTTGGTGGCTGGTTGCATAAACTAGATTTTACTCAAGGTAAATTTAGTTTCCTGCAAAGATTGCTGATGATTTCCTCAAAATCAGCCTTTCTAAATTAGACAGGCAGTGTAATTTCTGTGGGATGGCTGCCACAGGGGCTGGGTGCTGGGTTTTTTTGGTAAATATTTGTCAAACTAAATGTTGCTTTTTCTTCTGCTGGTTTTTATACCCCTGTTTGTGGTGAAATCCCCACATACCCGAGCTAATGCATTTGCTGTCAGGATTGCCTTTGGGAAAAGTCACTGTGAGGGATTTGCAGGAAGCAAATGTGTCAATTTGAAAGTGTGAAAATTTTCATCAGAAACCCAGGCCTGTGAGTCTGATGAAGTCTTGTCTGACACTGGTGTCCAATCCAAACTGAGTGGCAAATATAAGAAAAATTCCTGCTGGAAATTAATGCAGTTGAGTAAATTATAATGAGGTCTTTTTAAATCATGAGAGGAGAAGAAGGAAAATATAAAAATTCTTGTCTTTGCTTGACTCTGAGACATGGCTCTGGCCACCTTGCTGATTGGTTATGTGGGCATCAAAGGAGTGTAAAGAATCTCTTCTGGATGCAAAGAAACCATTTTGCCACAGGATGCAAAATTGGGCTCAGGAAGCAGTAAATGGTACCATGACAGGCACCTTCATGGTCTGTTTTATTATGGCAAATGAGGATCATTTCCATTCCCTGAGTCTCTGGAATTTATCACTTCTAATGCACTGATAACACATCAGTTTCCCAGAGTATGAAGGTGATTGCTGTATCCATAGTGGTGCCTGCAAACTGTTCCCATATTTGCCCTTTTCTTCTTCTTCATACTCATTAACTGAGGGGCAAAAAGTGATGTGGGGCAAATACGTGCTGCTGGTAGTTTAAAGAGTTTTTGGCTTCTGTTCCATAGTGCAGAACAACTGATTTAGAGAAGGCCACGAGAAGGAAAAGTGTACCTGTGGCTTTAGTGCTTCAGCATAAAGTACAATTCCTTTCATCCATCCAAGGGAAGTAAATCCCGGAGCCAGGCAGCTGAGATTAGAGTGAGAAACACAGCTGCTGATTTCTCTTTATGTTTTGATTATCTCCAGAGTTGCTCACTCCTGTGAGACTGCTTGATCCATTTCAACTGGCACCAGCAGAGGGAAAAGCTGATCTTTAATAAATACCTGGGTAATAAATAAATATTAATAAATGAATACTGGGTAAAAAAATATAGATGCTCCTGATTGTATTTATGTACTGTGCTTGGGGGATGGTGCCTGTGCTTTCCAAGCCCTTCACATACTTGGAGGGAATTATTTTGGAATGACCAAATGTCTGGGTTTGGCTGGGGCAGCCACAGAATATGGATCCCTGTCTCTTCCTACCAAAGGTTTCTCCAGTACACTCTCATTCATGATTTGGTTTTCCCACAGGATTTTCCATGTTCCCCTTTCAGATTTATGACTTTAGCAGTTTACCTTTTCCAAACCTGTGGCACTGAACTGGCACCAGTGGCACGTGCTTTCAGGAAACCTGGCATGAGGTGTGTGCCTGCTGAATATCCCAGGCAGAACAGAGCAGAGCCCTTTGCTCCAGGTTTAATTTGCTCCATTTGCAGGCTGTGATTCAGATGCCTTTTGCCTGCTGTCAGCACAGGCTGAGTTTTACCTGCTGAGAATAACAAGGCTTATGCACTGCTGAAGCTGTGGACTAGCAGGAGTAGGAGTGCTCTTATCCTGCAGGACACTCTCTTCCAGCATCCCCAGCCCTGTCAGTGGTCCCACTCCAGCAATTAAAACCAGCTCTCGTGGTGGAGGAGAGCAATGCCAGGCTCTGCAGTGTGCCATCCTGCTGGCACCAGCGATGCTGGCAGTGTTTTTGTGGTGCCTGTGATGCCTTGGGAAGGCTGAGCTGGAACAGAGACTGGACAGAGCTGGAGAATAAAGTAGGGATTTATTAAAAGGCTTTTAAGGACACACTATGGTCAGTACAAGAGCCTGGCCAAAGCTGCACCCAAGGTGGACCCAAAATGATCACAAAAGGTACAAATGGTCACGAGGTCTCACACTTTGATCAGTTTTGGTCCATTTGCACATTGGGGTTGAATTGTCCCATTGCAGCTCCAGGTTCTGCAGTCCCATCCTTCTTGTTCCTCCCTTCAGCCACCCTTGGTTGTGCTTTGGGGCTGAAAGTTGTCCTTGGTGTGCAGCAGGAAAAGGATTTGTTTTGTGTCCGTGCTGTGTGCAGAGCTGAGTGAGCCTGACTGTGAGCTCAGAGCTGCACCCCTGGGCAGCACAGAATCTGAAATACAGGAAAGATAAAACTGAAGGCCCCACCTGTGTGCCCCATGGTGTGGGCAGCACTCCAGGCCACAGCTCCTGGCCGTGCTGGGGGTGCTGCTGCTGGGCACCAGCCCTTCCCACACTGATAACATCGGGGCTCTCTGTGTGAGCCTGCTCCTGTCCAGCTGCACTGGGCACTGCATGGGCTGGGGCACGACACTGGAGGGGGCTCTGGACTGATGTGATCAGTTACCTGCTGCCCCAGGGAGGCCTGGCTCCATCCCTGATCTCTGCAGCATATCCCTAATTCTGCTGGGGTGGGGTCTGACTGATGAAGATGAGGTAGGGATGGCATCTCGTAGTCACACTTACTTCTGCCTTTTGATATTTTCATTTTCTGCTGGGCCTGTAGCACATCCCTGCCCTTTACTGGGGGAGCTCAGACTTGCCAGCACCTCAGTGCCAGCAGACCATGTCCCTGAGGAAGGAGGGAACTTGAGTGAGCCCAAAAATCTGCAGAGACAAAGAGGCTCCTGTTAAGTGTCACTCCATGAAGTCCTGCCCCTCGATTCAGGTCACCTCTTGGGGAGGGAGACTGCCAGATTCCAGCCAGTAAAGATGATTTTTAAATTGTCATAAAACAGCTGAACAGCAGCAGTCATGGAGGCTTTGACCATCCTGACCCTGAACTGTGAGATACAAACCAGAGTTTGTTCTACTTGTTTGGCACGTAAGGATCAGAATTCTTGGATTCAAATCATGCTGGAGTGCTTTGGATAGCTGCAGCTTCTGGGAGCAAATGATACTGAGACATTAAATTCTTTCAAAATGTCCATTCAGCGTGACATCAGTGCTGGCACTGAGATGTCTGTGTGTTCCCTCTCCCACCACTGTCTGCTTTTTCACTCTGCTTTTTGCAGTCCAAAAGCCACTGGAGTTGCTGCTGATTGGAATAAACAAAATGCAGAGTCCCACCAGAGACTTGGGATTACTTAGAGGAAAAAGAGAAAAAAGCCCCAAAAAAACAGAAAGAAAAAAACCCTGGAATAAATTTCAGTGCTTGGGGGAGATGAAACCTTGAGCCCTCTCCAGAGCAGGCACTGTGTGAGTGTGGGTTTCTCCCAGTCTTAGTGCTGGGCCAAGCCCTCCTCCTCACAGGGAATTCAGTCTGTGCTCTCTCTTGGACAGAGAGAGAAATTAAAAACCCTGGTGACTTCATAAGGTGGAAAAGTGTCCAGTTGTGGGAAAGTTTACACTACCAAGCCCTTCTGAAGAGGCCAAGGCAATGTTTCTGTGAAATGTGGCATTGCAGGATGACTCCTAGCTAAAAAAATCAGTGATGATAACATCCATTCCTCTTGGGAAGGATTCAGATTCCTTTCTTGCCTGATGTGTATGGTCTTGGCTTCTAAACATCTGTCTACTAAATTTCTTGTCATTGCTGTAGTAGCACTAACAGCCTAAGAATTTGCCATCCATCTCTAGACAGCATGCCTTGAAATGGTCATTGGTTCCTCAGGCCCCCCAAAAAAGGCAGGACCTGGATGGTTTCCTCATGCCAGGACAGCCAGTCCTGCTGGCAGCAGGGAGGGCTTCTTTCCTCCTCTGTCTGTTCCCTTGCTCTGGTGGGTATCTGAGCCTGCTGTCACAGCCCCAGCTCTGCAGGAAGGCTTTCCTCAAAGTGATTATAGAAATTTCACTGATTGGGGATAACTTTTAAGGTCACTCTTCATGTCAATGCAGCTGCCCAAGGCAGTGGGAATCAATTCCCTTCTTTTTCCTTTGGGCAATGCTGAAAAAAATTGGAATTACCTCACAATTTGTAAAATTAGAGTGGACTCCTCAGGCTTGGGATGTGCTTCCATAGCTTGAGCATAAGGCAGCTCTTTCTGCTGCCCTTTGAGGCAAACTTGTGCAGGTGAATACCTTGGTTTGATGAGAAGAGCAAAGGGCTGGGGATTAGGCAGGCGGGTGAATGTGTGTGGCAAAATAAAGAAAGACATTTGTGGTGATGTACTCAGAATTTTTGCCCAGACTGAGGAAGAGGGAGGAGCTGGGTGTGTAATGGGACAATTTTCATTTTCAAAGTGCTTTGAGGGAGAGTGAAAATCCTCAGAGAAAAGTGTTTTGCACCCATCATGGCTATGAGGTAAAGCAAATATTTCTGTTGTGCCTGTGTGAGTAGAAAAGACTCTGTCAGTCTTGCTATTAATGTGCCATTATCTAAGTAGGTTCAGATACAATATTATTATCTAATAATTGATTTTAAAGTGCTTATTTGAAAGCTTTCCCACCCATGTGCACACCTGCTGTTTCTCCCTATTGCAGCTTCCTTAATTTCTCATGTACTGAATGTCACAGGGATGGCAACAGAAAACACCAGTGCTCAGGACAAGGGAGAAGAAAAAGGAAAAATGAAGATTTGGTCCTTCCTGTGTGCTGTCTCCTGCTTTCCCTGTGCCAGAAAGGGCAGCATTAGTTTCACCCCCAATTGCAATGCCTTGGCAAGGCTGAGCTGGAACAGAGATTGGACAGAGTAGAGAATAAAGTAGAGATTTATAAAAAGGCCTCCAGGACACACCTTGGGCAGGACAGGGCCTGGCCAGGGCTGCACCCAAGGTGGACCCAAAATGGGCACAAAATGGACACAAAATAGTCACAAAATGGACAAACAGTCACGAGGTCTCACACTTTGATAAGCTTTGGTCCATTTGCATATTGGAGTTTAATTGTCCCATTCCAGCTCCAGGTTCTGCAGTCCCATCCTTCGTGTTTTCTCTCTTCAGTCCATCCTTGGTTGTGCTTTTGGGGTTGAAAGTTGGTGTGCAGCAGGAAAAGGATTTGTTTTGTGTCCGTGCTGTGTGCAGAGCTGAGTGAGCCTGACTGTGAGCTCAGAGCTGCACCCCTGGGCACCACAGAATGGGAAATACAGGAAAGATAAAACTGAAGGCCTCAGTTGAAGTGAGGCTCTGAGAGATGTACCCTGTGCTGCAGAAGGTGGGCAGGGGCTGGAGGCAGCAGTGCTCAGTCCCAGGGCAGCACAGGGGTCAGCAGGGTGCATCCTTTGAACTGGTACCATATTTATAGAATTTCAAATAACAGTGATTTGCTGTGGAACCTCAGAGCACTGAACTGCAGAGTTGTGTGAAGCTCTTTGATTGTGGTTTGGTGCAGCAAGGTACAATTTTCTGCAGGATAACCACACACCTTACAATGCCAATTCCCCTGATTTTCTGCTGCTGTCACAGTGACTAACAGCACCCAGGCCCCAGCAGGTACAGGGGGTGTGGGAGCTCCTGCAATGCTGCTCTGCAGAACCACATCTTCTGTGACTTCTGTGCTGTCCACAAAATCCTGAGTCAAGTGGGAGGCTCAGATGTGTTGATGCTCTGATGTGATGCAGATCTGGCCCAGAGCTCTGTGTGGGGATTCCCATTAGGTCTGGCCCCTGCTGAGAGGGAAATCCCCCCAGGATGAGGAGACGTGGAGGCTGTAGGAGGGGATGGACATTGAGGTCACCTGCTTGAAGCTGGGATGGGGTCTCTGGCTGTTTAGAGACAGATTCTGGGCCACCCTGGATCTGTCACTGGGCAGTCTTTACATCTATTTGTGTGTTATAGGTGTAATAAAGTGCTTGCAAGTGCTGCTTTCCCCTCCTGGTGTGTGCAGAACCCAGGCCTTGTCCCCTTCTTGCTCAAGTTGTGTTTGCTGGTTGTGATGTGCTCCTGACAAACTGCTCCTGTTGAGGTTTTCCCAATTAAATGGGTGCAAAGAAAATAAAAATTCACTGTAGCCTGTTGCTGTTGGTTTTCCATGTTTTTACTTTGCCTTCTATGTTTTGGTTTTGCCTTCTGATGTTTATAGAACTTGGAGTCAGATTCTTACACTTTCTCTTGTAAACAGAGAAATGTTTTCATAGTTTCTCCTCTAGGAGCAGTTTCTCCAGTGATGGTGATGTTCACCAACGAGACTGAAGAGGTGGTGACACCTTTGACCAATCTCTGGTCCTTTTGTACAGTTGTATATAAGTTGGAATCAAAATAATAAAAAGAAGGAGCTCCTTCTGACCATGGAGTTCCTCCATTCCTGCTGACCTCGGACCTCGTCCCTGCCTTGTCCTTTTGTGTCCTATTACAACAGTGGCCCAAGACATCTTTCTGTTTCAGGGGCGATTGTGGCTCTGATTTTTATATGTCTCAGACTTGCATTTGATATTAAAGCAAAAAGCCTTCTGATGTTTTGGAACTCTGAGCTCTGTTCCCAAGCTCTTTCATGTAAATAAGAAATGTTTACATTCTTTAGTTCTGATAGAATATTTGAGTGATTGGTATGAACACCAATCCAAGTGATGGGATGTTCTGCTTTGGCCAATAATTGGCCACCTTTGTACAGTGGATATAAATGGAGTCAGAAAATTAGAATAAAGAGATTTTTGCATGCTGACTTCGGACCTGTCTGCCTCCTCCTTTCCTAACTCCAAAAAACAAGTGCTGCACCCCCAAAAGAGGTGTGACAGGTGATGAAGAGCAAATCAAATTGTTCCTCTCTCTGGGGGTTTTAGGTGCTGTTATCACCAAGCTCTTGTGTTCCCCTGGCTTGGCTGAGCTGGTTTGGCTCAGGAGGTGCTTAGAGGTGTGGAGGTGATGTCAAGCAGAGGTGATACAGATCTCTGGGAAAGTCTTGGAAAATTCTATGAGTGAAAGTCAGGGCTGGTGGGTTTTGAATGTCTCCAGTGATCCTTTACCCAAAAAATACACTTACTCTTTCCAAGACTGAAAGACAGCTCTGTTATCTCAGTGGCTGATCCATCAGGAATGTTAACACAGTGGGTTAGGAGGAACATGGAGCTTTTGCTCACGTGCACAGCCATGAACACCCCACTCATCTGCCTCTGTCAAGCACAAAAGGACCATCCAGCTGCTCTTCCAAACACTTCCATGCTGACATGGCCAAATTCACACACCCACAGCTCTGCATCTGCTCTCCCACCTGGTTACTCTGCTGTCCACAGAGAGTTTTGGATTCCCCCTCAAGGGGCACTCTCACCCTATGCCATGCCAAGCCCTGAATGAGAACTACACATTCACGAGAATAAATGGATAAATAAATGGATTACATAAATAAATGGAATGGAGACAGAGAAACCTCCATGAGAGTGGAGCTGCCTTGGACGGTGCCAGAACAATCCTGTTCTGCATCCCCTGCCAAATTTCACTCTAGAGAAATATCTGCCGTTTAATTCAGCTGGGGTGTGTTTTTCTTCCATTTAGAAGAGCACCCTTATAAACATCACTGCAGCTCGGGGGAGATGTGCCAAGGATAACTCAGCACTGTCGGGAAAGGCAGTGGGCTGAGCAGTGTTCCCATTCCAGCAGCATTCCCATTCCAGCAGCATTCCCATTCCAGCAGTGTTTCCATTTCAGCAGAATTCTCATTTCAGCAGAATTCCCATTTCAGCTGTGTTCCCATTCCAGCAGCATTCCCATTCCAACAGCATTCCCATTCCAGCACATTCCCATTCCAGCAGAATTCCCATTCCAGCAGAATTCCCTTTCAGCAGAATTCCCATTCCAGCAGCATTCCCTTTCAGGAGAATTTCCATTCCAGCAGAATTCCCATTCCAGCAACATTCCATTTCAGCAGAATTCCCATTTCAGCAGAATTCTCATTTCAGAGAATTCCCATTCCAGCAGAATTCCCATTTTAGCAGCGTTCCCATTCCAGCTCTCCTCCCAGGACAGGCTTTTCCTCAGCCTCACCCAGGCCCCAGAGCCAGGAGAAGCCAAATCTCTGGGGGATGGAGCTGTCGTGCACTTTGCCAGGCAGATGATTTCATTCTTGGGCAGAGCTCTGAAGTCTCCCTGCTTGCACCCAAATGCTTCTTGCTCCCTTTCCCAATCAACCTGGGCAGATCCTCTCTCTCCTTGGAGATTATTTTGCTCAGAAATAAGGAAAACACAGAGCTGTGTGTTCATTTATGCCAGAGAGAAGATCCAAGAGGTACAGGGCACGTTGTTGTTTCGTGCATTGATCTCAAAGGACTTCAGGATGGAAAACCAAACTTTTTTTTGAGCTTTTCTTTGTCAACAGGAATGCAGCAGTGCTGATTCAAGGCCCAGACCTGGGAATGGAGCTCAGCTTCCCCCAGGAGAGGCAGAGGGGACACCCTGCTGCCACACAGCTCCTCCTGTTTGGAGCTGAGCAGTTTGAGAGAGGAGCTGTTCTGGAGGAGTTTGCCAATCCCAGGGGACACATCCACAGCCCTTCTCCATCCTGGTCTGGCAGACTGTGACCCCAAACAGTAAAAAAAACCCCTTCCCTCTGTGCACACCAACTTGCTGCTCTGTTTCTCTGCTGTGTGGGCAGATTTGGTCTCTCTGAGGTTCTCAGGTATTTTGCAATTTGTTGAGCTTCTGCACAGCACACCCAGGAGCTCACAGGTTTATGTGGAAAAGCCCCAGAAAAGACAATTTTTGCAGTTTTTGAATCCTACAAAGGCAGTTTTCAGGATGGGCTGTGGGCAGCTGCAGTGGGTGCCAGTGCAGCTCTGGGAAGGGCTGTGCACATCTCAATCTCCCAAAGCTGCAAATTCAGCAGCTCCTCCAAGGAGAAACAACTGCACTTAACTAATCCTGGCTCATCTGAGTAGCTGGCTTTCCTGACTTGTGCCTTTCCTGCAAGCTGATAGCTGATCCCTTTGGGCAGCATTTTCACATGTCACTGATGGATTTACCTGACCAGTCAGAGAAGCTCTAAATACGCCAGTGCAGCTCTTCCATAAGCACAAATCCAGAGATATCCACTCTTTTCACTGCAGGGCAGAAAAGCTGCTTTATTACTCAATGGAAAAATAAAAGAGAGGAAAAAAAAGGGTAATTTCTGCAATGACTCTGAGGCAGCTGCATAACCTGGCTCAGGAAGGGCAGAGCCATCTCACTGAGGGGTAACAAGCACAGGGTGAGCTCTGCTCTGCTGCAGATGTGTCCTGTCCCTTGCTCAGGGACATGGATGTGGGCATCTGGCTGCAGGGCACCAGCTTTGTACAGGATTAAAGCCTCTCTGCAGCAAACACCTCTGCTCTTACCATCAGCAGCTGAAATTTGCTGTTTGTGTCACACTGCTTTTGAAGTCACTGGTTATATTTGTGGCCCCACTGTACTGAGAGCATCTGCACAGGCTTTGCAAGAAGGACTCAGTGTCCTGGGGAATTTGTGTCCTAAACAGAGGAGAGGGACAAAACTGGAGGAATGAAAAGGCAGGTTGGTGATGAGAATCTCAAACACAGGAAAGTTGTTTGGATGGGCTGGGTTCACATGAAAGGCTGTGTTGAAGCAAATTTTACCAAATTTTTTTCAGTTTCAGCTGAGTGTCTTCAGCACATCTCCATTCCTGCCCCCCATGCCATGGGGATGTGGGTACAGAAACACCTCCTGCTGCTGAGAAGGGTGTTTTGTTCTTCAGGTGCTGGGATATAAATTAGGCTTTTGCTCTTCATCACCTTTGAGAAGGTTCTTTTCCTCCAAGGAAATGTCCAAAGCAGGTATTTGTGATCCTGAGCTAGTGCAAGATCATCCTCAATCACTGCAAACCTGGCTTGCCTGTGGGTTTCTCTTTTTGGTCAAGGATTTTAATATTCTGGTGTCCCTGCAGAGTGGAAAAATGAACTTTTAGGTCTGTGCTGGCTGAGCACAGCTGCTCCATGCACTGCAGTGCAATTTTTTTTTTCCTTTAACCTGGATAGGGAGCCTGAGGGTGGCAGCTCCATGGGTGGGATGGAGCCCAGCTGGGCACAGACTTACCCAACCTCCCTGGGCAAGACAACCATAAAAACAACCTCAGTGGGGTCTGCATGAGTGTCCAGAATCCTGCTGGTTCTGGTGGTTTTCTCTCAGGGGTAATAAAGTTTCTGCTCCATCCACTGAGCAGGGATGGCACAAATCAAAGCTCCTCCCTTGCTGCAGTGCAGGAGTGTGGCATCATTTGGTGCTTTCCTCAGGGTTTGTTCTGGTGCAGGTTGGCCCAACAGCAGATTTTTTCCAGACACAGGTTTCAAAGCAAAGAAGTTTTAGTCAGCAGAAAGCAAATCAAAGCCCAGCAGCTTGTAGAGATGTTTTCTTCCTTAATTAGCTAAACGAAATCTTAATCAGCCCACCAGTTAGCTTGATAAATGCCCAAAGGGAAACTGCTTTTACTATTTTTGGTCCATCACAAAGAAGCCAGGGATGATGTTCTAATGAAGCCAGATGGCCAAAGCTGCTCTACTGAAACACAGCCATGGAGGAGGAGGAGGAGGAAGCTGGAACAGCACAAGCTGCCCTTAAAGAGAGGAAATTTACCATTCTCTGATACTCCAGGGACTGGAAAACTTTAGAAATTCCACCTCACTTCACATGGTTTTGCACAGATTCTGGTGTCATGGGGTAGGTCTCACTCTTGAATACTTGAAGTCCTAGTAAATGGAGTAGCTAGTCATTCATGGAATCACTTGAGATCTTCACTGTTACTCCTGTGGGCAGCAGAAATGCAGATTTCCTGGGCTCAGGGAATCAAAAATGTTTGGGGTATTTTTGGTTTTGAGTTCAGGGTTCATTTTTAGTGTAAACTGGTACAATTGCATTGATTCCAGTGGAAACAAACCTACTTTTATTGCTTGGAGACTTGTAGCTTTTCCTTGGAAAGCTTAATTTGCATGAAACAAGAAATCAATAGCCTCAGCTGAAAACATAGGGTGGGCAGGCTCTGTGCAAAATTCAACATGTACTTCTTCCAGAAATCTCAGCCTGAGTGTGTCAGTCCTGGGCTCTCTGTGTGGTTTGGAATTCCTCACATTCAGGCTTTCTTTTCCTTGGGCTACCTGCACATTTCAGCCAGTGCCAGGTGCTCCTGCCTTGCTCCTCTCCAGGTTTTGCAAAGTGTTGCCAAACTGTCTGAGAATTTTTTTTCCTCGATAGATTTCAGTGTTGCTGGTGCTCTGTGGAGCTGGGATCCAGCATTTCCCAGGTGGAATGGCTGGAATGGAGAACCTCTGACCCCCAGGGAGGGGGTCCTGGGAGGGCAGCTGGGTCACAGACTGCTGGGGCTGGTGGCACCCTGTTGGGAATGGTGAGACAGGGAGACCTTATAGATATGATTGCTTAGAGGGAAACTCTGAAAATATGAAACCTGAAAGTGGAATAGAATTGAGGGCAGCTTTTGAAATGTAAGCAGAGCCTGCAGGAAGAAAGCCATGAGCCAAAGGTGGACTGAACAATACCACACAAAGGAAGACCCAAGGGCCCATGGATGGAGTTCCCTCAGGGTATCAGAGAAAAGAATGGACTAGGGAGTGACCCTTAAGATTTAGAATGTAGAGTGATATGGTAATCTAGTAGTTTGCATAGGCTATAGGCAAATGTAGCAGGAGTGGAGTTCTGTATCGATTGGTTACTGTAGGTTAGAATATTCAATAGAGAAAGAGATAAAACCGTAATGCAAGAAGCCCTTGCTCTCTTTCTTTGGCCTCTTTTTGCCCTCTTTGCCCTCCCTTTTGCCCTCTGTGAACTTCCCTCTCCCTCTCTCTTTGCCTCTCCTCCTCGGACCCTTCTCTGAGCTGGATGCTCCAAGCAGGGTCCCCCCAAACCTCCCTACAATCAAACCCCGTGTTCCAGAGCAACCCTGTCCCCAAAGAGCTCTGTCCCACGCTGCTGCCATCGATACCCTGTCCCATGATTCAACAGCACCCTGTGCCTTGTGCTCAGAACTGGGATCTCTGTTCTGGATCCTGAAGGAATCTCTCCTCTGAGGGTACCAGAGAGAGCCAGTGACTCACAGATCCACATAAACATTTTTGCAGTTCACATAAACATGGAGCAATTCCATTTGTGGAACGTTTGCAGTTAATGAATTAATGATGTTACACTCTCCTTCGAGCAGCAAGCCATAAACTAAACTAAACAATCCACAGGAGGCTTTGCTGCCTGTGTTTCCTGTTGTGCTTCAAATAAACACAAACACAGAAAAAGCCAAAGTGCACTCCTGCTGCCCAGTGTGCTCAGATTTGGGTTCCAAATTCAGCATGGAAAGGAAAACCTTGAAAGGAGTGTGGCTACTTTAATTCCCAAAGCATGTGGGTACCTGTTGCCCCTGGGGTATGGATGAAACCTCCTTCCTTTTAGGATTTTTTCCCCTTTTGTGAAATAGTGATCAAGAATTAGAAACCTTTGTCATAATATTTGATTCTCGTGTTCATAAGGCTCAAAGAATTTCCTTACTGATGCTCACACCTCACTCCTGGCACTGTCTTTCTTTCCCACAAGGATTAATTTATTTTGAGGGTCTGTCCATTGGTGGGTGCACCCCTTGTGCTGCCTTTGGTAAAAAAAAATAGGTATTGCATGTTTTGTGGCTGGAACTGCAGCTGATGCCAATGAATCAACTCTGTTATGGGACTTCCAGGATGTCTGTGAAAAGGAGATGCCAGAATTGGCCAGGGGTGGTTTTAAAAGTCAGATCTGGTGTGGCAAATCCTGTTCTGTCTGCTCCTGTGGCAGGGAATGTTCCACTCTACCATTGAGGCAGGATATTTCACTGATTTTTGTCATATATTTGCTCTTATTGTGCTATTTTATTATCTTCCTAGACAGCTTTAAACTAATAACAGCAACAACTTGATGTGTAATTAAAGCTAGGAACAGTTGAAATTATGCATGCTTGAGTAGTTTGGTCTTTGAATCACAAATTGTGATATTTACACTTTCTCTTTTGGCAAAAACATGTGCCTTCCTCGCAGACAGATGGCTTCACAGGTGATAAATGTTTGGGAAGAGTGGATCTAGCAGCAAGCCCTCAGTGTGCAGAGAAAACTCTGACTTTTTGACAGGTGGATTCCCTGATGTCTGGGAAACCAGAATAAAATCGAGCTGCTTTGTTACTACCAGCAATGGATTGATCTGCTGCTCAGATTTCACTCAGAGATGTGGGATTTTGGGGTTTTTTTTCTGCAATGTTTGTAGTGATTTTTCTTTTTTACTGCACTGAAAAACTGGGAGTCGGCAAAAAATCACCTGGTTTTGCTCTGCCTTGCCATTTCCAGCCCACTTTCAAATATCCCTCTATATTCTGGCAGCATAATTAATTCTCTGCTATTGTTCTCTCTCCTTGATTACCTTGATTCCACCACACTTCTGATGTGCCTGGATCAGCACCCTCAGCTGAAAATCAGATCAAAGCAAGATTTGTAGACAAGATACTGATTTTGGAGGTGCAAAAGGGGTCAGAACCATTTAGTACTGACACTGTTTTCCAGGATCTGGCAGCTCCTGCAGTAAATAGAGGGCAAAGATCCCCATGCAAAGCTGGCCTGGGTCCAGGGGTGCACAGGACAACATTCAGTGTGCCCAGATGTCCCTTTAAAGCAAAGCTGCCAAGCACAAGACAGGGTCTGATATTTTTTTCTTTCAATGAACCCTTCACTGTTGCACTGCAGAGACAGCTGGGGTTTGATCTGGAGAAGGAGCAGTGGCTGTGTGGAGGCCTCAGGATTTAATTGTGCATTCTGAGAAAGGAAAATCCCCAGGGCAGTGAGTGTGAGTGTGCTGCTCAGACGTGGCTGGGGCAGATATTTCAGTGCAGATGTCCTGGTGTGGCACCCACAGCAGCTGCCAGTGGGGCAGCCCTGGCAAGGGGAATGTTGGGTTTTTTTGGTGGTTTTTTTTTTGTTTTTGTTTTGTTTTTTTCCTAGGGCTGGATTTGCTCTCCGAGCTCTGCTCAGCCTTTGGCCTCTCTTTTTAATATCTTGAAGCAAACATTGAATTGAGAAGTTTCTGAGCACACACCCCAGAGAAATGACCTGACAATCTGGAGATTGTCACCCCCTGGCCCTGTGGGGTGGTCACTGAGCTGGTGACCAAGAGCTAAAGTTCTCCTTAAAAATCCCACCTTCTCACCCAGCCAGCCTGGCCCATCTTGAGCTGTAAATGAACCAAAATGTGCATGATATTGCCCAGATCCTCTCTGGGAGCTTGTGCTGAGGTTTTTCTGGGTGCTGGGAGGCTGAAGAGCTCCTGGACTGGCTGTGTCCCAGTGGGACACTCACAGGAGGAGAGGGTGGCCCTGCAGGAACAAGAGAGGGCTCAAACTGGGGCTGAGTTTGAGCTTAAATCAGGCTCCATCAGCAGCTGAGGAGGGAGGTTTGTGCCTGTGGCTGCTGTGGGAATTGGGCAGGGGGTGGCTGTTTGGTGGGTTTGCCCAGGCAGGGTTTGGACAGAGGGATGCACAGCTGCTCTCTGCTTTCCTTTCTTTTGTAAGAGTCCTGTGGTTCAGAACAAAATGGAAAAAGGCTTTTTAAAATTAAGTGTAAGCAAACTGATGGGTAAAGCTTCACCCTGAAGTGAGAAGTTGTGCTGTTTTGCCTCCTAAAGGCTGAAACGAGACAATTCAGAATCTGGGGAAAGGAAGAAATAAAAGAATTTCCAGAAGGATTCTTAAATTTCTGGGTGGATTTGCAAATGGTTTGGGTAAACACAGACATCATCCTTTTCTGGCAAAGGCCACATCCAGCTGAGAGCACTGCCTGGCCCCAGCTGTGCTTTGCTGCCTGTTTCAGCCACCAGAGTGGGTACCTGGCCTTTCCCAGCTGTAGGAGCTCTGATCCTTGCCCTGGCCCTTTTGGAAAACTTTGGAGTATTTACAACTGTGCTTTCTGTGAGTTTTGAGACATTGTTAATGCTTAAATGGGTTTAAATGGGCAAAAAATGTGGTGTTTTGGCTTTTATTATTTGGAGTTCAGCTGGTGATTCCAGACTGTGGGGTGTCAAACACCCCAGAGATGGAGGGACTTGAGTATTTGGGATCATGAAAGGACTCCTGGCCTTACTCCACAGGGGAAAACTAACAAACAGAGTCAGCTCTGAGCTATGCAAGCCCACACATACACACACTTCTCTTTCACACCAGTTTCAGATTTTATTTACGCAAAGGACTGTTCTTGGGTCGTTGACTGATGATAGGTTTGTGCAAGGAGGAATAAATAGGGCACAATAATTTTGTAGCTATCATTAAACACACAATTAATCCATGTCTTGGAGGAGGCAGCTCCCTCTTTGGCTCTCACTGCTGCTCCTGCTGCCCTGTTAATACTCAGCAGGCTCTTGGGGCTGAGCTGCTCTTTGGTTTCAGGCAGGGAACAGCTCCCTGATGCTCTCTGAGCACGGCTGGTACCCTGTAAAGTCAGTTTGGGATGCAGAGCTGGGACTCAGCTGCTTGGGAAGTGCTCAGAGCCTTGCTTGTTCCTGCAGGCTTGGAATAATCTTCCCTTAGTGCTGCCTGAGCTGAGTGCTGAAGGATGTGAGCGTTTGAAGGAGCAAAAACCAACTGCAGCCTGGGGTGGGAAGGGAAAGGCTCCAATGAAACATCTCATCGTTCAGAGATGACCCAGCTCTGACAGAAGCATCACCCACAGCCAGGCCCTGTCTTTTCTCTTGGCTTTGTTGTGCTGATGTGACAAACACATCTTGAGCCCCTGCTGAGACAGCACAAACTTCAGACAAGAAGGGTGATAGTGCAGCCCGGGGCTGAGGCTGTGTGTCCTTCCAGGGAAACAGGGAATCCCAGCTCCTTTCCCTTGACATCTGCCATGGCCTTGTGCCTTCAACACTGCTGCTTTCAGGCTGCTCCCTGCACTGACAGAGCCATGAAAGGTGTTTTACAATGCCTTTCTGTGAGATGGATTGCTTGGGCAGGGTTTGGAGACGATAATCAGAGCAGAGCTGCTGAGGGTGAAGGGGTCAGACAGAATAATTGAAGGCAGATCTGCTCCAATATCTTTCAGCAGCTTCTGCACCGTCTGGATGAGTGTGTGACACCTGGATGGGCTGAGATTTGCAAACCCCCTGTCATTTTGGCTGTCTGATTTTAGGCAAGATGGACAGTACTTTCTAAAGGCTCAGGCTGCAGTAGCTTTTCTTCACAACCATGGGAACTGCTTGTCCTGAGCTTGTCTGGTTCTTCCTGGGCAAGGAGAAGATAAAACTGCCATGTGAAGGGGAAAAAACAAACAAAAAAACCCCACCAAAAAACCCCGAAACAAAACAAAACCAAAACAAAACAAAAAACAAAAAACAAAAAAAAAACCAAAAACAAAAACAAAAAAAAAAAAACAAAACAAAACAAAACAAAAAAAACCCCAAACCACAAAACCCAAAAAACAGAGGCTAAACTTTACATTCTGACTCATGATAAAGATCTGACTATGTGAGTGGTAAACAGGTTAAGGAAATTAGTTTGGATATTAGGAAAGACTCTTCCATGAAGGAGTGGTCAGGCATTGGAACAGACTGCCCAAGGAGGTGTGGAATCACCATCCTTGGATCCTGGAAATGTTCAAAGTGTGTGTGTGTGGCACTGGGGGGCATGTGGTGAATGAGGTGGTGTTGAGGTGATGGCTGGACTCGGTCTTGAAGGTCTCTTTCAATCTTTATGATTCCAGAACAAACCTCTTTCCCTCTATCCATGGGGCTGGAGGTGCTTTACTCTCTCTAAAGGACTTTCACTGTGTCCAAGCCCAGAGAGTCTGAAATCTAACAAGTACTGTCAGCACAGGAAACGGCCAAATTCATGATATTCCTGCCCCTCTGGAATCAGGGAGAGGCTGATCCTGAAGTGGCACTTGCTGACACATTGCACTGCAAGCAGGGTTCAGGGAAAGCTCCCTGCCCCCCAGGACCACTGCTGGGGTGTGTGGAGGGGGCTGGGAACACAGCAAGGCCCTTGCAGCTCCTGCAGCAGCTGACCAGCAGAGCTGCAAGCACCAGAGCCCTCTCTCCTGGTGTGAATCTTCCCCCTTTCATAACAAACCTCAAGCCCACGCTGGAAGAGACAATGAAGTGTCCAAGTGCATTCCCCAGGGAGGCTGCATGCAGATCTTGCCCTGTCCCCATGAGCAGTGGTCATTTACACACCTTGAAGGGGAACAGATGGATAAATCCTGAATCCAGGCTCAGTCTAAGCAAACAGAGCTCGCTGCCAGAGGGATTTCACGCTGCAGGTCTGAGTTTGCTGCTCAGCATCCGTTGGGTTCTAATTCTGTACCTCGGTTTTGTTGGCATTGCATCCTCATGTCCCTGCTAAGGAGGCAGCAGGGCTGCTGCAAGCAGAGGACTCCTGCAGGGATGTTGGCAGCAGCCCAGAGAAGGCACTTTGAGACTCACTGGGGAGTGCCAGACATCACAGATTATATATTTATACTAATGATGCCTTATCAATGGTGAAAGCCAGGACAGGCAATGGATTCTTGGTGGGGGCAGGACTATGTTTATGTAGCAGAAGGGCAAAATGCCTTCCAGTGAAGGGAACAAATTGTCTCCCTAACCAAGAACCAGCATTCTATAATTGGGAGTATTAAGCACTTCACAGAACATTGCTTTGGCTGGGGAAAATCACATCCCCTCAACCCCCTCCTCTCCCTCTGTCCTTTCCTCCTGGACTTGGTGGTGGAGGTCTGGTGCTTCAGGCTGGATGTTGCAGTTTGCCAGTGCATGCCCTGAGGACAGCAACATCAGAGGTTCCCAATCCCTCCTTGGAGGAGGGCAGAGGGTGGATATGCTTGCCCAGGACAGAGGATGCTGCTCCAGTGGGTGTTGGGGTCGGTATTAGGAGATGCTGAGTGTTCCCTGCCTGTGGCACTGCCATGGGAAGCCTGTGCTGCTGACAAGGACCATGGTGTAACTCCCTGCACACACCTGTGTGACTGGAGAATCCAGCCCAGTGCATACACAGCAGTGCAGAATAAATGTGAGTATGACCCAAACCAGGACAAGCTACCCTGGATATGCCTCATCCACGTTGTCCAGTCCTATCCCAAATGCAAACTACATGGTGTGTCACAAACATCAGCTGCTTTTTCTTTATTTTGTTGTCTTCAGTCCTCATACAACTACAAATTTAGCACTACTGCTAAAGGAGAAAAAAAGAGCAGACTACAGCCATTCATGGGGTAACATAATTTTAAACGTGGTGAGACAGCTGATATTATTAAAAATCATGGCCCTGTTATGGGCTTTCATTATCGATGGCTACTTGAGGAGACATACACTATAAAATATAAAGATAAAAAGTGAAAGGCTATTCAGAGAGATGTTCAGCTGAGTGCTGCTAGCATCAAATCAGTGGCACTGGAGAAATGAGAACAGACACACGGCACAGCCTCTGGACTAAATGTGTGCACACTCTGGGCCTGCCAAGGCTTCGCCTGCAACAATGAACACTTTAAATCAAAGCAACGTTGAAGTCAATATTGATTGTTCTTGGGGATATATTTTACCTTCAGGCACTGCTGTTCCCCAGAGGAGCGTGAGCAAGGACGTAAGTCTCTGTGCAGTGCTGGCTGCTGGTGGACAGGGATCTCCCTGAAATCCTCTGGAAACGATTCCTCCTCTGGAAGTACCCGCTGCTGCTGCTGAGGGACCTCTGCCTGTTCTTCAGGTACTCGCGGTAGTTCTTGGTGAGCAGGGTGTAGAGGAAGGGGTTGATGCAGCTGTTGCTGTAGGTCAGGCAGGTTGTCAGGTAATTAATGTTCTTCATCACCTTGGGAGACAAAGGGAAGGACTCATAATACTGGAAGAGGAGCTGCCATATCCAGAAAGGCAAGAAGCAAGCCCAGAAGACCAGCACTATGGTGAAGATTAAATAGAGTACCTTCTGGTTGGGCAGCCTCTTGGTCTGCTTGAAGGAGGCAGTCTGTGACACCCAGTAAATCCGAGCCAGGCGGATGTAAAGGTACCCAATGACCACCCCCGGGCCCACGATGCTGGTGCCAAACAGGATGGTGAGATAGACTTTGTAGGACAGCTTGCTCCAGGTGGGCAGGCAGATGCTTTTGTTGTCCCTTTGCACCAGCTGGATCATGATGAGCATGGGGAGGGTGAGCAGCAGGGACACCAGCCAGATGACCACGGCGATGGCCTTGCGGTAGCTCTTGGACCTCTTCACCGTGTCCAGGGGCTTCAGCACGGCGAAGTAGCGCTCTGTGCTCATGACTGTGAGGGTGAAGATGCTGGCATGCATGGTGAGGAAGTCCAGGCTGAAGAGGATGCGACAGCCAACGTCCCCAAAGTACCACTTCTGAATGAAGTAGGTGCCGACGATGAAGGGAATGGTGAGGAGGTAGAGCAGGTCGGCCAGCGCCAGGTTGATGATGTAGATGTACATGGAGGCCGAGGATCGCAGGTAGTGGCACATCACCAGCAGGGTGTAGACGTTGCCTGTCACCCCCACCACGCACATGAGGGACAGGATGGCCCCGATGGTGCAGATGGCAATCATGTCCTCCGTGGAACCGGCCGCCCACGCCCCATCCCCGGTGGCGTTGGCGGAGGAGTTGGCTCTGATTCCGAACGCGTTATCCTCACCTGTGTCTGTCACCATGTAGGGGGTGGCAGGGAAGTGGCTCTCCAGCTCGTCAGTTAGGGACATCCTCCTGAGTTTAGATGCCACAAGCTCTGCTCATGTCACAGGGGTCTGAGGGGGCTCTTTCTGCTCCGAGAAACGCGGCTGCTGGGAGATGTTGAACCATTTCTTAGCAGTGTCTCATCCAAGGACCATCTGCATTCTCCACTAGAGGAAACACATCAAAAACAACATATTAGAAACCTGCCAGAGCAACACGAAAGATAATTTATCTGTCCCTGAGCACGTATCTGCACTGCCTGAATGTGGCAAAAGTCTTCAGCACTGAGGGGGTTTGTGGGGCTCATGCTCTCATTGCAAGAGTCCAGCTCTGAGGGGTGTCCATGGAAAAGAGACAAAAAAGGTGGTGTGGATCACTGGAACCACTTGTTGCAGTCCTTAGTTTGGGGTTGGAGGAAAAAAAATCCTTCCTAAACTCATAACAAGGATTTACAGAGCTATCAGCATGATTGCTTAAACCTCTTTGCTACATTCTTAACCCTGAAGGAGCGAAAGACCCCTAAAAAGGGAAAACAAACTAGATTTATCATTTGCAGTCCAATTGTCTGTTCTGTGTTATGATGCATTCAAAGCCCTTTCCAGCATTCCTGCAGTGTTTTCACAGAGCAGCTTCCCTTGAATGAGAAGCTCCTCCTCTGTCCTGCAGTTTCAAACAGTATTCGAGTGATGGAGAAAAAGGCACTTCATAAAGCAAAGTGTAGCTTTTCCGTGGGATTTCTGTGTTTGTAAACACAGTGTTTTTCATGCTGTCTGTCCAGTGTGATACCTGAGATGTCCATGTGTCTGTAAAACAGATTTATTTCAGCCAGAGCTGGGTGTGAACCTGCCTGACCAGCCTTGAGCAGCGAGGTGTGAGGCAACATGTGAGGCAACTCTGTACTTGGGAGCTTCTGCTTAGCTCAGACTCAGAGCTGCACAAATCAGGACTGTGTTGCTTTGAATTCATTCTGGGTGTAGGCAAATGGAGAGCAAACCTTCCTCAGAGAAATGCTGAAGAAGTAGCTAAAATGCCCAGATTTTAAGGCATAGCAAAAGCCTGTGCCATCCTAAAGGTCACTGCATACAGAAGTGCATTTGCACTGTGTGTTTTACAGCACTCAGACTGTCTCATTTTCTTTGGAAAATGCTGAGGGGGAGGGGTGCTGGACTGCCTTATCCTTGTAGGGCTCAGCAAGCAAAGACTCCCCTCTGCCACTGGGCAGGTTGGATCTGTTCAATCCTGGGGATTTGCAGCTTTTCCCAGTGAGTCAGGTGGCCCTTTCCCTCCTCACCAGCTCTGATTCCTTTGCCTCCTTCCTCCCACTGTCTCCTTGGCAGGAGGATTACAGTCCCAGGCCCTCCCCTGCTGTCCTCATGTCACCTGTCTGTGACCTCTGTGGCACTTTAGGATGGACAATTTTCATCCTTTTCATGACCTGCCCTCACCTTCTCCCCATTACCACCTGCTGAGGATGACGAGTGCTGCAGAGATGTCATAAAAAACTCTGTATAAGAGAGGACAATCCAGTGCAGAGGGAGGTTTTCCTTCACTTAACAATTGGGATAGAAGTGCAAAAAACCAGAGAAACACACAGAGCCCATCTCCCACCCCAGTCCCTGGAGTCCAGGGGAGACATGAGCAGTGGTTCTGCAGTGGTCAGAGCTCCTTCAGGACAGATCTGCTCTGGGCTGGTCCTCAGCAGCCTCACCAGCACCAAGATCAATGTCTTGGACCTTGCAGCCCCAGATCTTCCTCATCCTGCTGCTGCTGTGCTGTGCAGTGCCCTCCTGCTGTAGGGCAGGTGTAGCCATTCTGTCCCAGTCCCTCGTTGTCCCTTTAATGGATGTTGGTGTCCGAGCTGTGCTGGCAGTGAAAGGGACTCCCATGAAGGAGACACAGCTGCTCCAGGAGCTCTGGCTGCTCCTCTGCCTCACAGTCAGCAGCACCCTCGGTCAGAAATGAAAGCTCTGCATGGGATGCTCCAGCTGAGCCCGGGGCTGGTCCCACACGCAGCTCTCAGCTCGGTGTGCTGGTGGTAGCTCATTTTCACGAGCATATTTCCATGGCTCATCTGCTGCCTCCTTGCAGCTGCCTCTCTTGGCGTCCCAGGGACTTATATCAGGTTTGTGCCATGCTGGTGCCTGTCTGTGCAGTTCCTTGGAGTGACAGCTCCTGCTGGAAAGAGCCGAGCCCACTGCATCTCCCTGCTCTGCTCCTCTTCTCCTGAACCTGCCTTTTGCTCCATTCATAAAATTCCTACAGCACCCATTCCATTCAGACACTTTGCCCATCTCCAGACAGAGCCAGAAGAGGAAAATTAAGCCAAATGGGGAGCCCTTGCAGCATTTTAAAGTTCCCATCATTGCTGCTCTCGTACACAAACACACACACACACATGCACACACAATAGAGAGCTTGTTATTCCAAGCAGCCATTCAAGCACCTTACGGTCCAGGCGGTTTTCCCAGCCAATCTTGCCTTTCCCTCTACGGTATCATCCCACAGGAGTACCATGCATATTTACAGCTGTAAACGCAAATTCATTTCTCCTGCTCAAACCTTGCTTTTCAATCCGGCCGATGAAGTTTCCGACAAGAAAGAAAATTTAAAAAGAAATCTCTCTAGCAGTAGCAAAGCTGAAACTTATAGAAAGAAAAACAGAAAAAGAAGGAAAAAAATAAGAAAGAAGAGAATCCTTCTTCACGGGCAGAGAGGGAGAGATCCCGGTGCTCCGTCGCATCTGGAGCGGCAGGGGCAGGAAGGGAGCGCTCTGCCAAGCCAAGTATGTTTGAAATCTGGGCGCTCTTAATACTCACATTCCCCTCCCTCCACTCGTGCCGGCTATTTTTGCTCCCCGGTGACGTTAGGCATAGCGTGGCTTTGACTGCAGCCGGCGAGGAGCCTCTTTAAAGCAGCAGGGTTTGATAACCACGGTTTGCTCATCTGCATCCCCCTGCCCTGCGCTGGGGCTGAGAGAGGTGCGGGTTGTTTCATCCCAGCAGCCGTGAAAAAGGCAAAGCACCCTCAGAACACAGCACGGGAGAGGGCGAATTCCTAAATTCCTGATCCTGCCTGAGCACAGGCAGCACGGCTGGGGAAGGAGAGTGGGCCAGGGAGGGTTAAAATCCTGCGGGAGGGTCGAATTCCTGCGGGAGGGTGGGCTGTCCAGGGAAACAGCAGAGCTCCTTGGTTTGGAGAGCAATTCCAAAGCGAAGCCCAAGTTTATTTGGGTTGGAAACGTGTTAACAGATGAATCCGTGCAGTGGGGATCACACACAGCAGCATCTGAGACATTTCAGGCTGGCAGCAACAAAATATTACCTGAGTTCTTTGGGGGCTGGGTGGTTCCCTTATCCCAATGATTCTCAAACACAAAGTGAGATCAACCCAGCGCCTTGAAAGGGAGCAGCGTTTGGATGGGGCTGGGAAATGCTGAAGCTGAACTCTGGATTGTTTTGTGGGCAGCTGAACGTTGTGCTGCTTGCTTGCACACGATGGGATTGCTTTTGCTCCCTGTTTCCTGTGGGCTGCAGGGAATCAATCCCCATTTGTGCCAGGGAGAACTGAGGAACACTCACCTCTGGCAGGTGTGACCTCTGGCAGGTGTGACCTCTGGCAGGTGTGACCTCTGGCAGGTGTCACCTCTGGCAGGTGTCACCTCTGGCAGGTGTCTCCTGCAGGACACAGGGGTGTGGGAGATGCCAGGCAGGCCCATTGCCTGCTTCTCTGGCTCTCACTGGGCACCCACAGTGGGCAAGTGCTGCTTCCCAGCCCTGGGCTCCTGGGAGAAACCAGCAGCTGGCCCTGGCATATCCATCCTGCAGCGATGATTCTGAGTGCCTTTCCCTCCTCTGCCTCTTTCCCTGGATGCTCATGTCACTCCTCCTCTGTTCCCAATCTTCTGCACTCTTCAGTCTGGGTGTCTGCAGGTGCATTTTGTGTCTAAGGTCTTGTCCTCCTGCAGTGGGAGCCCAGTTTGGCCCCAGCTGCCCAGGGTGGCTGTGGCAGCACCTGGGGACCTTGGTGAGCTCTGGCTGTCCCCACAGTGGGGCAGCTGGTGGGCAAAGCAGGGCTCTGCTCAGGGACAGGCTTTTGAGTGGGATGAGGGCTTGGCTTAAGAGCAAATCCATGTGGATGCTGGATTTTACAGTAAAAATAGATCTTGTGTTAGCAGCTCTAACGAGGGTTGGCTGAGAAACCCCAGCCTGAACACTCTCAAACGCACAAATTTTGCTCTGACTTGGCATTTTGTGTTTGGCCCCTAGAAATCTTTGGAGAAATATGGAACAGGAGCTGCTTCTCAGGCTGCCTTCTGAGCAAGATCCAACTTCCCATTGCCTGTGTGACTCCAGGGAGCAGGAACAGTCCCTGGGTGAGCACTGGGAGTGAAGCCATTGGCAAAGTGCTTTATTTGCTCCTGCTGGGAGGGAGAAGCTCATTGATGTGGCAGTGCCATCCTCCCAGGCAGAGCAGGGACAACCTGCTGCTGCCCTTGAATCCCTCTCCTACTGCCTGCATGTGGCCCAAAGGGCTGGGGAGTGCAGGGATGCTGATGGGGATGTGGGTGCCTCTCTCAGCACCTCCAGCACGTGGTAGATGTGTCCAGGTGTCTGTCCAGGTACTCAGAACTGCCACACTCCTGTCACTCCTCTGTCCCTAAAGGGCTGGGGAGTGCAGGGATGCTGATGGGGATGTGGGTGCCTCTCTCAGCACCTCCAGCACGTGGTAGATGTGTCCAGGTGTCTGTCCAGGTACTCAGAACTGCCACACTCCTGTCACTCCTCTGTCCCTAAAGGGCCACTCGAGTTGGTGTTGACCCATCCCAGGGAAAGGAAGGAGCTGTGGGATGGAGGAAGGGTAATCCATCTGGGTAATCCATCAGTTCTCCAGACCTGTGGATCCCAACTTGATACTTCCTTTTGTGGCACATAAACCTTTCAAAAAAACATTAAAGGGATGATTTCATTTATGAGAAAACCTCGGTGCCCACGGGGCTGCCATTAGGGGAAGCTGGGCTCCCTTAAGTCTGTATCCTGCTGCTGTCATTAGAGGAGAAGTGGCTGGGAGCAGTGTGGGCAGTGTCATCTTCACAACCCTGGCTCAAAAGGGCTGTTGGTGGTCAAAGTTTTGCTGCTTCTCTTCCCCTCATTTCCTCATCTTCAGAGCAGGGATCACTGCACTCACTCATCTCCCAGAGCTCTGAGTTTCAGGGGTTTTAATGTTTGTCTGACACTGTCAGAGCTGCAGACAGGGGTGGCAGCCCCTGTGCTCTTGTGCAGCAGGAGCAGGAGCTGCACAGTCAATCCTGGGTGAAGATAGGAGTCCTCTAAAACATGAAACAGGTCTGTTTAATCATTCAGACAACATCCACTGCTACAGGGCTGGAGTTCTGCATAGGAGCCTTCTGAAGTTACTGCACAGGCAATAACTATAATTATTCTATTAATTACAGGGCAAAAGAGACTCGCTCTCCCCTTTGATGTGAGGATTTATGCCAGTGCTATGTGAATTTAATTGTGTTTGGTTACTCATTCAAACCTCATGGAAACAATAAAATTTCTGGTGTGTCTTGAACTGAGCTGTGCCCTCTCAGCTGTGCCCCACCAGCTGTGCCCCACCAGCTGTCTGCTGCCCTTGCAGGTCTCTGCCAGGCCCTTTGGAATATTCCACTTTTGTTGGGGCAGTTTGGAGTCCAAATTTGTCAGCAGCCAAAAGCTTCTTTCTGCTCCAAGCTGGACATATAAGTTTGTCTAGGTATCGCATTTTAGAAATCTAATAAGGGCGTCTGCTTCCTTCTATGAAAAAAAATCTGTACAAACGCAGCCAAAGTTGATAAAAGAAAAGAATCTCATGAATGTGTCTGCATTCCTGGTCTGGGTCAGGTCTAGAAACTTGTGCAGGCTCGGGATAAGATGTGATTCCTATTTGCCTGGCTTGGTTTACTCAACTCCAGACTCTGTAACACACACAAGCAGTCACAGTACAACATCCATCTTTGGAGTGTCCACTGCCTGTGCTCTTGTGGTCACACAGAAATTCAGATTAGCTCCTGAGAATCTGCCCTGACTTTGGGATCAACCCAGAGGACAGCAGGAATTTGCAGTGTTGTGCTGGTCTCCAGTCCTCCTGAAGCTCTGCTGGTGGCCAGGAGCACACAGGAGTGACAGCAGCTCCTGAGGAATTGCATTGGTGAGACCTGGCAGTCCCCTGGTTGTCTCTTGTTTCAAGAAAAGTTGCATTTAAATCTCTCTGATCCAACACTCATGGTCTTGGATGCAGCAAATGTGAAATTCAAATTCCCAGCTGGTCCCCAGTTGTTTTCTCCACTCTTCCCACTGTCTGTCCCCACCAATGGAAGAGCCACTCAAACCCAGCCAATGCATTTGGAGACTGCATTGAGGCTTTTTGAATTTTGGTCTCTTTCCTTTCTGCTTTGTTTTTGTTTTTGGGGTTTTTTTGTTTTGTTTTGTTTTTGTTTTTGTTTTGTT
Organism: Pycnonotus jocosus; assembly: GCA_013400435.1. Lineage (NCBI taxonomy): Eukaryota > Metazoa > Chordata > Aves > Passeriformes > Pycnonotidae > Pycnonotus > Pycnonotus jocosus. The sequence goes on along the minus strand of VWYP01017360.1, from coordinate 68,613 downwards.
TGGTTTGTTTGGGGTTTTTGTTTGTTTGTTTTGTGTGGGTTTTTTGTGGGTTTTTTGTTGTTGTTGGGGATGGGTTTGGGGTGTTTTTTTGTGGGTTTTTTTGTTTTGTTTTGGGTTTTTTGGGGTGGGGGGTTTGTTTGTTTGTTTGTTTTCCCAGTGTGAGGCTCCAGTTGTCCCTCTGGAGTTGGTATGGCTTTGCATTTGCCTGGTTTGTGTGGAAGTGAAACTCCAGGGGCTGAAATCTCATTTGCTGTCCCTCATCCAGGATCCCCTACACAGATCTGGGATTTATAGCTGCTCTGCTTTCCCCCTGCACAGTGGGAATTCCACAGATAAGTTCAAGGGATGGTGCTGAAATAGGATGGAGAGGGCCAGTCCCAGGTTGATGGTCACCATCTCTGTGGTTTTCCTGGTCCTGTCACTGTCCAGGGCAGGGGGAGAAACCCAGATATTCCCACCTTGCTATTACAGGGATGCTCTGAAGAATCCCGCAGATCACCTCTGCTCTTACACAAATTACCATTTTTGGACTCCTGTGAGATCCAAATCTTGCTGTGTGGTGCTGGGAGGTGCTTTGGGGTCCATAAGGGACTGAGGTGGGGCACAGGGGACCAAACTGCACCCCCACGGTGTGGGTGGGGCTCCCTTTGAGGCTGAGGTCCCTGCATTCCCAGGGGTGTGTGATGGGGGCTCATTTCATGCCCAGCAGGGATGGGGTGAGCAGGGGTGAGCAGGGGCACTTCGTGAGGTGCTGGTGGGACAGGGAGCAGCAAGGCTGAGCTGCCTCAGAGCCCCCCAAGTCCCTGCACCCCTGGGAGTGGGGAGAGACAACAGCTCATTCCTGGGGAGGGCAGGCACAGGGGCAGCTCAGGGAACTGCTGCCCTGCTTGTCCCCTCTGCCCTGATTGTCCCATCCCACCCAGAGGACTCCTGATGCCTTCAGTTTTATCTTTCCTGTATTTCCCATTCTGTGGTGCCCAGGGATGCAGCTCTGAGCTCACAGTCAGGCTCACTCAGCTCTGCACACAGCACGGACACAAAACAAATCCTTTTCCTGCTCCACACCAAGGACAACTTTCAGGCCCAAAAGCACAACCAAGGGTGGCTGAAGGGAGGAACAAGAAGGATGGGACTGCACAACCTGGAGCTGGAATGGGACAATTAAACCCCAATATGCAAATGGACCAAAACTTATCAAAGTGTGAGACCTGGTGACCATTTGTCCATTTTGTGTCCATTTTGTGACCATTTTGGGTCCACCTTGGGTGTAGCCCTGCCCAGGCTCTTGTCCTGCCCAAGGTGTACCCTAAAGGCCTTTCAATAAATCTCTACTTTATTCTCCAGCTCTGTCCAGTCTCTGTTCCAGCTCAGCCCCCCCAGGCATCACTCCAGGCTGTGATTAGGCTGGATACTCCTGACAGACAAACCATATTAGGAGTGGATGTTATTCCATCTCCCCAGCTGATCTGCCTCCAGCCCTCAGGTCTGCACAGCAGGCAGGATGGCATTTGTTTTCCTGTGTGACATGCATGAGTGGGCTCACTTGGCCCCTGTTTGGGCAGCCTCAACATTTGCAGATGGGTCTGAGTCTCTGCAGATCTCCTGGTGCTGCTCTTGGGGCCAGGAGCACTCCCAGGGCTGTCAGGGCTCCAGGAGTTTGTGTGTGCAGAAACTGTCCCCCAAACTGATTTCATTTCTGGGCAAAATTTAGAACCCCTTTATTCTGCTCTTTTTGTTTTCCTCCTGACCAATCTCTCAGGTCTTCCACCACCACTAAAAATTCTCACATGACTGCTCAAGTCCTGGATCTCAGACATCAGGGAAACACCAAGCATCCAGGAGCTGCTGAGGAGAAGTTTCCCTCACTTCTTCTCCACTGCTGTAGGGTTGTTCTTTGGGGTACAGAAATCTTCAGAGGCCAGAGACAAGGATGCTGAAATCTTTGCTAATGAGCCTTATAATGAGTTTTATACGAGTAGAGAGACCCATAATTAGCAATGAGGGGTTTTGTATCTCCCAGCAGTGATTAATACATTTACTCATTAGTCACAGCCAAACCTGTCCCCAGCCAGGTGCTGTTGTCTGTGGTGGCCCAGTGGGTCCTGCCTGTGGTGACTGTGCTGCCACAAGCCTGGCTTAGCCTCAGGTGGTTTTAGGAGAGATTTAAGCAGACCTAAACCTCTTTGTGCAGTGCTTATAGCTGGATGCTGCTAATTCACACACACTGGTGGCTTTCTGGCAGCCTTTTGGCATCCTACAGTGTGGCCAGGGTGGCACAGCTGCCTCATTAAACTTTACTCCAGATTTTGTGGACACAGTTGCCCTCTCAGACTGCACAGCTCCATTGACATTTTTATTTGCAAGGTCTGAGATGTGCTTGATGTGTTTGATCTTCATCCTCTGACCTCCTCACCTTCTCTTCAGCTCCTGGAGGAGCTGTAGTGAGTGTAATCACCGGGGGAAAGCAGACAAGCTGTGGGAGGCAGAAGTGGTCACTACTTCCCTCCATATGCTGAGGAAAGCTCTCTTCTCACAAAGATCTGTTGGGGAACCTCTTCAGGAACAGGATTTGGCCTGAGTAATATGCCACATTTTCCTCTCTGCCAGTTAAAACCTGATCATCCCTTTGTCAACAATTTTTGAGCCTGGGTAAGGGTCACAGACAAATGTTACTGAATTCTCTTTATTGCAAAGCGTTCTGGATCAACAACAACAGAAACTGCAGCAGAATTCTCCTGGAAATCCATCAAATAATCATCAGGAAAGCCATGGGGAGTAGAGGCAAACTGAGACACACCTTCCATGGGCCAGAAGCTGTTGCTAGACTAGAGAAAAAAGCCTCTTTGCCATTATTTTCTATCTCAAATATCCTGTGCAGTATCTCTGTGCCCTGCTCTGCCTGGTGCTCTCCACACCTTTCCTTTGCAGTTTGGTTCCATGTTCTCAGCCTCTCCTCCCCTGCTCAGCTGCCCAGTTCCCTCCTGGGACATTATTCTGTATTTCTCAGCCTGGTTCATGAGAGCTGGGAATGAGAAGATTTAGGAAAGTGCTCTGGGGCCAGAAGACTGCTAGGGAAAAGTCAGGCTCCATAATTTCCAGCTGAAGCTCCTGCTGCTGATCTCAGGTGTTTTCTCAGCATGGAGGGCAGCACATCCTCAGCCTGGCAGCAAAGATTTCTGCTGGAGCTCTCAAAACCCTCTCACAGGAGACAAGAGATGAAGTGTGAAAAGTTGTCTGGCAGTGCATAAAGAGCAGCAAAAATGTCACCACGCTGAGTTCATGCCACTGTGGACTCGGTGGTGGCATTTGCCATCCTGCACACAGTGGGACAGGGCTGGGGATGGTGACAGCTGGGGCTGGTGTGGGTCACCTCTCTGCAGCAGTAGATGCTGATTCAAATGCTCCTTTTAAAAGCTGCTTTTCTTCAATAAATCACACTCCCACATAATTTATGTCCTTGCTCACTCTGATGGGTAACTTCCATTTCCAGTGGTGGTGGCTCAGTGCTGCTTCCAGTGCCTGCCTTCACTTCCCTGAGCAGATAGTAAAGGAGACAATAAAGTCTTTTTTTCCTCCTTGTGGCAGCATCACCAAACTGATCCAGAGTCCTCTGATGCTGTGTCAGCCCCTCTCTGCTCTGCACTGTGTCCCCTCGAGTCTTTCAGGGCACCAGGAGCATCCAGCTCCTCCCAGCACGTGGTGCCAGGGGCATTTTGGGGGTCTCCGAGCAGGGGCAGGGCTGTGCCCCCCTCCAAAAGCCACCCCAGCATGGCTGGGCTGTACAGAGTGGGTCTTCCAGGCCATGGGCAGCCCCAGCTGCCTGTCCCCTGGCCAGAGCTTTGTCCCCATGGCTCAGTGTGTGGTGTGTGGGGCCATCACACTCACACAGGTTGGGTCAGGCTGGAAAGGACCACTGTGGCTCATCTGGTGCCACCTCCCTGCTCCAGCAGGGCTATCACAGAGCTCAGGGCACAGGTTTGTGTCCAAGTTCTGGAATTTCTCCAGTGAGGGAGATTCCACAGCCTCTCTGGGCAATCCAGGGCTTGGTCACTGCACAGGGAGGTTCTTCCTCATGTCCAAGTGAGGTTTCTGCCCATTTCTCTTGTGCCATTGCTGGGCCCCAGGGAGCAGAGCCTGCTCCCTGCTCTGAGCCTGGAGGTGCAGAAGAAAGAATTACAGGTCCTGGTAAGTCAGAGTTGTGCTAATTACCAGAGAAGAGGAACAGCCTTGCTCTTAATGGGTTGCAGCTGTGACTATAAAATAGAATAAAGATAAGTGTGATAAAAGGGGTGGGTTGGCTGGTCAGGGGAGGACCTGGAACAAGAGGATGTTGAGGAGGTAGAGGAGTCCTGAGGAAGAAGGAATGAGCCAGACAGACATAAAGAAGAATGAAATGAGGAAGAGAGCTGCTGCTGTGAAAGATGTGCTGTGAGCTCAGTCTGGGTCTGATGGAGTTAGAGCCTGCAGTCATCATCATAGCTGGGTAAAAACCTGTGGTCAGAGGTGGCAAGGAAATACTTGCAGTCACATTCCAGCAGGAAATAACCAGCAGTCAGGGTCTGCAGTTGGACCCTACAGTGGGAGCTTGCTGCCGAGTCAGGATGGCTGAGGTGTAAAGAGGAATAAACCAGGACCCTTCTCATGCTGTGATAAACGAGGAGTCTGTGTCTTGGCTCATTTCTACCCCTAATGAGGGGACTGCTGAACACAAGCCCTCCCTGCAGACACTGACAGACAGGAATGAGGTTCCCAGGTCCCCTCTCAGTTGTGTCTTCTCAAGGCTGAGTTGATGGAGCTGTTCCTGCCATCCAGTGAAGGTGGTGGCACTGGGTGCCAATCTGTGCTTAGAGAGGGCTGCAGGACAGGCTGTTTCACCCACTGGCTGGGTGATTTGAGTGAGATGAGCTCTTTCCTCTCCTCAAAATCCAGCAGCTGAGTCTCTGTCCTCAGGGATTTGTGTATGACCCTCCTGTGCCCCGTGCATTGCTGTGAGCTGCCTGCAGAGGCAGGTGGGATCAGCTCTGTGCAGGGGCCTTGAAAAAGAAAGACTTGGAGCTAAAAGCACTGCCAAAAATGACAGGTGCTGGTTAAAAGACTCAAAAGTATGTGCCAGTTTTTAAATATAGCATTTTTCCCTCCATGGGTTGCTTCCTGGGATGGAGAACAGGGAGCAGATGCCTCCTCTGTGCCAGTCCCTCTCTGCAGGGACATTTGTGTCACCAGCACACGGTCTGGGCAGCAGCAAAGGACCCTGCAGGGCACAGGGGAGGTGGCTGTGCAGTGTTTGTTCTTCTGCTGGCACTTTTGATGGAGGAACAGGCTGGGAGATTGTGACTGAAGCGAGCAGGGGATGTGGCACTCCACCTGTGCCACAGTCTCTTGTGGTTTCTTCTTTCAGCTCCCTTCTCTCAGGGTGCAGCACTCCCCTGCCCACTCTCCCTTCCCACCATTGTTTGCTCCTGCATTTTGGAAACCCCCCTCCAGAGGGGAATTGGCTGCTGGAATTTTGTGTCACAGGGAGATTCCTCTGGAAATGGCTCTAATGTAGAAAAAGTGGCTTAATTCCCTGGTCAAAAGCAGTGGGAAGACTGAGCAGGTGCCTGGTTCCACAGTTGGAGAGCGTGTTTCATTCTCTCAAAATGCTTCTCTTTGCCTTAGTTTGGTCCAAAGTAGTACTTTGCTTGATGGAGTAAAACTTTGAAGTGATGCTTTGCCTTTTTTTGTTTGTTTCCAGGGGCTGCCCACAGCAGATGGAGGGGCTGAGGGAGGGCTTGGGGTTGCTGAGGGCTCACCCCAGCACTGGTGTGAGAAGAGGGTGCAGACAAGCCCATGGAACTGCCCATTTGCAGCCCAGGCAATGCCCTTCTGCCCCTGTTAGACTGACTGGCCTGGTGCCACTCAGTTCATTTTGAGTTTGCATCACTGTGGTGGCCGAGGCCACACTGAGGGAAACACCTGACCTGCCCCAGCTGTGCTGCTCCCACTCTGCCTCCCTTCCTGCCCTCATCCATGCTGAGCTGCTCTGACAGAGCCCTCCTGGCACCCTGAGATCATTTGCCTCTTATTCCTCAAGCACTTGGTACACTCAAAGCTCCTCTCACCTCACTCTGCGTGTGGACACAGTGCCTTGCCCTGGTTGGACTCACTGCAAATATTTTACTCTCTCTGCTGATTTCCCAGCCATGACACAGAAAAACTTGTGTCAGCAGCCATGAAAAATCACCACAAAGACATTACATGAAAATACCACGAAGCTGCAGCACAAAATACCCTGGTGGTACATTTTTATTGTACCAGTGCTGCACAATTGGATGTCTTTAAATTTAAAGCAGGCTGTTTCCAGTGGGAACAGTCTTTGCAGTGTGCCATGGCCTTATTATGGCTGAAGATGGGGAGGAGTTTGGGTTTTGAGTCCAGGGAGGGGTGTCAAAGCTGTTTTATTGGTGAGACAAAGGGAAACAGCATCCCTCATTTTCCAGACTGGTCAAAATGTACAAACCCTGTATTAATGAAAAAACATCCCAAAGGATAAAAAGAACCCCACTCAGTGCAGAAATCAGCAGTAGTTTGAAATTCTCCTCTGTGTCTCCAGACCCTGAGCACGTCACCTCTCCAATCCCTTCGGGGGATGTGGGATGCAGTTTTTGGCCCCATAATTGAGCTGCTGTCTCTGGAAGTGGCTGCTCCAGCTGTACTGGCTTTCTGCTCTTTAATCCTCCTGTTTTGTATCCTGTCTCATGCTGCAGCAGCCCAGGGCTGTGCAGGTGAAGAGTTTCAGGTGAAAGGAAGTGCATCATTGCACATGCTTACACGCCATGGCTGTGCTCAAAGCCACCCTGACTCCACTGTGAAGGCTGCTCCACCTGTAAACAGGGAGGGAATATTGACTCTGAAGTGTGCTCTGAGCTGTGAGGATACAGGTGACCTCAGCCCTGATAAGTAATAACTGTGTTAATTACCCAATTCAGCCCTGCCCCGATGAATAATAGCTATATCCAATAAGAATGAACGAGATAAAAGAGGAGGTGAGCTGATAAGGGGAGGATCAGCATGGAGGAGGAACTTTGAGGAGCATGAAGGAGAGTCATGAAGCAGCACCTTGGGAAGCAAGAATCACTGCTGTGAGATCTGTCTGGGTCTGCAGTTAGAGCCTGGTGTTGGAACCTGCAGTCACAGTCTGCACACCAATTCCTGCAGTCATAGTCTAGCTGGGTAAAAGCCTGCAGTCATAGTCTGTACACTGATCCCTGCAGTCAGAGTCTGACAGGGTAAAAGCCTGCAGTCACACTCTGCACACCAATCCCTGCAGTCACAGTCTGCAAATTTATACCTGCAGTCACAGTCTAGCTGGGTAAAAGCCTGCAGTCATAGTCTGCACACCAATCCCTGCAGCCACAGTCTGGCTGGGTAAAAGCCTGCAGTCATAGTCTGCACACCAATCCCTGCAGCCATAGTCTATCTGGGTAAAAGCCTGCAGTCGCAGTCTGCACACCAATCCCTGCCGTCAGAACCTAAAAACTGATCCCTGCAGTCACAGTCTAGCTGGGTAAAAGCCTGCAAACTGATCCCTGCAATCAGAGTTTAGCAGGAAATAACCAACAGTCAGGAGCTGCAGCAGTCAGGGGCTGCAAGGAAACACACAGCAGGAGCTGCTGCAGGCAGAGTCAGCGAATAGCTGGGGTTAAGACGACTAAGCCATGAAGAGGAATAAACCAGGACCCTTTTTATGCTGTGTTTAATAAGAAGTCTGTGCCTTGGCTCATTTTTACCCTCTAATAAGAGAGCTGCTGCAACACAGGGAGGTTTCTTGTGCATCTTCTGGGCTCAGAGCACCTCAGGCTGGTCTGGTCCCCTCCTAAGCCCCTGGTAGAAGGGAGCCTATCCCAATCCTGCCACTCAAATCTCCACATTTCCTTGCTAGCCCACAACCTGGCTATTCCCATACTGCCAGCACTATTTTTAGCAGGGTTTTTGGAATAAGATGATTCTCCAGGCTGGGGCACCAAAGCTGAGAAACACAGCCAGGCTCAGGGGCTGGGGCTGGCAGGGTGCCTTGAAGCACTTCCCACTTTGCAAGTTTGCTCTGTTCAACACAAATGAGAGAGGCTGGGCACCTGCTGCACGGGAGGATGGTTGTTGGGAGCCTTTAAACACCTCCAGTGTTAAGTGCAAGCAAAACATTCAAGGATTTTTGTGGCTTGAAGGTCCTTTTGGCAGCCTGCATTAGCAGTGCGTGACTCAATTTGGTAATGACTGCAATTAGATATCCCACAACTTTCTGTAAAGAGGCTCTGGGTGACCTCTGCTGGCCTTGGCTGAGTTCCTGTCCCCTTGGGACATTATCCAAGTGATGGTCCAGGATTCTGTGCCAGTGCAACATCTGGCTGTGCCTCCTCCTGGCAGCACAGCAAGCAGAGATCACTCGGCTGTGCACGGAAAGCAGTGGGAACTGACAGAACTTTACTGGGGCAGAAGGGAAGGGCAGAATTTTGCTACCTTGTGCCACCACTGCCCAGCAGTTTGAAGCATTTTCCCTTCAAACTTTCACTGCCAGAGCTTTCCATGAGCTGCTCCTGGCATGGCTGTGGCTTGGCAGCCCCACAGCCATGCCCAGGGCACAGTGCAGGGACCCACTTGGCTTTTTCCTGCCAACTGCTTACATTGCAAGGGCTTATCACAGCCTTTGTAAGCACATTAATTACATTGCAAGGGCTTGTCATGGGCTGTGTGAGCATGGAGGAGCGTTTGCTGCTGGAGCCCTGCTGTGAGTGCAGCCCTAGCTGGCAGACTCAGATATTGTCAGGATCAAGAAGAAACAAGTTTAATGTGTCAGTTGGGCTTTACTCTCCAGAATTTCCCTGCATCATTTGTCATTTTCCCCTTCACTCCTTTTTCCCCTGCTCACTCAGGAAGCACCACAGGGGCTTGTCTCCTCTGAAAATTGCCCATTTACCCCTACACTTTATTTCTTAACTTTTACCCAATTATATTTATCTGATGACCTCTGCTTTAGGCTCATGGAACATTAGCTGTTGCAGGACCTTGCTGACTGCTTTCTGATACTCCAAACAAACTGCTGGGATTATATTTCTACACCCTCATGGGCTCCTTGAGAGAGCTCCAATCTGTTCCTGAGGCAGAGCTTCTCTTTGAAGAACCAGAGCTGCCTTTTCCCCACTCTACTTATTCAAGTGCCTGTTCACTCTCTTTACTCCAGTTTCTCCTAATTCATCATCCTTACTCCTCCACAGTCCCTCCACTCATCACTGAAACCTTCATTGGAAAGCTGGCATCACATTCACCACTTTCTAGTTATTCACTGCACAGAACTTGAAGCAAGGACTAACACTCCAGAGTTAAAGCTGAAGCTGTTTCATCCCTGGGCTTTTTCATAGCTTTTGGGTGAATGCAGTTCTGGCATCCTTGAAATAAGCTCATACAGCAGGGGAGATCATAGTCAGGTGTATTTATTTTATTCCATCGATTTTCTGGCTCTTAACTCACGGTATAAAAAGAAATCTATGTTTTATGGCATGTGGTGCTTATGCTGAGTTAAGAATACTTGGACTGAGAGTGTTGCTTTTAAAAAACCATTTGAAGGTATCAAGTCTGGACTGCTGACCCCAGGTCCTTTCAGAAGTGATAAAGAAGCTGTTAAATGCATCAGAGAGCATTCTTTGACATCTGCAGCCCTTAATACATAACTCCTGGCGTTTTCTGGAGGGATTTAGAAAGAAAAGGAACAATGAATAGGAAGAAAAATAATAATAAAAATCATCTTTCTGAGGTACAGAACAAATTCTTCCATGCAAGGGCTGGTTGTGCCCAGGCTCTCACTGTTCCAGGTTGCCTTGACAGCTTCCTCTGATCATAGATCTTGTCATGAATCTGAGGGTTTCAGTGTTTTTACACATCCCTAGAGGTATTTTCTGTCACTTTTTGAGTCTGGAAAATCAGTCCCCACAGGGCATCTTAATGCACATTTGTGTGTTTAAGCTGAGGGAGCTTGGGGAGCTGTTTGCTCAGACCTGAGGCCATCCAGTGTCCCACCAGGGTGGCCAAGCTGCCCCTTCTCTCCTCTTTAGCAGCATGCAGCTGGATGGGAGGCTGGTGTCTGCAGCTCCAGCCTGGCCCTTCAGCAGGTCCCTGTGCTGGGAAATCCTTTCTTCCTTGTGTCCCTGCCAGAAGGGAAGTTCAGTTTTGCACAAAGAACCAATCCCCCTTTTTTCCTTGCACAGTCTCTACCTGTTTCCAGGTGATTATGTGCAGCTTTCTGAATGCTGAAGTGATTCAGCCTCTCTCTTCTGAGTCATCTTTCTGCTTTAGATTTTCTGCTTTTGTCATTTCTGCTCGTCAGTATTTTCTCATTCTCTTCTTTCCAATAAGAGTAAAATAAAGTTGACCCTATTTTTTTTTTCTTTTGATCCATCTCATGTAAAAGTTCAGCCCTTCATCTCATGCTGCCTTGGCTCAGACTGTGACAAAGCAGACAAAAGTGCAGGAGATGCTGGTTCTGTCAGGGGTGCCTGGATTTGGGATTCAAAGCTGGCAGGCTGTCCTTGCCCTGGGTCTGACAGCAAACCTGTGCCTCTGCTGGCTCAGCTTCCTCCCCATCTGGGAGATGCCAGGCTGGGGAAGGCTCCTGTGACTCCTCCTGAGTGCACAGAGGTGAAAGAGCTTGGTGAGAACCCATCCCCTCCCAAACTGGAGCTGATGCTCTCCCCTGCTTCCAGCCAGATGAGGCTGAACAAGAGACGTGCACAGATTTGTGTCCCTTCTCTGCAAGAGCATCCTAAGTGAACAGTTTGCCAAAGGAACAAGTGAACTTCACTCTTGGAGCCTTTCCCAAGAGTTGCACTGGATGTTCCCTGGAGCTGTAACTCACTGCTGAACAACACAGACCTTTTCCATCAGATTTTTATAGACTTTAAAATATATAGTGGGAGAAGTGTAAGGAAATGGCTTTTCTCCCATTCTGACAAGAGCTCCTGCCTTCTCTCTCCAAACTGGCAGCATGTTGTGCAAAAACATCCCAGCTCTCACTGGTCAGCATTCCTTGACAAAGCTCCTTGTCAGGACGCTTGATGAGTTTTGATGTGGTTTCTGCTGGTATGTGCCAGCACCTGGCAGGCAGCACCTCTCAAACTCTCTCATCTTTATCCCTCTTTCCTCTCCCCTGTGCCAGATTCTCGCCTCACGTGTTCTCTCTCATCTTGCACAGCCTTTGCCTTGTGCCAAACTTCTCCATCTCTGTCACTGCTCCTTTTCTGCCTGTCCCTGTGCCCCTTGTGAGCAAACCCCAAATGTGCTCATGTGGGTGGGTATTCAGTAACTGTGCAGCACACACAGCCTCTGAGCCTCCCAGGCCACCCTTTGTGTGCACCTTTGGGCAGCTTTTTTTTGGTTTTGTGGATTGCTTTTGATGCCTTGGAATGGCTTACCTAGAACAGAGGCTAGACAAGATTAAGGGAGTAAAGTGGATATTTATTAAAGGCCTTCAATAGATGCATCTTGGGCAGTCAAAAGCCTCCCAGAGGCTACACCCAAAATGAACTACAGTCAGGAGCTTTTCAGACAGTTATAAGTGTGGTCCAATTACAGCTTCAGGTAATGAAGTCATATTCTCCCAATTCACTTTTTAAAATGCTTTATGGGGCCTGAGGCTGTAGGGTGTCTTTGAGTTTCAGGCCCAGAGGGATTGCTTTGTCTGACCAAAAAGTGAAGGCAGTAGCTGACACTGTATATGGAGTTTAGAGTTATGCACTAATGCAGTACAGGATCTGAAAAATATAAAGGCTAAAATCTTAAGGCATCACTTTGAGACTTAACCTTGCCAAGAACTGCTGTTCCCAAACCTGTGCTGATTTAATGGTCTCTGTGTCTGTGATCAGGTGGTCTGACACCAGCAAAAATCTGGTGCCTTGGTAGATGGGAGGTAGGGCTGAATGACTTGTGGGAGAACATAGAAAAAAAAATGAGAGTGAAAAGAAACCATGAAGTTATGCAGTGAGGAATGACAGGGGAAAGAGAAAATCTGGTGGGTTCTTCTTTGGGTTGCTCCATTTCTCTGCTGCTCAAAAATCTACTGGCTTCTCTAAAGGTTACTCACGTTGCTCAAATGTTTATTGGCATCTTTCAAGGTCACTGAAGCCCACCTAGACCTTGGTGAAACCTTGAAATGTTCTGCTCACACAGCTGAGGATAAGTTGGGCAGGCAAGTTTAGTGCATGGGGACTCTGGAGCCTGGTGTTGGGGTTACATGGACCCAGCTTGAGGGGAGGAGAAGAGATCCTTATCTGAACCAGCTGGGCCATTAGTGTCTGTCCTGGGCTGTTCCTGCCAGGGGGGTGGAAGGGAGGGAAATTCCGTGCTGTATTTTACAGAGGTGTCTGTGGGATGCGTGGCTGCAGGGCGTGAGGAGCAGCAGCAGCAGGGAGCTCTGAGCTGTGTCTGACTCTGTGCCAGGCTCCAATCCCCGAGGCAGGGCAGGCACAGCAGCTCTCTGTGGTGCCAATTATCCCTGCAGCTCCCTACAGCTGCCTCATTTGGGTGCAGCCTGTGCTGATGTGATTATGCTGCTTCTGCTCCCCAGGCTGGCTCGTGTGCTCAGCGTGGCATCGCAGCCACTCTGCAGAACAGAGAGGAGTCTGGGGACTTTATGTACAGAAAAGAGGGGGGAGATGGAAAGGAAAGGACCCCTTGGAGCAGCCCCTTGGGGTGAGGAGTGGTTGGGTTTGGTGCTCTGTGTGTGGGTTGTGTGGAGAGATGAAAGAGCATTGAACAGACGTGTCCCAGCACTGCCCTGGAGCTGCTGTGCTGCTGGGGTGGGCAGGCTTCCCATGGAGGGGAAAGCAGACAGGCTGGACAATGTGATACCTTGGCAATCACAGCTTGTGCACTGTAAATTAGGAGCTGGCCTGTCCTTTCATCCCACAGCTCAGTGGTGCTCCACTCTGGTGTTATCAGCCCGAGCTCCCAGCCGTGGGAAGCATAATTTGCCCAAATCCCCCTGTCACTTCTCCTTTGGCCACACCGTGGCAGTGACAGCTGTGCTGACATCCCACAGCCCGGTCTGCCATCGCTCAGGTTAATGAGCCCGGGTCTCAGCTCTGTGTGCACTGAATAACAGAATAACCACAGGCTAATTCTTTGCAGAAGGTTCTCCTGCATTATTTATAGATGAGAAGTAACACACTGTCCAAGAGGGAAACAGATGGACCCTTGGCTGTCAGCATGTCACACAACTTCTGTCTGCCAGCAGCCTCTGCTCAGGTCTCTCTTCTTTCCATCTCCTCTTTCCAGTAATGTTGGCTAACCCCCTCCAAAAAAAACAATAATGATGAGCTTAAAATGTAGCTAGTAAGACTTTGACTTCAAAAGACAAGCCCTTGTCTCAGTGGTATTGACTTACCAACTCACAGCTACCTGTGCTGTCGATGTTCCTCAGCCTGAAATCCTTCCTGTGGTTCCACTGAAATCCCTTCAGCAGAGCAGTCCACACATCTCAGTTTGTCTTCTTGCTGTGATTCCTGCCTACAGATGATGTAAAGATGACACAAGAGCCCTGTTGAAATGCTGCTTTCCAGCCCTGAGATCTCACAGCTCAGAGCTCTCCTGTGGAGTTAATCAGTAATTCATACAGCTCCTCCAAAATCCCAGCTTTCTCTTAAAACCACAGATGAGTAATGTTAGAGAAAAGAGACTTCTGTAATTAAAAAATGTGCTTCCACTGATATTTTCCATGGTAAATATTCATTGAGACTTTAAAAAGATTTTTTTCCTATTGCTTCACCTCAAGCCCAAGGGTGTTAGTATTTAGCAAAATACTGTGATTCTGTTGAAAAGAAACATTTCATTTCAAACTTTTTCATCCAGGGCTCCCTAATGTCTCATTTTCCAGCTCACCTCAGCATTTCAGCTTTCCATTCTTGTTTGGAATTGAAAGTAATTTCAAATGTCTGAACTCCTGGTTTAAATTCCTTTTTGGGGCTAAGTGATGATTTTCCTCATAAAAGTTTTCTATTCTCTTTTCTGCTTGATTTTTACTGATGAGTGTGTGGAAGCATTTCCCTAATCTAAAGAAAATCAGCATCTACAAGAAAATTAATGCTCTTCCTTTTACCCAGTGCAGCTTTAATTTCACCCAGCACCAGCTTCTGCCTCGTGCTTCCCTGTGGGAATTGTGTGTGAGGCTCATGGTTTTCTCAGCATTAGCTCTAACCAGAGAAACAAACCCATAAAACCAAATTGGTTTATTTAGTAGCCTCAATCATATTTTTATGTGTAGAGAGACAAATACAAATGCAGTCAAACACAGCTTTCCTCTTCCCCCTGCACCTGGAGCCTGGCTGATGGACGGTACCTGAAAAGCTGGAAAATAGCTGTGATGTGCAGTCAGAGCCTGTCTGTGGCAGCACTGACAGCAATCCAGAATTCAATGGAATTGGATTCAGATCTGCAGGCAGGATCCCTTACCCCATCAGGAATTCTCTGTTCCCAGCTCTCAGTGTGCTCAGTGTTCCATTCCTGGAGGCAAAGCAAGCTGGCCCTGTGTGGCTCTGATTTTTACATGTCTCAGACTTGCTCTTGATATTAAAGCAAAAAACCTTCTGATGTTTTGGAACTCTGACCTAAGTTCCCAAGCTCTTTCATGTAAATAAGAAATGTTTACATTCTTTAGTTCTGACAGAATATTTGAGTGATTGGTATGAACACCAAGCCAAGTGATGGGATGCTCTGCTTTGGCCAATAATTGGCCACCTTTGTACAGTGGATATAAATGGAGTCAGAAAATCAGAATAAAGAGATTTTTGCATGCTGACTCCAGACCTGTCTGCCTCCTCCTTTCCTAACTCCAAAAAACAAGTGCTGCACCCCTAAAAGAGGTGCAACAGCCCTGGGGGGACCTCACTTCTGGGCACAGCTCCCTGAATCCAGGTGCTCTGAGTCTCTGGTTTGCTCCGTGTCTCTGTTGGGTGATTCTTTTCTGGCAGCTCGATGGGCTCTCTGCCCACTCTGCTGCGTTGGGCTGGGCTCTGTCCAGCTCCTTTTCTCTTTGAAGCAGAGATGAGACCGTGACCAAGTGAGGTTTTGTCTGGCTCCTATTAGGAAAGCATCTCTGCACTGATCCATATCCAAGGGAATGTGGAGAGATGACAAAGTTTGTGCTTTCCAGACTCCTACTAGCAAAGAAAGGAGGGGGAAAAAAAATGGGACTTAAAAATTCTCCCACTATAATTTTCTGCTTCAGGGAATTAACAGCTGTTGGACCCTGCTGTTGCTCAGAGCAATTCATGAAGAATTGTTGTCTGACAAAAGTTTTGAGCTTCTGGGTTGCTCAGCTCCCCCAGATCTTGTCTCTGTGTCCACATTTTGGAAACTGCAACTGCTTTGAACTGTCAAGAATTTTATCTGTGCTTGCATTCTGAGGGTGAAGCCTTTTGTCTTTCCCTTCTGGAGGTGTTGTCCTGCTTGCCCAGGAGATGGGAAGGCAGGAGATCTGAGGAGCTGTGACTCTGCAGCTGCTGGCAGTGCCCTGGAAAGCAGCCCTGGGAGCTTCCCAAAGGCTTTTCCTGGGTGCCAGTGCAGGTGGCAGAATCAGAGGGCACTCAGGACACGCCACTAAGGGATGTGCATCCTCTCTGCCTCACTGCAAGCAGTCCAGGAGTCAACTTTTGTCATCTCTCAAGAGTGTTTCAAAACAGAGTCATTGCTAACTTGCATCAGTCCAAGAGCAGCACCTCATGGGGTTTCTCATGAGGCAAATTTGCCCTCTCCAAAAAGGCCACACTGCATTGCAAGGACACTGCTCTTTCCTCACAGGTCCTTGCAGACCTGCCAACTGCAGGAATTCGAGTTTATTGTTCTAATGGGAATAATCAGGGAAGGAGAAGATGGGTTTTGCCTTAATTTATTTTTTTCTGTTTTTCTCCCCGGTTTCTCATGATGTTTGGGCTGGCAGAGCAAGGAGCAGCTGGGGAGAAGCTGAGCATCCTGTGGCAGCTGTTCCTGTTGCTGAGGTGGCTGCAAGGCTGGCTCGGGAGCCAGGCACAGGTGAGGATGCTCAGACTCCCTCCTTTCCAATTTCACAGCTCATTTGGATGCACAGACAGGAGAGGAGATTACTGCAAAGCCAGCCCTTGTCTCTCCTGACTGCAGAATCAGAATGGAAATGGAAATCTCTGAACCCTGAACTGGCTCACTGAAACCTTCTCAGGGTGAAGGACCTGGAAGTATTCCCTGTTCTGCCTCTTCTGGGAAAGCTCTTGAATAGGGGATGTCTCTTTAACTTGGAAAAAAAGAAAGATTTTTGAATATTACACTGGGGATTTAGCTGCAGCTGTGTCTTAAACGATTTGGGGAATAAAAGCTGACTGCTTAGAGTGAGAATCTGCAATCTGAGCAGGTGGAGGGGGGTGAAGCGTGGCCATCTCCCTCGAGGGGATATGGGGAACTTCCCTGTGTTTATCCTGCCTGTGGAGCAGGGACTGGAAGGAGGGCTGGAAGCTGCTGACACTCATTGCAGGGTGGTGGGGGCAAGGAATGGAGAAATATGAATGCACAGACCGTGTTAGTTAATAAATGTATGAGTAGGTGACAGTTTGAAGGGCCCTGTGACATTCCTGCCCCCAGAGCTCTGCCCAGGCTGTGGGGACTCAGTGGGAGCTGTGCCAGTGACTGAGGCTGATGGATTTCCAGCAGCACTTGTGTGGCTTGGTGTTCCCACCAGACCTGCTGGGTGGGGTTGGCCACCAAGGGGGCTTTGTCCTGGCCAGAGGTGTCTGCCAGGTCCTTGCAGGTGTGTCAGGTGCTGTGTCCTGCCTCACCAGCCGTTTCCAAGGGCCAGCACTGGGCTGAGCAGGGCTGTGACATCCCGAGGTCTGCAGGGAGCAGCTGGGCTAGGATGCTTCACTCTGTGAGTAACCTCTAGAGAAATTGCTGCATTTTCCTACTGCAGATTCCAGGAGTGTTTTGGATCACGGAGGGCTCCTGGCTGGGAGGAACCACAGGGCTGCAAATGAGAGCAGCCTGGGCTTGGTACCCTCTGCCCTGCATCACACCACAGATCACCTCCCTGCCCTGGAATTGCCATCCCAGGAGGATCAGGAGTGCCCACAGCACCCTGGTGGGGTGCAACATTTGTGATTGCTCCTTTCTCATAGCTCCAAAAGAGTTTGGAGATATCTCCTCATCTGGAGCTCATCTCTGGCTCTGAATCTTGGCCCATTTGACTGAGTGATTCCCTTCCTAAATTGGAAAACCTTAATCCAACAAGGCAGAGGAGTAGAGCAGGGAGAGGAATGTGGAGGTGAGGGGCTTTGGGGTTAGTTTGGTGGGCTGGGATTTTTTCTTTGGGTTTTTGTTTGGGTTTTTTTGTTTGTTTGGTTGGGGTTTTTTGTTTTGGTTTGGTTTTTGTGGTTTTTCTTTTTGTTTGCTTTTTTTTGTTTTGTTTTGTTTTTTGGGGTTTTTTGGCTTTTTGGGTTTTTTTTCCCAAGCTTTTCTGTGTTATCAGCACATGCCCAGCTGTGGTACTTGCTTGAGCAGCTATAATTTCCTCATTCCTTCCAGTGTAAACCTGCCCAGCATCTCAATACTGCCATTAGATGTTTCCTCTGAAGTATGAGAGGCAGCAGCAGTGAAAAAAATCATCCTTTATGTTGGTGGACCTGATAGTCAGGATTATGGTCTAATCAATTCTTTACTTAGCTCTGCCACCTCTTCCAAGGTCAGGATTCACACTAATTCTTTTTTCTTTTTCCCCCTCTTTGATAGATCTGTCTCTGCTTTAAAAAAGCCTTGCCAGCATGTTAGAGCCAGTTTCACTTTGGAAGATGCTGAATTTGAAGCAGCAGACCGAAGGCACCGAGTCATTAATTCCCTTATTTCTATGCAGTTATGCATTGGCTGTCAGCAACCTCAAGGAATGCAAACCAGGCTGCTTTTATGATGCTTTTGTGAGCATCAAGTGGCACAGATGCTGTGCTGCCAGCCTGGAACCATCCCCTAGCCTGGCACCCCTGGCAGCACCCCAGGGAACAGGCTGTGGTGCTCCAATTCACCTGGGCAAATGTTTGTGGGATAAAGGCAAAGACCCCACAGAGTTTTTTGTTTTACAGCCACCTTTGGGATGCTGCATTGTTGGCCAAGGCTCTGTGACTTTGACTTAGCCAAGGATTGTAAGGAGGGATTGAAAAATCCCCTAGTTTTTGAAGGATTTACTTTATTTTGATATTTTTCAGTGCTTTGCAGTGGCTGCTGCTGACTGAGCTTTGTAGGATCCTGCAGGGGCAGCTGGTTCTTGAGATGGAGGGTTTGAGGGTGCAGGGGAAGGGCAGGGCTGCCCCTGCCTCCTGCACATCCATCTGCTGGGGCATGGGGTGTGCTGTGCTTCAGGCAGGAGGTTTGGGTAAAATTCACAGTTTGTGCTGGATCACAGCTCCCAGCCCAAAGCAGCTGGAATCTGAACCTGGTGCTCTGAAATCTTCTGCTGAATTTCTGAGTGCAGGTTCAATCACAGGCAGGCAGCTCTTGGGTGATTGGGATTTACCTCAACACCAACTCTGGGTGCTGTAACAACAATTGTTATCTGTAGGTGGGATATCAGGATGAAATTCTTCCCTGTGAGGCTGGTGAGACCCTGGCACACATTACCCACAGAAATTTTGGCTTCCTCATCCCTGGAAGTGTCCAAGGCCAGGCTGGATGGGGCTTGGAGCCACCTGGGTTAGTGGAAGGTGTCCCTGCCCATGGCAGGGGGTGGCACTGGATGAGCTTTAAGGTCTCTTCCAACCCAAACCCTTCTGTGATTCTATGATATTCCTAAATAGCCAGAGATGAAGAGAATGGATTTGATTAATGACTCTGCCAATTTTGGTTTACTCCATCCAGCAGCCCTACCCTGCTTGAGCTCAGTTTCAGTGTTCCTGGTCTCAGTTTCAGTGCTCCTGGTCTCAGTGGTGCTCTGTTACTCTAACCTCACCTCTCTTGCAGTCCCTTCCATCAATTAACCCAGCATCTGGGAGGGAGGGGAAATTTTAAAACTGAATTATCTTTTTTTCTTTTTAATATAGGAAACACTTCTTCAGGAGGGACTGTTTTTTCTCTTGCAGAGGGCAATTTATGTGGCTCTGTGCAGTGCAGAAATAAAGCCTCAAATTCAATGTTTCCCATGAAACATTGCTAATTGTTTCCATCTGCTAAAATGGGTTTAATTTGATTGACAGAAATTTCTTAACTGTTGCTAGCCAGTGAGTTGACAATGGCAAAGTAATCCGTAACTAAATCCTTGTGGATTAGCTCTGCATTCAGGATGCCGGCACTCTCGGTATTACTATGTTTTACTTTTTCCTTTTCCTGAAGATTTTTCTTGCTGCGGAGAACGCGAGAGGCTGACGTTGTGAATGAGGCACCGAGCTGAGACTCGGGAGGTCTGTGCTCATCTTCCAGCTCCCTTAATCCTCCTGTAAGCCTTACTGAAAAGGATTCAGCTCTTTTAAACTGCCTTTGCAAAAGCTCCGGGTCGAGCTGGAGCCCTTCAGGCTTTATCGGTGAGCTGATGCTCAGAGGGAGCTGAGTTTAACACTTAATTGGGGAAAGCAGGGAGCTCTGCCTTTAGAAAGCATCAGGCTGCAAAAACGTGGCTGGGAGGCAGCCAAGAATTCCAGGAGGAAATGCAGGACTTGCATCTCCCTGGGAAAAGGGAGATCACTCTGGGGTGGTGATTGGCACCTCAGTCTGACAGAGCTGTTTTCATATCTGCAGCACCTTAAAAGCTTGGGTTGACCCACATGGTGATGATTTGTGTTTTGGGGGTGTTGTTTGAAGGGGTGGCTGCTTTGTCTGGCAAAGAGCTGGAGCAGAGTCACTGGGGAGCTGGGTGAGTGCTTAAATAGGAGTTTAAATTATGAGATTTAGTAGGGAAGTTGCAGCAATAAATCAAATCTCATAAGAAATGGAGTGATGACCTCCTCAGCAAGAAGAAACCCAATCTGCTCAGTGAATAAACTGTACAGGTTTGCATTTCCTTTTCCCAGAAAGGTGAGGGTTACTTGGATTCCTCCTCCCTGGCAAAGTCCTTGGCTGTTCACTGGGGCTGTGCAGGAGCCTTTTGGGTATTTGGAGTTTCCCCCAGCTGAGGGGAATCCCCAGAGCAGCACTGCTCATCCCAAGGGGGAAGGAGGAGCAGCTCGGGTGCCCTCTCTGCAGCTCTCACTGTGAATAAAGGACAAGAACTTTGAGACAAAGGCTGAGACTGCAGTGAGCCAAATGGGCTGTCAGCCTTCCCAAGAGCTGCCAAAGGGAAAGGGAAGGAAGCTCCAGATTGTGTGGTGATGCTGTCTGAGGCTATTCCTGTGTCTGCTGGTTCCTGGAGGAAGGAACTGGGTCTCTGCCAGGGTTTGAGTCATCTCCTTATCTCAGCGGTGCTGATGCTCCCTCTGGGCTGCACTCTGGTGTGGGTGACTTTCCAGGGAGATGGAGACAGCTGGAATCCTGCCCCAGCAGGAATCATTGGATTCTTATCAACCATAACTGCCCTGCTGCCCTGAGGTGGAGGGCAGACAGCAGAAAGGAGGAGAAGGTGTGTGGAGGCAGTGATGGGGATAACTGGAAAATGGGGTGCCTTTCCTTTGACATTATTAAGGCTACAAATAAATCTGTCCTTTCCTTGCCCTCTGCAGAGCAACCAGACCTTCCTCTGCACAGGGCCCAGGTCCTGTCTCCCTTTGGTTTCTGTGGCACTGCAAGAGCACAGGGAGGGCTGGAGGGCTGTCCCCAAAGTGCCACATCCATCCCTGCCCCTTGTCTGGCAGCTCTGGAATTTCTGTTTGCTCCTGGGTTAGGGTGAGCTGGGCTTTGGGGACAGCTCTTGCATCACCGGTGATTCAACATCCCACTGAGTCATGGCATTAATATTCCAGAGTGAATTAGCACACGGGTAGGAGTGTGTGCACAGGCCAGGAGAAAGTCATTCAGCAGGGATATTGTAAAGGAAGAGCTCTCATTAACAGAATGGTGTAAACAGCATTTTCACATTCGGGGAACTACTGAAGTATTTCTGTGGGCCTGAAGGAAAAGTCTGCTGGAGAATAAAAATACAAAATTAATTGCAAGGCGTTTTGGTCTTCTACCATGAAGCACAGCAATCTTGATCTGTGATTGTAATGATTATGAGTGCAAGTTATTAAAACAGTTTTAATGCAAAAATAAATTGCATTTATCATGGAGGGAAACCACAATTGGCTATAGAAGATAAAAGTGTCTGTGTTCAATACACATCAACTGCAATTCTGGAAACATTTTTGAGGACCACTGAAGATTTAAGGTGCTTAAAATGCTTCCCTTCCATTACATGAATTTCTACAAAGGCTTGTGCAGCTCTGAGTTGGTATGTGTGTAAAATCCTTTGGAAGTTTTGTGCTCCTTGTGACTCACATTTGAGTCATCGACCTGAGCACCTGCTTGAGTTTTGAGGGGAGATCAGATGCATTCCTACCTTTTACAGAAAGCCTGGAGGCCTGATGAAGAGAGGTCATCAGTGCTCAGTCCTGAGAGGATGTGTTATCCTTGTTATCCTTTTGGATTCATTACTCTGTCCTCAGAGCTATTTTTCCAGCTGAATGTCCTTCTTATTAAATTTAATCTCCTTTAAGGTGTTTGTTTTGTATTCCTGTCCCTCATAGGGGTGTTGCATTGTGCTGTCTGTGCTTTTGCTAATTTGCTGTCCCATCCTTTATCTCTCTTTTTCCTCAGCCTCTGAAATTGGGATGAAACAAGTCTTTCCAATATTATACGGTTAAGAAAACGAGTTGGTCTCCACAGATTCACCTGTTCTTGTAAAACCACAGCTTTGCTGCAGAGGACTCATTCTGCTGATAAACAATTTCCTGTGGCACCCCAGGCATGGGCTGGGCAGGTCTCAGCTGCTGTCACCTCTTCACTGGCTGTGATTTTGATTTGTGGCACTCTGAGACAGCTGTCACCTGTACTTAAGTCCCTCACTTTATTTGTGTCCCTGCTGGTGCATTGATTGAGCTGGTCCATGTCTCTTTCTGTGGGTACAGCCATGAAAGCTCAGGGACAGGTTTGAGCTCGGATGTGGCACTAAAAGGAAAAGTGACCATGGAGAGGTGACCTTGTTGGGAAGGGCCAAAAAGGGAGAAGTCTGCTGGAAGAGCCTTTCCTCTGTGATTGGATGTGGTTGAACAAAAACCTAGCAGAAAATGGGAGTGGGTTCTGGGAAGTGAAGTTATTGTTCTGCCTACATTGTTTGTGTTTGCTGTTGTTATGACTTTTGCTGCTGTTTACTTGCTAAGGAGTGAAATTGTGATTCTTCTATTATTATGCTTTTGAAAGTGATCTGATAAAGAGTATTTTTTCCTTTAGGGTAATAATTACCTCATTTCTTGGAGAAGATTTGCAGAGCAATGCTTACAAAGTCATAATGTGGGGAAGTGATTGTGATCTCTAGTGACTAATGTGCTGAATAATTTTTATTTTTTTTCCTTGTACGTGAGTCATTACAGACAGGGTGATGCTCTGCTATAAAGAATTGCAAACACAGGTGGTTCCCCTGCATTTCAGGGTAATTGTATTATTAATATTAGAAAGGCTTGGGTTGAAAGGGACATTAAAGTCCAGCCAGTTCCACCCCCTGCCATGGACACTTTCCACTATCCCAGGGTGT
Source organism: Pycnonotus jocosus (assembly GCA_013400435.1). NCBI lineage: Eukaryota > Metazoa > Chordata > Aves > Passeriformes > Pycnonotidae > Pycnonotus > Pycnonotus jocosus. The sequence goes on along the minus strand of VWYP01017360.1, from coordinate 45,929 downwards.
TCCAAGACCTGTCTAACCTGACCTTGGACACTGTCAGGGATGGGGCAGCCAGAGGTTCTGGGGCTCACTTCCTAAGAGAAGCATTGCCCTGGCCATCCTCACGGTCCTTGGCAGGTCCCTCCTGTGGCATTTACCTTGTCCTGCCTTGGCATAGGAAACAACAAACCCTTCTTTCACTGCCTTTCTAGTGTGCTGTGCCCAGCAGAGCAGCTGTTTGCAGGCATGAGAGCTGCCTCCTTGGCCAGCTCCTCAGGAATTCTCTGTGACTGGGAAGTGCTGTGTTTGGGAATCAGCAGCATGGATTTCTCCTCTCCTTCCTGGCTCAGAGCAGTTGAAGGGTGAGAACTCTAAATCTGATTCTGCTATGACTTTCTTTAGTGACCTAGGGCAAAAACGTTATTTACACTCATCTGATAGCAGCCTCTGTGCAGCCAGCAGGAATTTGGGCTTGAGCTGCTCATGGGGAGGACACTTCCCAAGGGAGAACTCTCTTGAGGCTGGTGGTCTTTGTGCTGAGCTGACAAATGCTGGTGGGATGTCTTTAGTGCACTGAGGTTGTACTGCTTCTCCAGGAGCCAAGCAGAGTCCTGTGCTCTGCAGTGTGGTCTCCAGGGACCTCACTGAAAGGTTTCACACACTCCTGTCATAACCAGGTCAGGAGCTGCACCTGTCAACAGACACATTATCCTGGACTGTGATCATGAAAGGGAGCAGAGGCTGCAATAAATGCTGAGGGAGGCTGCTAAGGCCAGGAAACCTCTCTGAATCCCCCAACCAGGATCCTCCCAGCTGAGCCCAGCCCCTGCAAACTGGAGATGCTCCCCATGAGCTCTGGAAAGGCTCTGCTGTCCCAGCTGCCAGCAGAAATGAGTGGCATCTTCCCTGGCTGAGCCTGACAGCTGCTCCATGGAGACAAACATTCCTTCTACATCCCTGTTCAGAGTGTGGGTTTTCTACCTGTGACTGCCAAAATGTTGAGGGGAGCAGGGGAAGTGAGGGAAATGTCTCAAGCTTTCAAAGCCCAAAGCAGTACAGACTGAATCCCATTCAGCTTTGCAGGGAAGTGTTTACCTGGAAAGTCTTTAGAAAGCACAAGGAGGCAACAAAACAATTGCACAAACACAAACTGTTTTCTTCCCAGCAATAATCTAATCATCAAAGAGAGAACTTTCAGTTCTGTGACTCAGACTTGGGAAGAGGTGATAAAGCCAAAGCTGGTTAGAACAGCACGACTCAGGTTTCCTCTAACAGCTGCTTCTAGTTTCACCTCCTGTTTTTCCTGCAAGGTTTCTTTTCCCCCATACGTTTGGGGGATGCCAAAACATTTTCATTTTTTCAGTTTTCTGTCATGTTTAAATGTGGAAGAATAAGTGTTGCATGGTGGGAGATGCTTCACCATCACTTCAGTTGGTGACTGAAGCTCGTGGGGCTGGATGTGCTTTAGCAAAATTTTTGGCTGAGTTGTTGGGCCAGGGGAGAGCAGTGGAGCTGGAGGGGTATTTGGTTTCAGTCCATATCATCCCAGTGCACAAACTGCCATGGGCTGTGCTTTCACAGGTGTTGATGTGCTCCTCCTGAACCAAAAGGCTGCTGGTTTAAAGGCAATCCCTCAAAACTCTCACAGAGGCAGACTCCCTGTGTTATAGGGAATGCGGTGTCTGGAAGTGATTCTGGGGTTTTCTCTCTGGTTTTGCTTCTCTTCTTTTCTCTGCTGAAATTAAAGAGATAATATTCATCCCCTAGAAAACGTTGTGGGTCAGGGCAGAGACATAACAATCAAAGTCTTTGGAGACAATTCCCTGTAATATGACTTTGAAATTAGAGTAAACCCATCATGATGATAAGCAAACAGAATCCTGAAGCATGTTTTGGTTTTGGTTTTTTTTCACATGATGGCATACAGGAGGAAATCAATGTCTCAGAGGGTGAAATCTATGGATGCTTGGTTTGGTTTTGGTTTTTAAGAGAAATAGAGCTTGATACGAAACACTGTAGTGTTGCAGACTCCCACCCCTACTTGGCCCGTCCTATTGTCATCCCTGCAGGTCACTGGATGGGGACAGGGGGAAAAAGAGGCACAAGGCAAACTCTGAAGGAGCTGGAGGGCTTTGTCCTCCAATCCTTTGCAGGATGTCTGAGGTGGAGGTGAGCCCCATGAGCCAGATGCCTCCACTGCCCTTGTTGGGAACCAGAGCCCAAGGAGATACAAAGGTGATGGTTCTGGTGGTCAGCAGAGGTGGCAATTCCCCCCTGGAATTGATTTGGGAATATGCTCCTGTATAAAATTGCTGGTTCCTGTGGAAATACTCCCTCTGCCTGCCACGCTGCCAAAGGAGTGGTTGTATTACATGAACCTCTGCTGTGGAGTGAGGAATGTTTGAGTTCCCCCTTGATCTTCCCACACTCACTGCACAAAGTGCAAGAGCAGCTTTAGCTGGTTGAGTGCTCTGTGTTAGCCCCTCACAGCAATGTTAGATACACCTACAAAAGATGTTTAAATAAACATCAGTGGCTCTTGCAAGAAACCTGACACAGCCCTGCTGCTGAGGTTTAGCTGTATCAACACCAGGATAAAAAGGAAAGTTAAACAAACAACAAAAAGGGATGTATCTGAAATTCCTTCACAGATGGGCTGCAGCCCAGTTAGCTGGAGCTTTGTGGAAAATGAGTTGTGCAGCAGAAAGCCATGGGATGAAGTGTTGTGGTTTTAGGATCGTGTTGCAGGAAGTCTTTATGCAGATGAAGTTGCTTTGATGGTGCCTTTCCAGGGAAGAGGTGTTCTCCAACTTCCATCAGAGCTTGCAATGTCTATCCCTTCTTCATGCTCAGTTACTGGCCCTTTTTCTTTTTCTTTTTTTTTAAATTTTTTATTTTATTTTAGTGCCTTTTTCTCCCCCCATTATCCTGTACACACGGGGTGAAAACATGGCTGGGCTTTATTCAACTGCTCTCAGCTGGTCCTGAGAAACATGAAAAGATCCATTACACCATGAGGATCCTGGAGACCACAAACTATTTGACGAGTAGTTAAAAAACTCAAACCGTGAAGCAAAACTTCCATTTTCCTTTTTTCCCCTCACCCTTCTTTTTAGTGAGACAGCCTATACCTGTAAGAAGGAGAACTTCTGTCCCTTTCAAAATTCATGGCTTTTCAAAATCTGCATTTTCATGAGCAGTGGATATTTTTCAGAATTTGTATGAATATTTCACCTTGACTCCTCAGCTGTTACTGGTGGCTACTTGTCCTGCATTGTTCTGCTTCACCCACCTGCAGATGTCTCCTCTCTGGGTGTTCCACACTCCAGGAAAGAGGAGCAGCCATCCCTAGTAGAGGAACTCTCAGGAGTTTAACATCTGTAACGTGCTATAGCACTCAACCTGCTGCCCAGGTTCTTAATTACATCATGGTGATTAGCAGTCCAGAAAATCACTTGAAACCAATTAAATAATGTGCACCTAACTGGAGACTGCTGCAGGCTCTGGAGGCTGCTTCAGAGCAGTCACAGTTGATTGGGTTTTAAACAGGACCTTTCCTCCTCCCTGTGAATTATTTACTTACTTCATTATTTTCCAACTCCAACAGTAGTTGTTTTTTATGGGTTCAGTAAAGCTGCTATCATTAGTGGAAGCAGTAAAATTTTCTCCCCCGTGTCTGGGTTGAGACCCTAAAGTGAGCTGTGGCTTTTCTGACCCCTGAATCACTGCCTGTGATTTTAATGCTCTCATGCAGAGGTACCACAGGTTCTGCTGTCCAACCTCCCCCAGAGCAAATCATCCTTACAGCCCAATCTGGCTTTATAGTGGAGCAGAAGTTGGTGATGCACTCGAGGTCATCACTATTAAATATCCAAACCTCTTCAGGAGCAGGCAATGGGATTGAGAAAGGCTGAGAGCAAAAGGTGCTTTTCTCCTCCAATTTTTTTTTCAATATGTAAATACTTCTGCATGAAAAAAGGTCCCTCCAGGGGCAGATATCCCTGTCCCTGACCAAGGAGGCTGAGAGCAGCTGTGATGCCCAAGGGGAGTCTTTGCTCCCATCCTGCAGCTGCCCCATGAGCTGGCTTGGCTGCTCCTGCAGCCTTGGGGACCTCCAGCTCAGAGCAGCCAGAAAACCCACCTGGTCACCTCCTTGTGCAGAACCACCTGCAACTGTGGCTTGTCCAAGGGTCTGGACTGATTTTGCCACACAGATAAGCTGGTAGGGAAAATCAAGGTGAATGGAAGCTCCATGTTCTGGGGGGAAATCTGCTCATCCCTTGTGGGTCCCCTTTACCAGGCCTGGAGGGGCTGGAGGGGCAGCTCCCAGCACCAGTGTCCAGCTGATGCCTTGGGAAGGCTGACCTGGAGCAGAAACTGGACCTTGCAGAAACTGGAGAGAGCTAGAGAATGGAGTAGATATTTATTAAAAGGCATTTAGGACACACCTTGGGCAGGACAAGACCCTGACCAGGGCTACACCCAAGGTGGACCCAAAATGGTCACAAAATGGACAAATGGTCACAAGGTCTCACACTTTGATCAGTTTTGGTCCATTTGCATCTTGGGGTTTAATTACCCAATTATGCCTTCAGGTTCTGCAGTCCCATCCTTCTTGTTTTCTCTCTTCAGTCCACCTTTGTTTGTGCTTTTGGGTCTGAAAGTTGTCCTTGGTGTGCAGCAGGAAAAGGATTTGTTTTGTGTCCGTGCTGTGTGCAGAGCTGAGTGAGCCTGACTGTGAGCTCAGAGCTGCACCCCTGGGCAGCACAGAACATGAAAAACCATGAAAGATAAAACTGAAGGCATCAGGAGTCCTGTGGGTGGGATGGGGCAATCAGGGCAGAGGGGACACGCAGACTGAGACCACCACCCAGAGCCTTTATCGGTGGATGTGATCATCCAATTGAGTTACGGCGGAAAAAAATGATTGGTGGAGAAAACACCTTGATAAAGACCAATGAGAGCCGAGAGAATGAGCCAATCGTGAAGCGTATCCAAAATGGACCAATCCCTGAGGGGACTGAGAGCATAAGAAGGGACTGACTGCCCTCAGGGGGGCTTCGCTCTCATGCACGGACGGTTCTGAGGGGTGGCCCTTGTGCACGGATTTGATTACTCTGGCTTGGCCTGAGGGGTTGAGACTAGCTCAGCCTCTGGTTCCTGTGGCCGTTTTACAACTACAACAATAAAAATTTGGCCTTTTTCTTTTCACCATCTTTGGAGTTACAGCCTGATTTTTTTCGTTTTTATTTTCTCTTGATACATTTGTATCACCAGGGTGGTGGGTCACTGGGCCCCGTTGCTGGGGACAGGTCCCATGTCAACAAGCACTGGGATCCGTTGGTGGAGGCAGGTGCTGTGTCACAGTGGGGCCCTTTGTGACACCCCAGCACAGCCCGTGTGCTCAGCATGGCTGCTGCCCACAGTGCACGGTGACAGGCAGGAGCCTGGAACTGCCAAGGAGCCCCCGAGTGCAGCCCATGTCTTGCCCCACCACCCCTGGCAGCCCTGTGGGGCTGGAGTGTTTTGCCAAAGCTTCCCACGACACCACCCCAACACCCACCCCAGGATCCCCCACATTGTCTATCCCACAGGATGGAGAAGAAACCCCCAGTCACCCCCAGGGAGGCCGGGGAGGAGGAAAGCTCTTCCCAGGGGAGCAGCTGCTCACAGCCCTTCTCCTTCTACGACAAAACCACCATGCAGCCACTGCAGCTTGGTGAGCGAGGAGCCCCGTGGGGCTGGGCAGGGCTGGGCCCCACCAACACACCCTGCACAAGGCCAGGAGAGTGTTTTCCTGGCACCATGACAACAGCTGTCCTGGGGGATAGGGACAATGTCACCTGAATGACAGAGCAGCTCGGGGCTGGACATCAGCACAGCCTCTCCCAAGGAGGAAACAGAGCAGAGGGGCTCCAGGGTGTGGGCAGTGAGAAGCAGTGGGACTCTGGACCCTTCCTGTCCATATCCCAGCATGTTCCTCAGCCCAGGGTGTAGGGGCCTTCCTGGCTTCTGCAGAGCAGCTCTTCTGCCCGTCACCTCCAGCCACGAGCTGCTCAGGAGAAAGGCTGTGCCTTTCTGGGGTGTGGGCACAGGGCTGGGTGAAGGGTAGGTGTCCTTGGCTCTCTCGTGTGGCCAGAGCCTCTGCAGCCCGCCCTGCTCTCCCCCTCTGGCAGATGCCAGCTGGTTGCCCATATACACAGAATCAGGGGATGCTGTGGATTTCATCATGGCCTTTGTCAGCAGCCTTGACAAGGTAACTGTGGCCAGCTGGACAGTGGCTGTGCTGCCATTTGCTGGCAGGGGCTTTGCTGGGCTGTGGAGAGGTGCTGGCTGGGCAGAGCTGCCTTTCTCACAGGGCACTGCACCTCCAGTGCTCCGGTCTTGCTGGCTGTGTCCATCATCCCACACTCCCTGTTTGTGTCTCTGTCCCCTGGCTGCCAGGACTCCCACAAGTTCACATTTCTGAAGAGCACCTACGTCCTGTGCAAAACTGCCTTGAAAAGTGGCTTGACCCAGGGCCTGGATTTATTCTGCCAGACATGCCAAGTGGTGGAGAATATCAAGGTGAGGGGACACCTGGTGTTGTGGGGATGGGGACAGGCACCCCTGGCACTGGCACCCTGTGTGGACAGTGCTTGGGGGGGGTCAGGGACTGGAGACACTGGGCGCTGCCAGGTCCCATCCTGGTTGTGTTCTGCAGGACCTCCTGGAAAAGGAGCCAAGGGACCGTATGACCTCTCAGATCCGGTATCTCGCCATGATTACCATCAACGAATTATGGTGGGCCTCCTGCCCCAGAGCTCTGAGGCCACCTGCACAAGGCTCAGGGGCCGCTCCCAGCACCAGTGTCCAACTGTCCCTCCTCTGTCCTTGCAGCTTGGTGGAGAATGTGCTGGAGGGCAAAACCAAAAGCCTCCTCTCTGCGTGTTTCTCAAGTGTCCTTTTGCTCCCCTCAGAAAGGGAAATGCCATACCAGAGCGCTTTCCTCTACAACAAAGTAAGAGCTGGGTCAGCTCCAGGAGCCTCCAGTCCCTCTGGGCTGCTCCCTGGTCACTCTGTGCTGCTCCATGACCAGAGATCTGAGGCAGGCTGAGGTCTTGGTGTTGCTGTCCCACCCTTGTGGCTCTGTCCCCTTCCAGCATGGGCCTGGCTGCTCTGTCCGCAGCAGTTTGTGTATCCCTGTGTCTCTCCTGGGCACTGAGAGTTCAGCTCAGTCTCCTGTGCATGTGGGAAAGAGCAGCAGAATGACAGGCCAGTGCTGTGTGTTGTGTTTGCAGACCCTGAAAGCCATGGACACAATGCTGATGACAGTGGTGCTCAGCTTTCCTCCCTCCAGTGTCAGCAAGGAGCTGCAGGACATCTTTGAGGTGTGGCACAAGCAGAGTGGGGCTCCCAGGGCTGTTCCTCACCCTGGAGGGGAGGAGTTGCCCAGTTCAGTGCTGAGCAGGCAGAGCTTGGTGTGGGGAGGGTGTTCACCTCCCGTGAGGAAGCAGGGGCTGGCACCAGGCTCCTCTGAAGCACAGTGGCTGCAGAGGGTCCACCTGCCTGGCCAAAAGGTTGTCCTGGGACCTTTGTCCAGGCCTGTGAGGGACCTCAGGGACAGGCACCCCACTGCAGGCTTTGTGTGAGGTCAGAAGAAGCCCTGAGGGATGGTACAAGTCTGGCCTACGAGCAGAGCTGTGTTTGCTCTTGGTGCTCACCAGTGGCTTCTCTCATCCCAGATGTTGCTGGACTTCACCAGATCCGAGAGAGGAGTTGTGCAGGAGAGAGCTGTGGGGAGGATTGGTGCTCTGACCAATTTGATGTCCAACTATTCCACTCTGAAGGTAAGGACCAGGCATCCTCCAGCCAGCCCAGGCCCTCCTCCCTGCCACTGGCCATGCCAGGAATGTGCCCAGCTGGTTGCCCCAAGAGATGGGCCCATAGAGCCCTGAAGAGCCCAGATTCACCAGGAATCCAGCCCTGGGCACACTCCTTGGTACAGGTATTCAACACCAACATCCTTCTCTTAGCCCTTCTTCTCATGCCTCCCTCAACCAGGCCTCTGTCAGCTTTGGAAGAGACAGTTCTGAACCTGTCTGCCTCGAAGACATCTCAGTGCCAGTCATGGGAAGGCTGGTGGGACGTCTCATTCTTTTCCGATATTCCAAGGAACAAATAAGCTATACAGCTTTCCACGGTCTTTTTTCCCTCGCTGAATTCCTCTGTGAGTAAAAAAGCAAGAGCAACTGTGGCCTTCATCCCTGTGCACACAGAGCTCTCTTGACAGATCTCCTTCCTGGCCTCCTTTGCCCCTCCCCAGCTGCTTCCCGTAGCATCCCAGCTGTCACTTTGCTGCAGAAGCTGAGTGCTCACCTCAAGTCCAGGATCTGTTTGTTACTGCTCTCCTTCCCCCCATTCTGTTCAGGACTTTGAACCCTGCTGGCTTGTGGCCCCCACAGCCAAAGCTCCAATTGACTCCCAAATCCCAAAGCCAAGTGTTCCCTGTTGGAGAAGAACAGATCCACTCCCCTGGCTGGTGCCCCTTACCTATAGCAAGAAGCTACTCCTGATGCCCTCCAGAAATCTCAGCTGATTCTGTCTTGCAAGCAGATCTCAGGGTGGTGTGATGACCTTGCTGACAAAGCAGCTCTGTCTTACTCTTCTGTGTCTGCTCTGCTGTTTAGACAAGTCAAGGCTAAGGGATGAGTCAGACCAGCTCACCTGGGAAGTTGTGACCACCTCCTCGCTGTGTTCCCTGAGCACCAGAGAATGTACCCAGGTATTGATCCCCCTCCTTGCTGGGACTCTTTGTCTGTGGCATCAGCAGGGCACTTGTGTGAGCAAAGGGACCCAGAATCTGTGGAGCTGGTGGGACCTCACTGCCCTGGCAAGAAGATTCCTGCCATTCCTGAGCATGGGACAACACATGGGCTGCACTCTGGTGTCCTGGCAGCAGGTCCAGGCCTCCTGGCCCCCAGCAAGCCCCTGGTTCTCTGTAGGACCAGCACCCCATGCCCATGAGCCACCCTCCCTGATATGGAGGGTCCTGCCTCATCCTCTCCCACACACAGACTGCAGGGACTGCTGCCAGCTTTCCTGTGGGGTCTGCTGCCAGCACTGCCAGGAACCTCTGCCCAGCCAAGCAGCACCATCAGGGCACTCAGTGGCATGTCTTCCTTCCTTCCTTCCTGCTGCAGGCCTTTGGAAAATACCTCCACTCTAACGAGAGGACAGACATCATCCTTGAGGCCATTGAGGCGATGAGAAATGACAGCATCCTTGACAAGGACGTGCCCAGCAACATGCTGGAGGCAGTCACAGATGACCCAGACTTCTGGCTGACAGATGTAAGTGCCCTGAGGCTGGATTGCCCTGATCTTCAGCCCTGTCAGGCCTTGTTCCTCCCTCCATCCCTTCCTCACAAATCCAGGTGACTTGGGCACCTGAAGCCATCTGAAGGTGGCAGAGAGGAATGGGAAGGGCAGCTGTGGACAAGGCTGCACTTTAGTGGCAGCACCATCCTCACCTGTATCCTCTCCAGGTGCCCAAGATAGCAAACAGCATTCTTGCAAACCTGCCACGCATCACCACAGAGTCAGGCTGTAGGAAAGTGGAGTCACTGTTTCTCCTGATGACCAACGAGTACGCCTCGGCAGTGGTCATTGGCCTGTGTGAGGCGGCTTTTCAAGGAGACAGGTACTGGCCCTGACCCTCTGAGGGGCTTGCTCCATGTGGGGAGAGGGACCCTGAGACTCTGCCAGGTTGGCTGCCAGATCCAAGGAATGCTGCAGGACATCCCATGGAGCCAGGCTTTCCATCCCACAAACCTTTCCAGCTGTCTGGTGCGTTGGCCGGGCCTGCAGCAGCCAAAGCCAACCAAGGCAGTCCAGAGCCAGCTCGGTTCTCCCAGAGCTGCAGAGAACTTCCCTCAGCCCTGTCCTGCCTCTTGCAGCACCCTGAGGACCTCCATCACAGGTTCTGCTCTGTGGGGCTGGTCCTGGCCATGGCACTGTGGCTGAGGCAGCCCCCTGGCTTCCAGCACTGTGCAGGAGCTGTGCAACACTCTGTCCTTCACACCTACGATTTTGGACAAGGTCCTAACGGAGTTTGCTACTTTGCTCCTGAACCAGTGGTGCAACCCTCCCAGAGAAGGCACCCGCACCTTCCACAGACCTGTGAGTTACCAGAAAAGGCCCCGACCCCTTGCCCTGAGCCCTCTGCCAGCTTCTCCTGGCTGTGTTTGTTCCTCCAGTCATCCTTGGGAGAGATTGACTGGGAGGAGTTGAGTGACCAGCCCAACATCTGGAGGGATCAGGGGCATCCTGATGTGGTGACGGCATTCCTGATGCTGGAAGTCCTCGTTGGGCTGTCAGAGAGAGCTGAGATGGTGAGCAGGGTGGTGTTGGGGCAGCCAGGGCCTGGGGCTGAATGCAAGGCAATGGCTTGGTTTGGGCTGGGAGTCAGGATGCGGGGTGCCTGCTCCAAAAACCCTCCCTGCCATGGTGGGGCCTTGGCGTGGCTGCCGTGGGAGGTGTCCAGACACAGCCTTGTCAGAAAATGGAAACTCTGTTCTTCATAAAGGCAAAAAAAATTGAAGCCTTCCTGCCAAGCTTGATGAAGATACTGGAAGTTGGCAGTGAAGATGAAAAGCTGAAGATGGTTGTGATCTTCCAAAATGTCCTGGGCCACCTGAAAAAGTCAAAGACCAGCTCCATCGCTCTGGCACTGGTGGGGAAGATCATGCCACTCTTTGACTCGGTGAGGCTGGTGTGGGAGCCTGAGCCCCACAGACAGGCACTGCCCCCCAGCCCTGCCCTGAAAGCAGCACTCAGGGCAGGCTCAGCCCTCTGGGAATGGATTCTGGGCTTTGCAGCCCAACTCTGCTCATGCCTGCTCTGCAATTTGAGCCTGGGGCACCGCCCTCACTGCCCACATAGCCATGGACGGGGAGTTTCCAAAGCTCACCTTTCCTCCTTCCCAGCAGGAGTGCAGCCAGCTGCGAGAGCTCTCCCTCTGTCTCCTCAGGGACCTGCTGAGGTCCGTGGTGACGAGGGATGAGAAGAAGATGAGGAGGGAGGTGCGGAGGGCACTGATCCCGCTCCTCTTCCGTGTGAACGACCGGTCCCCCAGCGTGGCCAAGGTGTGGATTTGAAGGCTGAGCACTGATACTGGGGGACTGACACCTCCCAGGGATTGCACTGGGGCAGAGGCTGCTGGCACTGGGCAGAGTTCCCCCAGTGCAGCCCTTGGGAAGGGTCTGTGTGGAAGCAGCACAAGCAGGGATGGACAAGGTGGCTCTGCCATTTTCAACACCTGTCCTGCCTGCTCCAGCCAGGCTTGGCAGGACGCCTGATGCCTGAACATGAAGCCCAAAGGCTTCTGAACCCTCCAGAAGCCCAGCGGCTTCTCAGCTTCCCCACAAATGTCAGGGGCCAGGGCTTCAAGCCTCAGTCAGTCACCCAGGGCTGTCCCCAAGAGACTCTAAGACATTCAGGCTGACAAGTCACAGCTTCCTAAGGGTGGGATCACCACAGGAATAAAGTCAAGAGGTCTCTTTCCCCAGGCCCTGGTGCCACCTCTGAGCTAATGCTGTTCTGCAGGCTTCCAAGGAAGCCCTTTTTGCTGCTGCAGAGCTTCTCAAGTGGAACCAACTCAAGCATCTGCTACAGAAAGAGCGGATGTGGGAGCTCGGAGAATGCTTGGTAAGGAAAAGTTACAGAGCCCAGGCTGGGTGAGGGCTATTCCTGCCCTGTGTCTGTCCCCATGAGAGCCCAGGGGAGCAGAGGCTGCTCTGAGTGCTGCTGGCAGGGCTGGGCAGGACCTGGAGGACCTTGTTCCTGTCCTTGAGAACAGAGCCCCAGAGGGTCCTCTCCAGGCCCCCCTGCCCTTGCTGTATCTAGCAGGAGGGAGGGCTCAGAACTGAGGGGTGCTGGCAGGAGGGCAGCTCCAGCCAGCTGGGGGGCTCTGGAGATATCCCTGGTGCTCCCTGCAGCTGATGAAGAGGAGCAGCAGGGCTGAAGAGTACATGCAACAGAGCCTGCCCTACCTGAGGGACTCTCAGTCCTCCGTGCGCCTGGCGGCCGTCAGGTTCATCGGTGAGTGACAGCCCCTGGCCCCTTTTGGGCCACAGCCCCTGGCCCCTGGCCACATCCCTGCTCTGCACTGGCACCAACCCTGTGGCTACCCCAACCTCCCTGTGCAGAGCCTCAGCCTCCCTCTGCCCCCTGCCACAAGCTGGGCTTGGTGGCTGCGCTGCTCAGTCCCACTCCCCATGGCTGCTGGTGGCCCCTGGGAGGGCAGTGGGAGGGTGGCAGGGCTGGGGGTCACCCTGCTGGGAGCACTCTGGGAGCAGGGAATAACAGAGCTCTGTGCCCAGGGATCGCCACGAGGCACTTGAGGGAGCAGGATTTGGAGGCTCAGGCTCATATCCTCAGTGGTGAGTGGTCTGTGGGGAGCCCGGAGGGGCTCTGCAGACACGTGGCTCCATCTTGGCTCTGTTTCTTTTGGTCCCAGCCCTTCAGCCCCTGGAGACAGACAGGGATATCTCAATCAGCTCCCTGGCAGCCCACACGGGCTTGATCCTGAGAGCCCCGAGGGAGCGGCGAAGGTCGTCCATCATTCTGCAGCTGCTGTGCTGCTGGTGCCGGTGAGCTCAGCAGGGCTGCAGCTTTCTGTGCATTAATAAAGGAGGAGAAACACACCCAGCCCACGGCATCCTTCAGATGTGTAGTGCCCTGAGTGTGCTGAGCAGATTGTGTCCTTCTTGGCCTGTCCCACAGGCAATGGGATGCTTCCCCCTCACAGCCCTGCCATCCCAAAATGCCCCACTTGGCTCCAAACTGCAGGCACGGGGCACCAGATTTTGTGCAGAGGGCCTCAAATTGAGCCCCTGCTGCCCTAAAATGTTTCCATGGACCTTGAATTGTCTCTGCAGAGCCCCACAGTGTCCTTGACAGACTCCAAATTCCATTCCATCTATGCCAAAATGCCCCACTGAGTCCCGGAGTGCAGCTATGGGACCCCAAATGGGCTCTGGCAGCCCCACTGGATATGGAACCATGAGGGAATGCTCAGCCCTGAGCAGATCTCAGCGGGTCCCAGAGCTCCCTAGGGAATGCCAGGGGCTTGAAGCTGGAAACGGGTGAAGCGCTCTGTTTTGAATGTGGCATCCCTTTGTTTCCCACCAAAACAAGCTTCCCACACACTGTGGGGAAAGCCCCCAGCTCCCCCAACACATCCCGAACAATGAGGAGGTGATGCCATCCCCAGGCGCTGGGAAAAACAGCACCAGGGTTTGCAGAGCGAGCAGGAATGGGCAGGGGGGGAGGAACCAGCGTGCCCTGCCCTGGTTTCCTTTAGAGGGGCAGATCGTGTGCAGGCTGCGGGGTTTGGGTTCTTTTCACCAGTGCTGCTGTTACTGAAAACCTTCAAAATCATCGGGATAAAGATTCCCTCTAACGCTGTCTTTGAGTGTTAGAGAGTAAGGCGTTTTATTTTTGGCCAAGAGAGGTGGCTGACAAATTCTGGCCTCCACAATGATGCCCATTCAGAACTTTTCCACTTATTTACACATTTTTAGCAAACAAATATATTAATGTTTATTGGTTCTAAGTCACATCATTCGCTTAATTAATTAATTATTATTCTATCTTCTACTGGTTATTGATGTCTCATTCTTTGTGTTACTTTGCAACACTTTTTTTCATCCTTTTATCCTGTTTTTCTTGGATGGGGANACACATTTTTAGCAAACAAATATATTAATGTTCATTGGCTCTAAGTCACATAATTTGCTTAATTATGTAGTATTCTATTGTCTACTGGTTACTGTTTTCTCACTCTTCGTGCTACTTTGCAACACTTTTTTCATCCTTTAATCTTCTTTTTCTTGGATGGGGCGTCTCCAGCTTTCCAGACCTTCATCTCCTCTATATCTTCCTGTTGATTGTTTTCCCTTGCTGTGCCTCAGCTGTCCTACATGTAATAGAGTTTTCATGCTTTGTTGCTTCATATTAAATCTGACTTTAGCTCGTACCCTTGCCAATGATTTTTTAAGTGATCTCGAATCTCTGGTTCATAGCACCCAAGTGAGGGGCAGCTGCTTGGGACTGTCAGGGGACCTCTCTTCTCCCAGCTGGTCAGCTCAGGGGTCCCTGGCAGGTCTCCAGCCCCGGGGCCCTGCTATGTCCCCAGTGTCCCTCTCCTGCAGAGCAGGATGGCCATCAAGTGGCTGCTGCTGGGACTGGCACAGGAGCTTTTTATCCCAAGCTGCTCTAGGAGAGCACGCAAAATCCCAGTCCTGTTCTGGAGGGGTGGCAGGAGTGTCAGGCCAGCAAAGGGCTGCTTCTACCCCAATCGCTGGGCCAAACTCAAATTAGTACCCAAGGATTCGTCTGGTTTTTCCTCTCCTGTGCTTGCCCAGGAAAGCTGCTGCTCCAGGGGTAAAGCAAAGGGAGAACAATCCCTGCCCTGAGCATATTGCCTGGTATGGAGATCAGCTATGTTGGAGTTGAGCTGCTAGGGACATCTATCAGCTCAAATAATTGATTCATGTATGTATATCTATATATCCATATATCTATATATCTATATATCCAATCTATATATCTATATATCTATATATCTAGATGTATAGATATATAGATATATAGATATATACATATATACATATATAGATATAATTAGAAAAAATGTAACAAATATTTGCTTAATATTATTAATTTCTTTCAGTGCCCTGTCCCATGTCTTTCTGTTGGGATCTGTGCCTTGGTGCCCTGTTTGGGCCTGATCAGTGAACCTTGTCATTCCCCTCTGTTTGCCTGCAAAAGCGTTTTTCATTTAAATGGCACTTTAAAGTTGAGCCTTGTCCACCATGCTCTGCAAAGAGAACAGAATGACTTGTGAAAAGCTCTTATGCTGGACACGTTTACTCTCCTGAATATTTTCACCAGAACAATTTAATGTTTTGGGGTTTTTTTAAGCGCTACTGTTTTTTTCAGGCCAACCACAAGCAGAACAGGAAGGAAGCTTCAAGAAGAGCTCAGGGCCTTTCCTAAGGCAATCATGCCTCCAACAGCAGCCCACAAACACCTCTGTCAGTGGCTTTGGAGCAGATGCTGGGCTGCTGGATGGAGCAGGCTGATGGCTGGCTGCCCCGGGGAAGGAATAATGCTTTGAGTGTGCTGTTTACACATGGTAGTAACAATACCTACAACCATGTTTCCATCTTCAAGCTGAGGATCTCCTCCAGAAATGACACTTCTTATACCACAGGTTGAAGGGCTGGAAGGCACAAAGCCACTGGGCAAGTTGCTGGCTGGAGTTTGGATTGCACGGACACAGGGAAGCTGCAATTTGGGCTCCTTGGAGCCTCTGGACTGTGAAACATCTCTGTGAGTGCAGCAGGGGAATGCAAGGCTGGGAGGGCAGGGGGAAAGGCTGCAAACCAGGGGCTGGAGGAAGGAAATCCACTTGTGGCACAATTTGGGGAACACAGCTTCTCTCTGTTCCCTCCTGCCTAAGGAGTGAGAGCCCAGGCTGAGGCTGTGGCTGCTCTGGGCTCAGTATCAGACACTGAGCACTGAAGTGGCACAGAAACATTGCAGGGACAAGGGTGAGGCTGGGAGGTGGGAGATGAGCTCAGGGGACAGCCTTCAGGTGGGTTTGTAGCAGAAAGCTGCCACTGAAGAGACGCTTGGTATTAGTCCAATTAATACCTCAATTAGTGCGTGCATTTACTGGAAATGCAGCACAGCATCCCAGCTGCAGAAGTGCAAGGGCAGTACAGGTTTGTGTTGGGCAGTGCATGACTCAAGGCAGAAAAAGCCTTAATGGACAACTGCTGTGATTTCTTTTGTATTGACACTTCTTATCTGCTGAGTATTTGGCGTCTCTCTCTGAGGAAATGTGTGGCTTCCCCAGGAAACCCCATCTCTGCCTCTGGTAGGATTGATTCCACATTTGAGTTTCAGAGGATATTGTTCCTTTCTACTGCTTTTGGCTTGTTTGAAGTAAGCTGTAGGGATTTCAGGGTTGCTAAAAAAAAGAAACAAAAGACTGACCAAAGTAATTTCTAATTTGCACAGTTCTGTATATAATGTGATCCTGTGCCAGGACTGGGACTGCTTCTGTAACACAGAGACCAAGTAGGAGCTTTCTCCCAAACCCCAAAATCCTCTTCACATTTTGGACCCTTTTGAAAAAGGGATATAATGAATTGATCCCTTGCAATCATATTTGTGAAAAAGGAATTCAAAACCATCTTGTGTCCAGGTGTTTTCACCTCTAAATGGTCTTAGAGCTCACCTAGCCCTGCTTCAAAACATTCCTACAGCTGCAGGAAAAATCTCAGTGCCTGTATTTATGTAAATGAAAGCATTAGCAGAGTGAGAGTGATCTTCTGCCCTTCTGGAGTGAGGTAAAAGAGGTCAAGGAGAGCTGAAAACAAGGAAAGGACATTTCTACCTAGGCTGTGTGTGTTTCCCAGATCTGTATCTTAAATATTTAACACTTAGATTGTAAATCAATTACCTGGATGTTGGAGAACCAGCCCAGAACAACCCCCTGAGTTTTCCAACAAGATGATCTGTGCTTCTCTGACAGCAATACTGGTGCTGCTGGAATAAATGGTTTTTGCCTTGGGAGATGCTGCCTGATCTTGGGAAGGAGCTGGATGTGGTTGGGCTGCTGGAGCAGCCCTGATGGCTCGGGGTGAGGGAAAAAAGGAGTGGGAGGGTTTGAAAGTGAGTTTCTAGTGATGGTTGAAGTCCAAAGCCACAGCTTTGCTCCTGCTCTGCCTGAATTAGGTGTTTGGATCTGGGATAGGAGCATGTGATGATTCTTAAGCTCTGGGCTGTCTCTACAAAGAATAGAAATGGTCCTGTCTGGGGAGTTGGTCGGCAACTCTGATGTCTCAGGGGTGGGAAGTTTTATTTTAGTCTTTCAGCCAACTTGTTTCTTAGCTTTGAAGTCTTGCTGCTTCTGTTTACATCAAAGAAACTTCTGTTGTGACAAAACCATTGTGAAGGACACTTACTCCCTGGGAAGGAAAACACAAGCTTTGCCTTTCCTTTCTCCAAAACAATTAATTTACACACTCTCTCTGGGAATGTCAGGCATTGTACAGACACCCCAGATTCTTGATGAATGTTGATATTGTTTTTTTATGAATTGTATTATCTTACTCTGCAGGAAACAGACATTTGTCTATTTAATTTTGTTCTAGAAAACAAAAAAATAAGTGATAAAATAGAAACAGCTGAATGTGGGTCCCGGTTTTCTCTGCTAGATGGACTTACCTGCTTTGCTTTTCCTTTTCCTGTTGTCACCTCATGTTATCGAACAGGGCAAATCTGACAGGGGTCTCACACTTGGTGAGTAAATTATTCCTGTGAGCTGGCTGGGGGTGAGGGTACCCCAAAGCTGCAGACAGCCACAAGCATTCAGCTGGTCCTGAAGGAGTGTCTGCTCCACACTGGTGACAATGACACCTTCTGGTGCTAATCTGGGCTCAGAAAAAGCCTTGTTTCCTGCCAGGACGAGCAACACAGACCCACAGGCTGGGCTCTGCTTTGGGCTCTGAAGGCATTGTAAGGCTGCAGATGGTTCTAATCGACACAGATTTTGAAATATGTGGATTTATTCTCTTGTCAACCCCTGGGAGAAGTATACATGTCCTGACCCTCTGCCCAAGGCTGTGTGATCAATAAATGATCTTTGTGAGGTGGCAGAGCACCAGGCATGCATTTGGCAGGCAGGAGGTGCCCAGCAGCTCCTCTGCCACCCCAGGGAACCTCACACCCTGTCTGTGCCAGCTGTGACACAGGGCCCAGCCGTGCCAATGGACACATGCCTGGACACAGAGCTGTGCCCTGAGTTTGCTCCAGTTCATTGTTTTCTATGAGAAAAGAGACTGTGGCAATGTTGTCACCATAAGTTGCAGGAGCACAAAAGGACCAGACAGGACAGGGCAAGGTCAGGCATGAAAGTGTTTTCTTTCATTTCAGATTTCTGACTCTGTTTATATACACTGTACACAAGTGGCCAATTATTGGCCAGAGGCATGTCACCTCATCAGTCGGATTGGAGAACATCCCCATCACTCAAATGCTCCTCCTGGAGCAGAAGAATGCAAACATTCTCTTGTTTACTTGAAAAACTATGGGAACTCTCTCTGAGTTCTATAAACATCAGAAGACTCAGCAAAAATATCGGAATGCAAGTTTAAGACATGCAAAAGCAGGGTGACAAAAGACCACATTTTAATCTTTAAAAAAACCCCAAACTAAATCCCACACTAATAGAGCCTGATGCTTTGCCCTCCAGGCTTCTTCAGGCTTGCAGGAAAGCAGCTGTTAGAGAGCAACACTAAAAATTAAATTGGGGAACAGGTTAATTAGCAAGTGGGAACACAGAGTTCTCAAAGGATCTCTGTGTACCTGCTGCTAGGGGTGCTTGACCCTAAAGTGACTATTAATTGGACAGAGGTGGATTTGATGGGTGCACTGTAAGATGGATAAGAAAGTGGTTGGGTGGTCACGTCCACAGGGCTGTGGCCAATGGTTCAGAGTCCTGATGGACATCAGTGACCAGTGGTGTCCCTCAGAGGTCTGTGTTGGGGCCAGTGCTATTTCATATCTTCACTAAAGACACAGATGAAGGGATTGATAATATTTTCCAAGGCACACATCGTGCCTCTTGTCTGCCTGATGAGCTGGGATCTGTTGGTGGAGCTCTTTCCAGGGCTTTTTGGAGCAGCCCCATCTCCACTCCCCTCCCTCTGTGGTTGGTTGTGAGTCACAGCCCCAAGCTCAGCCTCTCTCTGTGTGACAGTGACACGTGGGCTCATGGCCTGTCACACCAGGCCAGGACCCCTCTGGGGCTCTGGCACATGTAGGGTGTTGAGCTCCTGAAGTTTCCCTGCTCTTCTGGAATTACCNTTTCCAAGGCACACATCGTGCCTCTTGTCTGCCTGATGAGCTGGGATCTGTTGGTGGAGCTCTTTCCAGGGCTTTTTGGAGCAGCCCCATCTCCACTCCCCTCCCTCTGTGGTTGGTTGTGAGTCACAGCCCCAAGCTCAGCCTCTCTCTGCGTGACAGTGACACCAGGCCAGGACCCCTCTGGGGCTCTGGCACATGTAGGGTGTTGAGCTCCTGAAGTTTCCCTGCTCTTCTGGAATTACCGCTGGAATTCTGAGGCAGAGATGCCCAGACTGGGGGGTGCTTTTAGAAGGTGACCTTTCAGAATTAAAAAGCTTCAGTGCATGTGCTCTTAGGGTTGTTAATGAGTTTTTCTCTTAGAGCAGGAGCTTGTGCTTGGTAGTAAACAGTTTTAAAATAATAAACAAAGTATTGGAAGCAGAAGTTTTTGCAGTGTATATTGGTTCTGCAGTAGGATGGTAATTGTAGATTATTTTGGACTTGGAGAATAAACATCCACTGTAGAGCTTTTGTCTTCCCAGGAGTCAGCACAATAGGAGGAAATGGAAGTTTAAGAAGCGTGAGTTAAATGGCTGGAGATTGAGGAGACAAAGTGAATACCATAAACGTGCATGAGAGAAATCTGAAACTCTGGATGAACAGCAGTGACTTCTCCCTCAGCTGTCCTGGGAGCTTCATCCTGCACAATCAACCTCTACCCTTCATTCTTCTTCTTATCTGTGGGCTCTGATTCTGGGAGGGCACTGGGAGCAGATCCAGCCCTGGAACTTTCACCCTAGTTTCTCTTCCTGGAGCTCCAGTAGTCAAAGGCCCAGGCTTTTTATGGGAAATCAGCCTAATTCCCCGACATAATAGAACAGAAAGAAAAAGTCCCTTGAAAATTCAGGCAGCTGCATTCTCACATGCAATTTTAGAGATCTTATCACATCATGTCAAAAATGTTTTCTCACTATTTTATGATGCCAACATGATTGATTTCTCTCTGCTTTTATTTTTTTAACATTAATGGCATCAACAAGCTGTGTTGATGCTGAGGTTATGTCCTCTATCTATCTATCCATCCATCTATTATGTCATCTATTCCATGGGTTTCCTATTTCATTGCTAGAACAACAATCAGTTTCCTCAGCATGGATCAGACCTCTCCCAGGTGAAGTTACGTGCCTAAAAGCAGGCATTGAACATTTCGGAGTTGATGGGATTTTTTGGCTGCTTGGTTTTTCTTTTCTCCCACAGCCCTACAATAAAAATGGAAATCTTTCAGCAAAAGAAAACAATGATTTTTTTTGTTGTTGTTGCAATGGCCAGTTTGAGCTGTTGCAGAACAGTTCTGTGGCCATCTACAGCCACATGTAACTTGCTCAGGAGCCAGCCTGGTGGCTGAGACCAAGTGCTTCTCATCCTGGGAATGATTTCATTCTTTGCAATCATGCTCCAGTTTGGGGTGCTCACCTCTGGCTTGGTTCTCAGCAATTGTAAAGGGATGATTTCCTGATCACCTGAAGGCAGTGCTTGGTGCCACTGCCCATCCCTCCAGGTCTTCACAAGCTGGGTTACCTTTGCAAGGGGCAGTAGGTCACAGACTGGCGAGGAAAAGTATTATTCCTAGGTGGAGTAGAGGAATTTTTAGCAAAGAAAAGGATGGGAATGTCTTGTTGTGAACCAATTTCCAAGATCTTTCCTTCCTTGGAGCATCTGTGTAAAAGCAGATCTTGTTTGGGAATGTCTGCAGCACATCAGAGTTGTGCAAATGGAAGGGACAGTGTAAAGAAATCCTGAGGAGAACTGAGCATGGTCTGATATAAAAATTCATAACCTTTCTGGGTATTAATCTAAAGGAAATGTGGGGTGTAAGGTGCTGATGTAGCTCCTGACTGAATGTCTCTTGCCAGTCTTTTGCTGCAGTTTCGAGCTACAAGTTTCAATGATTTGGATTTGAAGCAGCATTGTGTTGAAATAAAAGTACTCTGCATGTGATTTGGACGTTTCACAAGTATTTTTAATTACTCAATTATTTTTATGTGTGTTTATGGATGGAAAAATCCAAATACAATGCCTCTTGGTTAACCCCATTCTGTTCCATTCACAATCCTCTAAAAACTCTGAGCTGTTTGGATTCAGCCCCTGCTGCCTCATCTATTTCATCCATTTTCCCTTGTGCTCTTCTGAGCAGAAAAAGGAAGTTTTTGGGAAGTTGTAGGGCTGTGGGAGAAAAGAAAAATCAAGCAGCCAAAAACTCCAGGCCCACTTATACTTGTGTTCACTTCAGAGGCAAAGAACATCTTGATTTGACACTTGTGGAGGGCAAACCAACTCTGCTGGCCTGGGCTGGATCCCAATATCCCATCTCTAAGGATGACCAGCAACCTGCAAGTAGCTGCAATTCCCTTGGGATGGACCTGCTGAGCAGGAAGGTGCTGGAGACTCCCTGAGCTTCAAAGTGTTTGAGAGCCTTGGTTGCTGGACCTTCCTCTCATGGATCTGTCTAATCCCAAATATACTGAGAATTTCTGGGCTGGTCCCCAAGCAAAAGGGCCTTCTCTTGATCGTTTTAAGCACAGAGCACAATGATGGCTTTTGAGAATCCCACTTTCTTGCCCTGCAAGGACAGGGGAAGTGACATTCCTTGTTTCTCAGGGTCATTTACATCTTCATGGCCACCTCTTGCACATCTTTGTTGTTCCCTTGCTCCTGCAGCCCATATTTCCCGCATTATCCATTTCCTACATTTGCGTATTTTTCAGATCTAGTTTATATTATTGGAGTATGAGTAATTTATTTTATTGGAGTATGAACTAATGGGATGTGGATATGCTGTAGCTTTAGTTGTTCTGATCTGTGTTTCCTTCCTAATACTTCCTGATGTTCTGTTTCACTTTGACAAGAAAGAGGAAATGGCCTCAAACTGTACCAGAGGATGTTTAATTTGGACATCTGGAAGAATTTCATCACTGAAGGGATTGCCAGGCTTTGGGAGGTGGTGGAGTCATATCCTGAAGGTGTCCAAGGAATTCAGTGCTCTGGGCTGGCTGACAAGGTGGGCATAGGTTGGACTCGATGATCCAGGTCTTTTCCAAGTGAAGTGATTCTAGAATTCCATGCTAACTGCAGTAGCAGTGAGCTACCTTTGGCACATGTGCCATAATCCTGGTGTCTCTGTCTGGAAGAGATTGTGAGTTCACTGCTGTGGTGGTCGTACACTGAGCTAATTGACCACTCTTCCTCAATTCAGTTCCCTTAAGGCAAAACTCCCTTCCTGTTTGTGCCTTCACATCTGGATAATGAATTTACTGCCATGTTAATAGAAGGAAAAACACCAGTAACAACTGCTGTATTTCTATGTCTGTTTCTAAAGGGGAATGAAAATGTGAAAGGCTTCATTTGTCCCCCAATTCAGTTGGTACAGTCCCTGCTGGATAAGCAGTCTTGGGGAATAATGAAGCCGTGAGTTGCCAGCTGTACTGCCTGAAGTCATGTTTCCCTCTGAAGCAGATCTTTTCTTTGTTGCACAACTGACTGGGCTTCAGCTGCAGAATGTTAGCAGGAATGAAGAATATCTGTGGTGCATCAATAAATGCGTATTTGATAGTTACATCAAGTGGAGTTGGAAAATTTAATAAAACTGTGCCCTAAGCAAGAGTCAGACTTTGGTATGACAGAGTTTAGAACAGCTAGAATTTGTTTGGATAAATAACTTTGGGTGGGAAAGAAAAGCTATGCTCAGATAAGGAAGCCCTTGGTTGCAAACCAAAAAACCCCAGTGATGTTTCAGAAATGGTGTCACCATCTGCAAGATCCTTTTACAGCACGAGCTGAAATTGCTCCATAGCTGGAAAGGAGATCTCAACAGCAGCGTGGTCTGGGTGGGAGGGCCAGGGATGGGCACAGCAGAGAGGGAAACACAGAGCTGCAAAGGGAATTTCTTCTTGGTTTTTTTGTCTTGGCTCAGGCAGTGGAACCAGCGAGCCTTGCTGCAGTGTCTGCAGGGGAACTGCACTGCAGAGGATTCACAACTGCCCTGCATTGCTGGGTGTTCCCCACCTGATTCCCCATCTGCAACAGCCACCAAAGGCCTTGGTGAGGTTAACACCTTCTATCTCCTCAGTGTGCAGGAAATATAATAGTCACAGGCTTGTGATTAAATATCCCTTTTGGAGAAGGAAAAGGGGTTCAAAATCCCCAGATTCCTGGTCCAATGCAATCTGTGCAGTAAGGGAGCACAAGACAGGCCCAGAGGTGTCAAGGTGTCAGGTATCAATAGCATTAGACCCTGTGTATGCTTACCTTTGGAACACACACATGCAGAGTGACACACTGGTTCTTCCTTTCCAGCTGGAAACAGTGATGTTATCTCAGGCCAGCGTGAAAGTCCCCTGTGTCACAGGGCTCTCATGTGAGATAGGAGATAATAGATGCTAATTCCCTGGTCTCTTATACCGGGGCTGAAATAATTTCCTCCAAGAACAATATCCCCATCACAAATCAACTTTGTTCTAAATAGCCAAATTAAGAGCAGTAGAATTTCATGCAAAGCCTGAATCATACGAAGCAGAATACTGAAGAAGTAACTTTCCACTGTTAATTTCTTTTCCCTCTGCCCTGACCATCTGTGTATATTCTTCTCTGGTTTTGCACAAGGCAGTAGACTGTAGCATGTGAACAGTCTCATGAGATCTTGCAAACTTCTCCTGTGCTGTCTGTGATGCTGTGATTGCCTTCTACTGCTCCTGCTTCATTTTGCAGACTTTAATTCCCACTGGCAGGTTTGATTGGTGCTGCTGAGCAGCACTCTTGGTTTTTTGCTAGCCTTCAGTAGGACTGTAGGGAGTACAGGTGTAAAAACTCCTGGGGTTTGTGTTGGGAGAAATGGTTTAACAACTTATTCCACACTGAGCTCCTGGGACTGTGCCTTTGGCTTCTGAGCTGTTGCTGGGAGGTCTGTAGTGCTGGGACTAGGACTGAATATCAAAACCAACAGGATTAAACTCTGTATACGGGGTCTTGAGCTGGTTTTCCTGGTTTGCTATTTGAGCAGTGCTCCCTCCCCTCAGCGAGCAATCTGCTCCCTAGATTTTACCAGATGTGTCTGGGAAAGATGTCTCCTACCATGTTTGTTGCCGTTTGGATTTTGTTATTCACTGGGCAACATCTGCATTTAAATTCCTTGGAAGGCATATGAGCTGTCCTGAGATGCCAAGGAACATGTCAGGAAGGTTGTTGTCTTTTGGGCTTTAAGTTGTGCTCTTTGTTTTAGATCAATAACTGAACTGTTTTGTGTCTGCATAAGTAGACATGCTCTGCAATTCCTTTGGTTCCATTTTGAGACAGGAATGCCCAAATCCATGGAATCTGCATCCTATAGATGGAGACATGAATGTGAACAAGTTTCTTGGCTTCTAGAAAGACTGAGGAGGCAGTGAAGTACCTGTCAGGCACGCTGACCTAGGAGCAAGTTGAAGCACTTAGGAGCTATCCTGGTGGCAGCTTTCCCTCTGAATCCCAAAGGTGTTTTTGCTTTAGGATGGGATAAACTGGAATACAGGAAAGGCTGCTCCAGATAACCCTGAGTGACCACCTGGGAGCTGGGATGTGCCATTGGATGATCTTGGCTTTTAGGCTTGCAGGCCTCTTGAGTGTTGCAGACTCAAAAAACTAACACACAACCACAAGGAAATATACAAATTTTCCAGGCTGCCAAGACTTCACTGTCCAATAAATGGTCCCAAGGGAACTTGTAACCAATTATTTCCAGGGTCTGGACTGCCAGAAGGGAATAAGACTAAAATATGTGGCCTGAGCTTGTGTTGCCAAGTCTGGAGCACAGCAGAGCTGTTGCTGCTGTTCCTCTTCTGAGGATCCTGTTCTCTGCCTGATGAAAGACTGATGGCGAAAGCTGGACAGCTTAAAGCTGATTTTGCCCTTCTTGAGCATTTCCCCTTGCAAAAGGAAGATCCCATCCTGCTGCTGCAGGCAGCACTGTGTTTGCTTGGCCTCTGGCAGGGCAGGGATGTGCAGAAAAGCAGTGACTCTTAGCTGGCAGAAGGTGAATAAATCCCTTTGTGCTGGGGCTAAAAGGACTGCAGCACTGTTCGCTCAGATCTGTGAATCTTTTGGTGAGATCCAGTCTCTTGCAGAAAGCAGGTGATGGGGTTCTAAAAACCAATAAATCTGAAGTTTGGGTATCAGTCATTCAGAGCTGCCTCCTCCTGTGCCCCATCCTATGTGGGATGTCTCAAATTGTAGAGGTCTCTGCTTTGGAGAACTGAAAGGATTTGCTCATTGCTCTTTCACCCACAAACAGCTGCTTGTGACTCACTTCAAGCTGGAAGTGATTTCAGTTATGGTCCCAAACGTGCAGCCACAACTTTCCCAGAAACTGAAAAATTACCTCTAGGCCATTTTTGTGTGAGACATCACTACATTAGCAGGTTTTATGAGCTGGGGCAGGTCGTGGCAGCAATACTCTTGTATTTAGGTCATCTCTGTGTTAATTGGCTGGGGTTCAGCTTTGGCGTGGGCTGCATGGATCACATCCAGTCACGGGACAGTGGCAAAGCAAAGAGAACAACACTAAACCTTGTCTGCAGTTCAGAATGCAACAAAGAGATGAAGGAGGATGAGGCTGGTTGCAAATATTCCTCAGCAGTGACTTCTCCAAGGAGTGCTCAAATTAGGCTATTGACTGTCATAGGCTCTAAGAGAAGGCAGAGAGATTAAATTTTCCTCTTGTCAGAGCGAGCAGGTTGGTGGAAGTAGGAACAAGGCTGGGCCTGGAAATAAAATCACAGAATTGAGTGGGCAGGGTGCAGGTTGGAAAGGGGTGAGTCGGGATAGCCAAGACACAGCTCCTGGTGCAGGGCACGAGGAGAGAGCTGTGTCCTCACAATCAGATGCTGTGGCAATGACCCAGGCTGTAAATCTCCACTGCAGCCATAAACGCAAAGATAAACTTGTGCTTATGTTGCAACAGAAAGCAAATGCTGAGAAGAAAAACAACATGATTGCTTGAAGAGGAGGGGATAATTAATTGTTTTTTCTGGAGCTCCCTGGCCCTGAGGGAGTCCAAGCTGCCAAGAGGTGCTGGGACTCCCCCAGTGGCACCCAGTACCCCATTATCAGCAGCTCTGTGCCATCTCTGCATGGCATGGTGTCAGTTTTGGCCCTGGCCTTGCTCTGTGGGTTGTGATTTCCATCTCTAGGGCAAGGTGGAAGGGCTGATGAGCGTAAGTTTGGCCAGTGAGCCCACGGGAAGGCTGCCTCTCTGTCTGTGTGTCTGTCCAGGGGTCTGTCTGACTGCACTGCAGGATGGATGCTTTGGGCTCCAGTGCAGAAACCCTCGTGGACTTGCTGGCTGTGAGGCAAACCTGCAAGTTGGAGTAGCTTATCCCAAAGGGCATTAGGCCCCCCTCTACACATCCCTGTGTCTTAGGACAAGATGGCCAGGGAAATACCAAATTTCTTTGAGATGATTTTGAAAGAAGCTGTGTGTCTCCTTTTCCAGGCTGCTCACAGGACCCACTTTTTAAAGTCTGAAGATGATTAATTAATGTAAGACAAGGCATGTCATTGTGTTGTTATAAAGAACTCAGAGTGCTGGCAGTTGAAAAATTTAACACAACACCAGTTTTTCTGCTGAGGAGGTGTTTTACAGCCCCTGTATATCTCAATGTATCACTGGGGCTTGTAAGATGTTAAACCATAGCTTTTTTAGGGGTGAGGGGAAAGGGCAGGGAAATGAGCCATTAAAACTTATAAATTTATGTCACCACTGAAGAACATTTATAAGATCACCTACCAAGCTGTTACCTTAAAGGAAACTTAGACAAGGGTTGGACATTTGTCTGTCAGTCAGAAACCCTGGGTACCACACAGTGGAGGTCCCTGGCTGGACAGGGCTGGGGAAGGATGCAGTGTGTTCTGCATCCATAGGATGCTGTTGGCACCCTAAAAAGTTTATAATTATCCAGTATCCATGTGCAGAAGGCATTTTCCTCCACCTGCCTTTGGGTCGTGCTCAGCTGATTTTTGCTCTGAAGGGAGAAGGAATAGGGTAGGAAGTAGAAAAACCTGAGCCAAAACCTCTAGGAATGCTGGAAAGAAGGCAACATCTGGAGTAAAGTTCAGGGTAGGTGAGGGGAAGTAGATGTAAGAATGTACTGGGGGGTGATGTTAATTCAATTCTGAGTGTGATTACTTCCTGGAGTCTCAACCATTCTGTCTTTGATGCCCTGAGCCTGGCACATGAGTGTCATGGCAGCCAAATGTCCTGGGGTTGGCTGGAGCATCTCTCTAAAAGAGAAGCTGCAACCCTGAACTCTGCAGCCAAATTGAGGATCTGAATTGGTGATACAGAAACCTCAGGGAACTGCACCTGGTGCCATCTGGGAAAACTACATCAAAAAAGAAACCTCAGGGAACTTTATCTGGTACATCTGGGAAAACCATGCCAAAAAATCCCCTCAGGGAACAGCACCTGGTGCATCTGGGAAAACCATGCCTGACAACAGCTCCCTTGTGTGAGCAGCTGTCTGATGGTACGCAGGTATTTGACGGTGAATTATTTGATCAGTTGAGTTATAAAAGTAATTTTTGTGATGATGTTTTCACTTCCATAAAAATTTATGGCCCTCGTTATATTTTAACTCCATTACTCCATTACTGCATTTTTATGACTTACCACATTAGCAGGAGAGTCCCTGGCAAACGTGAAAATGGAGGTTCTGCAGACAAGTGATGTTTGGAAACCAAACATTGCATAACTTGTATGCTTTGTCTCATGGGCTCAGACACCTGCTATTTCACGAAAAATGATATTTCCTCATGTCCTCTTTAGCTGTAGAGAAACAAAGACTTGTTAAGATCACCACAGTGCTCATTTTCAGGGAGTAATCAAAGAAAATGTGGGTCTCATCTTGGATTTTATTTGCAGCTTTCTCTTTTATGATCCTTCTTTTCTTTTATTAAAGGAACAGTTGTAACATCTAGCTTTGGTATGATGCAGTTAGTAAGCAACTTATCCTGATAAGTTGGTTTAGTTTCCTTTCATGGAAGGCTTTGAATCTTGTTTTAGACTGTGATGGAACTACTTTGTCCAAAATATTGTTGGTTCACAGAATCACAGAATTGCCTGAGTTGGAAAGGACCCAGAAGGATCACCAAGGACCATCAAGTCTAGCTCTAAAGTGAGTGGCCCATTTGGGATCAACCCCAAAACCTTGGCATTATTAGCTCCAACAACTCAGCTGATCTCAGGTTGTGTCTCTGCAAAACCAGAGAGGTTTTGGATCTCTGTTTCTGTGTATTCTGATCTCTGGGGTGCTGTGGGGTACTAACAATGCCATAGCAGCCCAAACCAGCTCCCCTGGACACGCACAGTGGGTGCACAAATGCCTGGAAAAGGGTGCTGTTTCTCCTGAAAAGGGATTAAAACATTTTGAGGTCAGAGGGTTACAACAGCAGATATGGGTCTGGTTTGGCACGCTTGGGAGAGAGTGTTCTAGGAAATGCCCTGCCTTTTAGAGAAAGCTCATTTTCAGCTTTTGCAGAGGAATTGGAGCATTGCCACAGACACTGGAGCTGCCAATGGGTATTTCTTGTAAGACAATCTCGGTTGCATTCCATACAGTAATTTTCCAAATTCTGGTGTTGGCAACAATACAAAAACAACACTCAGCTGTGGAAGAGAGGTGCTTTATTTCACACGTGCTGTCTCCCCAGCCAAGATTACTGTTTCAGGGTCAGTCGGCCAATTTCTGCAGCTCTGAACAGCTCTACAGTGAAACAGAGCACAAACACAAATAGTGCATGATCTTTTCTTGTAGGGAGAGCAGCTTCTTGGCAGACCTCAAAATAACTCTCCCACCACTTAAAAAAAATAAACAAACGTAAGAGAAGCTGCCTAATACTTGGGAAGGTGGTTAGATCATCCTGTAGTGAAGGAATGAGGGAGTTTGGGCCTGGCACAAGCTCCTTTTCCTGCTGAGGACCAAGGACAACTTTCAGCCCCAAAAGCACAAAGAAGGGTGGACTGAAGAGAGAAAACAAGAAGGATGGGACCTGACATCCTAGAGCTGTAATTGGACAATTCAACCCCAATATGCAAATGCACCAAAACTTATAAAAGTGTGACAACTCGTGACCAGTCAGACATTTTGTGACCATTCTTAGTCCACCTTTGTGGGCGCTGACACCCTGGTCAGGGAGAAAATCCCAGGCATCAGGCAGCAGAGCCTGTGGGAACTTAGTGCTTTCCCACACTGGCCTGTGACTGTGAGGAGGAATCAAAAACAAGCCTTGGAAGGTGAAAGATCGTTAGCAGGTGCTGTTTTTCTAGCTCATTGTTTACTTGTAAAAAACGGTCAAGAGGCGTGGTTTCTGACTAGCCAGTCCTGTCTCATTGTTCAGAACTGTCTATAAAAAAAGGATGGTCAAAAATCAAGATTGCTCCTCTTGCCTTGGGAGAGTGAAGAGAGTCTTGTGTTGTTATTAGTGCCATTCCTAATATGTAACAATACACCTTGGGTGTAGCCCTGGCCAGGCTCTTGTCCTGCCCAAGGTGGATCCTGGAGGTCTTTCAATAAATCTCTACTTTATTCTCCAGCTCTGTCCAGTCTCTCTTTCAGGTCAGCCTTCCCAAGGCCTCATTATGGTATCAAGATGATGCTGACCATCCAGCACCCTGCGGATTTCTGGAGCAGGGGACAGCACATGGGGGACATCAGACCATTTCCATGGTCATCAGAACAAATGCTGATGAAATGTTTGTGCCCTGCAATGGGGTCCTGTCCAGCACAGCTGCCCTGCATGGCCTTTGCAGCCCTGGGAACTAATGAGGCTGAGGATTCCAGACCTAAAGGGAGCCAGCAAGGGAGATGGAGAGGGAACTTCTACGAGTACATACAGTAACAGGGCAAGGGGAACGGCTTCAGACTCATGGAGTGGCTTTAGACGAGAGATTGGGAGGAAGTTGTTTTGCTCTGAGCATGGTGAGGCCCTGGCACAGGTTTCCCAGAGAAGCTGTGGCTGCCCCATCCCTGGAAGTGTCCAAGGCCAGGCTGGATGGGATTCTGGACAACCTGGTCTAGTGGAACGTGTCCCTAGGGGCTAGGCTTGGATCTTTAACTACACCTCCAAGTTCCCTTCCAACCCAAAGCATTCTGTGATTCTATAATTGACATTGTGCCCAGAACATGAGGGGATCCCTGAGCTGTGCTACCCCATGGGACACTGAGGAGTAGCTCCTGTAGCAGAGGGGGCTCACCCCTGTGGCTGCATCTCTGTTACTGATCACGGTCTTGAAGTCAAAGAAGTTTGGTCAAATGTTGGACTTCATAATTTTGGAGGGCTTTTCCAACCTTAATGATTCTCTGATTCTAAGCAGAAGATCAAAATTGTCTACAGTCCATCTGTCCTTGGGGTTAAGGAGTTAATCTCTTCTCATTCCTGCCCTTGGTCACTCTTCTGCCTCTGAGGCAGCTTCTGGAAGTAGAGACTTCCTCATGAGGTATCCAAGGGGACTTAGCACGAGCTCTGTCTGCTTGCAACATCTTGGGTAGCTGCTGATTCCTTTTGCAGTAATTCCCTGGTGCCAAGACATGAGACGTGATTTTTCACAGTAGCCTCTCTTCTCACTCTTCAGAGCAAAGCTGAATGTGTGTGCTCAAGTTTGTAGGGTAACTTTTTAACCAAATCCAGGAAACAGCTTTGTTTTTTCTTGTGATCCCTGACTGGTGGATGGCTTGGCAATAAAAGGGTGTTTTCTGACCCTACAATGGGTGTCATAAGCCATTAGGGCTACCCTTTTTATATTCCAACCATAAAACTTTTTATGCTGCAACCTCATAATCTATTTTCTTAACGTACCAGATTAACAGGGGAATTCCTCTCCAAGGTTCTTTAGATAGGTGAGATTTGGAAGCCAAAATCAGTGACGAAACACATTGAGACCAACAGTCCAATGGGACAAAGGCTGTTAATTGTGAGACTTTGGACAGATCCCCATGCTGCCTTAATCCTTTCAATTTCCCAGAACATGAAATAAGATATATAAGATATTACAGTTGCTCGAAACAAAAAGGAGCAGAAGCCCAAAACACTTCTTTTAATCCTGCGTATAGCTAAGTAAAACAGGTTCTTCTACATTCATAATATTTGACTTTCATATCTTCTGGTCAATTTATCGTGTTGAGTTTCTGGGTAAAATTCTGGTTAAAGTTAACAGTGGTATTCTGGGCTGATAATTCTGGATTCAACTAGAAGGGATTTTGTGCTGTCAGGATGGATCAAAGTATAAGGTTCCTTGGCCATAGGATAAAGTTCATGTTGGGGGTTTTCTCTCTTGGATGTCGAAATGAAGCCTTGTTCAGGATTGGGGTTTCTGGGATTATTGCAATATAAATACAATTTAATTAACGACAAGGAGAAACTCCTTACTGAAGACATGAATTACTAACAATTTTTTCTACTTATCACACAGCTTATAATCAAAGCATGCAGTGCAAATTCTGGGCAAACTAAAACTTCTCCAAGCAGTTTTTGGATACAGAAGATCTTTGCCTTGTTCTGGTAATTCTAAATTAGGCAGCATATATTACCCCTGAATTTCTGCCCTATGCTTGCAGAAAGCAGATGTTTGAGGAATTTGGTATCACTCAGAAGGAACACTGAAAATGAAAAATCACATTACAGCAAGGCCAGAGGAACTCAGTGCTGTGTCTCTGAGGAAGAGGGGAATCTGAAACAACTCGTGTGTGGTTTGGTATTACCAAATCCTGTTCTTGAAGACTAACCCCTTCTGTGGAAAATGAGTCAAGACTAAAGAAAAATTAAAATTTTGTGTCATATTCCCCGAATATTGACATCTTTAGTTGCACTAGAGTAATATTTATCTTTAGCTTGCACTAGAACAGCTGCAATTTAGGTTGGCTGGGTTTGAGTGAAGGGTTCAGTCCAGTTAGCAATTCCTCAAACCAAGCAATCTTCTGGAAGCCCCCAAAACCCTGAAGGGCATTTTTTCTCCCAGAACTGCAGCTCCTAATTTATATCACGTGTTACAACACGTGAGGCAGTCCTGGGCGAGCAGCTCAGCTCAGCCCAACCCATGGCACCCAGTGAGACTCTGCTGCCAGGGGCTGTTCCAGGGTGTGAATTCAGTGCAGGGTGGCACTGGGGGCTGGCTGGGAGTGGCACACACATTTGTCTGGAGCATAACTCTGCTGTGAAGTCACTGCCAGACAGACCGTGCTGAGAGCCAGGGGATAGGAGGGGAAAAAACTGCACACTTGTGGCTTACTGCAAGAGTGGCTACATTACTTTGTGCTTCATTCCTGTAAATGATTACCCACATCATGACTTAATGTTGTCTGTATTTAACTTCCCTAGAGATGTAGCCAGCAGTGTGCCCTGATGGCCAAGAAGACCAATGGCATCCTGATCAGTACCAGGAATGGTGTGGCCAGCAGGAGCAGGGAGGTCATTCTGCCCCTGGACTCGGCACTGGTGAGGCCACACCTCGAGTGCTGTGTCCAGTTCTGTCCCCTCAGTTTAGGATGGACATTGAGTGCTGTGTCCAGCTCTG
>VWYP01017360.1:0-13230 GCA_013400435.1 Pycnonotus jocosus | reverse complement strand
TTTTCACTGAAAGGGTCATAAAGTATTGGAATGATCTGCCCAGGGAGGTGGTGGATTCACCATCTCTGCATGTGTTTAAGAAAAAACTGGATGTGGCACTGGTGCCATGGTTTAGTTGAGGTGTTGGGGCTGGGTTGGACTCGATGGTCTTGGAGGTCTCTTCCAACCTAATCATTCTGTGATTCTATAGAAACCTTATTTTCATGCTGGAAGTGATCCTTCCCAGCCAAGGCAGACTCTGCCTGAAGGAAGGGCATAAGATAAGGGAAGCAAGGGGTTTTGTTGTGGGTTTTATTGTTGGCTTGTTTGGTTTCGGCTGTGTTTGTTGTTGTGGTGGTTTGGGTTTCTTTCTGAGGAAATGTCTCCAGTGTAATGTTCTGAGCCTGAAACACCAGAGTGAAATGATAAACAAGGGTCCCAGCTTTGGAGCATTTTTCTAACACACAGCTGCTCTGAGCCAGGACTGTGAGAGCAAAGAAAGCCACCCACATTCCCTGGAGGGGCAGTATGGGTGTGCAGCACAGTGATTAAATTGAAGGCTGATCAATTCTCTATGATGTCTGCTAAATAAACCCCTGACACTGAGTTTCCCTAAGGGTCAGCATCCACGTCTTCCACTATAAGGGCACAGGTGCTGCAATGCTCAGCATAAACCAAGCATGTTAATCTTTCCAGGAATACTCATTTGCTCCTGGAATCAAATTTGCAAGCAGAAACTCCTTGTCTGGACTTTCTGGGCTGTGGATCATGATAAAAACAGTGACAAAATGCAATAAAATAGAGGCTTGGTGAAAGGATGAACTGTGGACTGGGAGAAACTATTGCTGTTCTTAGATCCAGCTACAGTTTATGGCAGCCCAGGGCGGGGACTGCTGCTTGAGACTGGCTGGAGGACAGCTCACACAGGGTGACGAAAAGAACACCAAAATTTGTTCTGTGTGTCAAAGGCAAGGGGCCAAGTCAAGGCAAAAAATCTCATGGCTCTGTGGAGAGATATGGAGTTGTAGGGAAGAGGGGAAAGGGTCAGGCGCTCTCCAGGTCACCCTCCTGTTGTAACCTTGTGCTGCATTTGCTGAGAGTTAAAATCTGCTTTGATGGTTTGATTTGCCTCATGTCACCCCAAAAAAAACCCCACCCAAAAAGGAGAGAGGAAAGCAGCAGATCTTGCCCTCATCTGTACCCTGTGCTTACAGGCCCTGAACTCACAGCAGACCCTGGGAGCCCTTGCATGGCCAAGCAGTGCCAGACTGGGGAGCAGATCCCAAATCCAATCACTTCTCATGGCTGTAGCAGCACCTAGAGGGACAGGATGACTGCCCAGGTACTTCTAAGCAGGCTTACAGGAAATTTTTTGGGTGTGTGATTGGGGTTTTTTTTCCTGTTTTCCAATTGTGGTTCCTGTTTGCATTATTCTGTGACACTGCTGATGGACTCAGAAAGTGAAAGTGAAAATGTAGTTGTTCACGACATCAAGTCACATTTAAAAAGCGGGAGGAGCCAGTAAAGTGCCTCTTGCTCTCAGATCCCATTGACCTCCCATTTCCTCTGGGAGAGAAGCTGGATGAATTCGCATTTGGAAAGGCTGTGCAGGCACTTGGAGAATGGAAGGGAAGATGCATCGAGGCTTTCTTGGACACAAACATCTTCTGAGGTACTGTTTTCTTCTTTAGAGGGTCCTGTCTTCCACTCTGTTCTCTTACAAATTCTTCCTTTCTTGTTTTGAAGTAGACATTCAGAAGCAGGCACTGAAATGTCTGTGGCAGGAAGGAAATTATCAGTGTCCTGCACATTTTCTCCATAGGGAGGAACATGTGTTACTGGTGCTGGACTTTTTAACTAAAAAGATCTTTTTAACTAAATAAACCCACATCTGTAGCCTAAATTGGCTACTTCCAGAGAGCTGTGTGTGAACTCACACTGATTGCACGAATGCAGAAACCTAACAGCTTCCTCTTGGTGCATTTATATAAAAGTGTGAGTGACCTCAGAAATAATAGAATAAGTGTATTAACAGCATTTTCCTGTGCGTGTAATTCCTGAATATTTTTTCCCATATCCATTAACCTTTTTTTCCTCAGTGCACCTAAGCATATCTTGCTAATATCTGCTTTTCCAAAAGTGCCATCCTGTTATATTTGCAAATAAGGGAGAATTTGTCAGAAGGGTTGCAGGAGAAATCCCTGCAGCTCTCCTCCTTTCCAAGGAGAAGCTGCCACCAAGCTGGAGCTGACTGTGCATTCCCCTGGGTCCAACCTGATTAATGAACAATCCAACCTGGTGGCTCTGGGTTCAGAGTGAAACAAAACAGAACCAAAACACAGAGCATTAATAAGTAAGGACAGTGGTTTTAAAATAGAAGAAGTTAAACCACTGAAAGACTTCGTCCTACTTAATGTACTGCAGGCAGTAAAAACGTGTTACCAATGTTTCATAGTGGTTGCTGTGGAAAATTTTTTTTTTCAGAGCAGGTGGAGGAAAACCAAAGTGTGCTTTACACTTAGGATTTTTTGCAGAGATTTCTCAGCTCAACAACAATGTCCTGCTGGTTGATCTCTCTGTTGGAGCTGTGGATACAAACTACAGTCATACACTCACTCAGGAAAGAGCTACTTTATCCCCCCACAAGATTTTGTTTTGTTTTGTTTGTGTTTATTGCAAAGGCTTGTTGAGAGTGGTGTATACCAGAACAGTAAGGGAAAAGTAATAAAGAAAGCGATACCAGAATTACCTTATGTAAATACTTCTCCTTTTCTGGGAAAGAACTTAGAGTAGAAAATAAAATCTGTGGGATCTTTTGAAGTTCTTTGAGTTTTATTCTGTGGCTGCCTTGCTTCCTTCTGTAGTATTATTTTCTCCAAACTGATTGCAGCTTAAGCCTTCTCCATGGGACCCTTAGGATGCCAGATAAATCTTCTAGAGATTGTGGTGTCCTGTTCCACCAAGCTGCTTCTGACCACAAAACCCACAGACTAAACTGCTCCTAAAGTTATAGAGCCCAGGGTATGTGGCTGGAGGAGAGAAAAGGGGTGAGAAAATGCAGTGTTTACAGCTGGAGAACAGCACTGGCTTTTGTCTGTCCGTGACTTTGCTTAATGGTTGGTTGGAGAGGGGCAGCAGCTGGGGCAGCAGCTCTGCTCTGCTGGCTCCTTGTGGGGGGTGTTGGGGGGATGCTGCTTTTCTCGCTTTTGGAGTCCCCACTGAACCTGTGCCAGAGGCAGAAAGCCTGAGGACACCCACTGGAAAGGCAATGAGCTGGTTTAACTTGTGCTGGAGTAGGAGGAAAAATGGGTCAGAGTATTCCAGGTCATCACATTTTGACTTTGAGAGAGAACCTTTCCTCTGCTGGAAACGATACCATTGCATTGGAGACTGAATTTCCTTCTTCTCTTGGCAAACACTGGAGTTATTTATTGTCTTGTGTTTGTTCTGGGAGAAGGAAAAGCCTGAGAGTTTCAGGCCATAATGTTTCCTGAAGTAGATCCTTTTGGACACAAAACCAAAGGACCTTGTTGGGGCTCTGCAGGTTTCCTGTCAAATCCTCTTTCTCCTGCTGGTTATCTCAGGAGGGTTGGTTTGTGGGTCAGGTCTGACCTGGGGGGAAGCTCAGTGTGAGTGGCATTTGACAAAGGAATTCCAGCTCTTCCTGTTTGTCCCTTTATTCACCTACTGCTTGTTCTGCTTTTAGGGTCTGGCTTTGCTCTGTTACAGCTCTGCAGACAACCCCAATAGCTCTGAAAAGCGAAAATTTGCTTTGAAAGAGAAAGAGAAGCAGGCGAAAAAAATGGATGAAAAATATTTTCTGTCCAAAGAATGTGTTTCACTTCAGATTTGAGTGTTTTATTGAAGCAAGTTTAAAACTGGTGGCAGGAGCTGGCCAAGACAGCTGGAGAGTCTCCAGATTTTAAGACAGATCAGTGGGGGGGAAAAGAGATTTGGTAGATGGTTTCTGGCTGTTGAAACTAAAGAGAAGAAGGGGAGAAGGAGGGAATGTCACCAGAGAGCAGAGGGAGGGAAATGTCCTTTGACCAGAATGAGGAGAGGGGCAAGAAGACCACACAAGAGAGGAGCAAATGAATGAGTATACAAGATACAGACCTCAGGCTGAAAACTACTGGGGAAAACCCAAATCTTAACCTCTGGGTAAATAACTCTGCCAGATGTGCTGCAGCTGTTCTGTGCAATGAACATACCCTGGGGTATAAATCCTCTGGAGGCACTAAAAAGACAAGAAGAGGTGGCACTTAGGGACATGATCTAAGTGGTGGATTTGGCAGTTCTGTGTTGACAGCTGGACACGATGGTCTTGAGAGTCTTTTCCAAACTTATGGTTCTGTGATTCTAAGATTGGAGTCAATCCCTTGGATCTCTGCTCATCTGCAGGGTAGGAGGGACAGGCATTGTTAATTGTGCTTTGTGAATCAGGAGATGGGATAAAGTAATGTGTGCAATACGAATGATCAGAAAAAAAAATAATTCAAAACACAGGATGAGTTTTTTTGATGTATGGGAAGAGGATGAGAAGAGATTGTTGTTAATACTTGGTGGGGCCAGAGGAAATCCTTGCAGGATTGTCCAGGTGAGCAGGAGCTCTGTGCATAAAGTGCAAACAGTTCCCTGATGTGGTGTTGGAAGAGGATGGATCACTCCTTGCAGGGTGTGTATGGAGCAGTGCCAGGGCCCTGTCCAGCATTCCCTGCAGTTGCATCCTGAAGTGTCCCAGGTTTTATTCTATAGGAAATTTTGAGGCTGGTCTCAAGGACTGGGTCTGCACTGCCAGCTGGAATGGGTGTGTCCTGTGGTTTGTGTTTCTCCTGGATCACCTGTTTCTGGGAAATGGGGTGGAACTCTCAGCCCTTCTGGATCATCACAGACCATGAGAAACAAACGTGTATTAACTTCTGTTGAATGTATGATTAGGAATCATTGTGTAACTAATTTGGAAATTTCCTCAAGGTACTTCTCAGGTAATGACAGCAAAAAAAAAATTGTTTTAATGAAACCTTTGGATGAAAAGCTCCCAGGAACAAAGCAGTTTGTGTTTTTCAGAGCTAGTCTTGTGAGGAAAGTTAGGTGAATTTTCTATAATTTCTTATTTGACAAATACTTTGCTAAAACATACATCACAAAGTCATGACAGTTTCATCTAAATGGTTGAAAATGAACTTCTGACTAAATCCAAGGATGTTTTGAAAAGAAATACCAAATTATTGGGGTTTTGTTCATTTGACTTGAACAGATCTATCCCATCAGATCTCCTAAACTAAAAAGAAATATTTCTTCTCATTCCAAGTGAAACATTCATTCAGCCTAATCCATCTTCCTTAGTTAATTTTCTGGTGTGTTTTGGAAGTGACAGCAAATCAAGCTGTTATTTGCTGCTGCTACTGAGGGTTGTGTGCAGGACCACTGCCTGGAGGTGCCTGGAGGACGTGGACATGGATCCTCCTGCCCAACAGGCTCAGGAGGGATTTCCCTCTCCCTGCTGAAGGACCTTGTGTCTCCTACTGCTGTGGTTGAGCCAGAGGTGGGAAGGGCTGAGTCTGGCCCTTGAAAAGCCCTCGTAGGGTGCAGCAGCCCTGAGCAGTGTGAGGGTTCCTCTGCCTTGCTCACATTGCTGCCAGCTGGGCTGGAGGCAGCTGCCTGGCACTTGGTCTGAGAGCTGTTATCCTTTTGTCTGGACAAAGAGAACAGAGACACTTGGGTGCTAAGCACTGCCCTTAATCCCCAACAGGGAGAAGACTGAGTGAGCCTGCAGAGGATCTGGGAGAGCTCCAGCCCTGCTGGAGCTGAGGCCCCTGGCCAGCCCCATGGACTCTCCCCATCTCCTGCACTTGGGTTTCCTGCTCCTGGCTCTTGCTGCTCCCCGTCCAAGTGAGTCTCTGTGTTTGACCTTGGTGCTTTTCCCTGCACTTCCACAGCTCAGAACCTCTGAACTGTTGGGAGAAAGCTCAGCTGTGCCCAGTCAAAACCAAGAGCACAAAACCTCTGAGGTGAGAAGAGAAATTGCGGAGGTGAAGGTTGATGTGTTGGACCTGTCACCATCACCTCTTCTGGGAGGGGTGACTGTTTGGGTCTGTCTGGTGTCAGATGAGGTGAGTCCTGTCCCAAAGGACTGAATCCTTCCCAGGAGACCCTGAGGGAGGAAATCTGGGACACTGCACCCAGAGTGGGCAGTCTGACAGCTCAGCTCTGAACCTCAGTGGTCTTGGGATCTGACACTGTGTTGGAGGGACACCTGGTGGGATTATGCCAAGGAGTTTGGGAAGGAAAGAGGACAAGAACAGATGAGCTCAGCACGGGAAACACTTCCCAAGCTGCCAGCTTCCCAGTTAAAAAAAACCAGTGGAAGCAGTGGGGGAATTCTATCATGTTTCTACCCCCAAAATTATCCTGTGGGCTGGCCCCAATGCTGTATAAACTTTGCCCATTGGCAGACAATGTCTCCAAAGCCATGACTGAGCTTGTCCACCAAAACCTGTTCTCTGACACTAAAACTCTGGGTAAAAAATTGGTAGAAAATGTTTTTTTTCTCTGTTTTCTGATTTAGATATTGCCATGTCCAATGTTGGCCGTGCTGAAGGGACAGAAGACTCTTCCTCTGGCAACACAGCTGTGACAGTCTACCACTGTGAGGACTGTACGAGCAGCACATGCAAGCATAGGGCAAACAGTTTTGAAAACTTTAAAAAAATAGCTGAAACACAAAACAAGGCATTTTCAGGTGTAATAATTGAATTGGTGACCAACGAAACACACATCACTGTTTGCTTTGAGCGAGCAAATTCCTACCTGGAAGGAGTTTATGGAGTCTTCTGGAAGAAAGCTGGGGGAGCAGGACTCTCGTGTGGCATCCTGAATTCTGGAGGTATGTTGTGCTGGGAGCCTGGTTGTTAACTGATGGAAAACATATTTCTGGGTAGGAAAGTGAGCTGCTCTCTATTTGGGCAGACAGCAAGGCTTAGGAGTGAATAAACTGGAATGAATAGGTTTCTTCTGTGGAAAAAGTCATCAAGTAATTCACAAAAGTAAATTCAGTTCTTTCAGGTCAAACACTGCTTAAAACTACACTAGGAGAGATTCAGATAAACACATGTTACTCTGATTTATAAAGATATGTTTTTATTTTAGGGGGGTTTTGGCAACAGCAATTCCCAAGGTGGAGTTCTGTGCCATGTCACAATGTGTGAGTCCCACCTGCTTCAGCCAGAACACAGCCAAACCCAAAACCAGCCTCAAGAGCTGCTCTGTGCTGCTCTTCTGTCCAATTCAATTAACACCCAGGAGCATCTTTCCAGCTTCCTCAAAAAAATGCCAAAATCAGGGATTCAAACACCTGTCAGTACATGGAGGAGGTGATTCCACAAGGGCAAAACTACATGATGGCTCAGGTTGCAGGGGTGTGACTTAGTTGAGCTCCATCCAAGTCAGTGACATTTCTATCTGTAGTATGTTCTCTAGAAGCAGCTTTATCACCTCTCCTGTTGGAGTTAAGGCATCCTTTCTAATATTCTTGCTGACAGAAGAAAACAAAGATCAGGACTTCTCCCGTTTGTATGCCTTTATTTAGCCTAACAATTCCTCCTGTATTTAATTTCTGGCCACCATAAACCATTTCTCTCCTATATTTATGCTCACCACTGCAAAATATCTACATGCTGTCACTACTGTGTAAAACTTTGGTGACACTGAACCACTCAGTGAAATCTGGAAGCTGCTGTAGACAGGGATGCCTGTGTCCCTTGAGAGGGGAAGGGGTGGATGTACAGGTGAAGGCAGGAGGGACTTTTCCAGATTCTCTTAGAAGAAGAATAAGCTCTGTAATGGCACAGTGGGATGCAGGGTTGATAGGAGATGCACTCCATGGTCTTAGAGATTTACTCAGCTACTGGACTTGCTTGTTCCTCTTCTTTGCTTCCTGTGGGTAAAAGGCAAAATTTTGGAATATAT
The DNA here is from genome assembly GCA_013400435.1 of Pycnonotus jocosus. Lineage (NCBI taxonomy): Eukaryota > Metazoa > Chordata > Aves > Passeriformes > Pycnonotidae > Pycnonotus > Pycnonotus jocosus. The sequence goes on along the minus strand of VWYP01017360.1, from coordinate 5,283 downwards.
TTTTATTGCATAAAGGTAATGACAAGCTTTTTACAGATGCCTTGTTATCCTTAATTGCATGTGAAAACTTTCTTACCTTCTTCAAATATTTCCATTCTTGATTCCCAGAAAGACTCATCAGCTTTAGTGAGAAGGAAATCTGATGACAATGGTTGATTTGGACTGTTAGGGAATGAAACATCTCTAACTCACAGCAATCATAGCAATCTCCAACATTTTGTGCAACATGATCCACTTTTTAAATCTATTAACCTCTTCAACATCTTTAGCCCTTCACTGAAGATTTCCTACATGATCCATATTTATAATCAAAACTTTTTTACTTTTCATCTTTCTCAGAAAATGGAAGAGGTAACAACACTACTGAGAATATTTGCTGTGAAGCAGAGACAAATATCTGGAGGCATAACCCTACCCTGAAGTGCTACACTCAAAAGTCACATCCAAAATCCATCACACTGCCAGTTGCCATTGGTGAGGGAATTTAAGGTTAATCTCTTTTCTTGATTGTTTGTCTTTTGCTTTGAGAGGGGTTTGTCCAGACAGCTTGATGTGAACAGAGTTTTAAATGAGCAGGGTTATATCCTGTACCTTCATAACTTGAATCCACATCTGCTGCAGCCATCCAGTCTCAGAGACTTGGCCTTGGCAAATGGACATGTCCACTCCTGGACAGAGATGTCCACAGGCTTAGGTTCCTGTAATTATATAGTGACAGTCACAGGGATGCTGAGGGAAGGGGGTACATGATGGGTATGGAACAAGTTCCCAAGGATTGACTTTATCTGTAAGTGCTGAATGAGACTTTGTCTCCAGACTAAGAGGGCATTTGTCAACTAAAGGTGACATTCATATATTCAAACTTCTTTTGTGGTAGAAACCTCTGTCATCTTCCTTAGGTCATGGACAAAAAGGTTTTTAAAAACCAGTCAAAGTGGATTTCCTTATTTGAACACTTCATCAAGGATGGGTCTCACACCACTTGCTAATTATTTCAGACAAGATTGATGTTCAAAGGTATCTGTTGTGGTGGGCTGACAAGAGTTTGCTTTGACTGTTGATAAAATGAGAATTTTGCCAGGTACCTTCTGTAAAATATGATGAGCCAGAGGCTCTTTGTTCTCTCATTCATCAGTGCCTTCTCTCTTTATCAGATGGGGCCAGTTCCTTTATGTGGTACTTACGAGGCAGGTCATGGCTTGGCACTCCTGTTTGCTTCACTTGGATGCTCTGTTTTCTTCTACTCTTCAGGTAATCCTGAGTATCTCAGCAGCAGAAATAACAGCATTGGCATTTTGTTTGCATGCGTGGTTGCTGCAGTTTGCACAGGAGGGACCATCGCGTATTGCTTCTTGCGGCTGCGGCGTCGCCGAGGTAAAGCCTGACGAATGTTGTGTGTTGCACACCTGGAAGTGGAAAAAGCATAAAGGGTTTTTTTTCTCCTGGATGTCACCTCCATTGTGTTGTTCGTGCAGTTCTGAGTGTTCTTCACTGGGCTGACAGCTGGAGTGAGCTCTCCTCCCGTGACAGTGCCCATCCAGTGGCTTTGTTATGAGAAATAAGGACAGAAGGAATTGCCTCCCTGCTTCCTCCTGAAACAAGGGGGAAGCACTGGCAGGGCCAAGAAATCACAGGGCTCAGCCTTCCCTCCATGGGATCCCATTCCTTGGAGCAGTCCCAGACTGCAGCATTGCTCTGCAGCTTCCCTGGCAGAGATGTGTCCCAGACAGGACACTGATGGACATCCAGGCTGACAGGGCCTTCAGGAGAGTGGTTCCCTCTCTCAGCCCTGAGAGTCAGCTTTAATTTAAGACCAAATATTTACCTAAACGCATCCAAGAGGGCAGTTTGTTTTGCAAACCAAGATGCATGGAGAGAGGTGGGATGGGCTCTGTGGAGACTTCTACAGACACTTCTTGAAGCTGCCATACAGCTTTCCCCCTCCATCCTGTGTCCACTTGGCTCCAGTGTTTTTGGCACCTTGTGTGTGCCTGAGGCTGAGACTCCTCTCAGTTGCTCAACTAGTCCATCCCCTAGAAACTGATGCTGATTTTTTCTTTCTGAGAGTCAAAGGATTAAATTTCCAAGTCTGAATTTGTTTCAGGAGGAGTTGCACAAGGGCTTGCAAAGCCCAGCAAAAGGAGCACTAAACCAGTCTCACTGTTGCTGTTTCATCAATAGATTAATGGGTACATTGGTGTGAGGGGTAAAAAAATTACCACTAATGACTGCCCTGAGGTCCTGCCCTGGGGTGCAAAGTCCAGTGATGTCTCAGGTCTGGCCTAGAGCCCTTCTAAGGCAGAGGCTGATGGGTCACAGCACCAGGGCAGGGTCACAACAGAGCCTTGAACCCACGTTCATGGCTGTGAAGCTGCTGCCCCCTTAGTGGAGCAAGGGGTGGCCCAGTAGCAGATGGGAGAGGGGAGGGGCCTGGAGGACTTCATAAATACAGGCATTTTGTTTATAATTCTAACTGGAATGTACCAATTTCTTTGATGGCCTCACTTTTTTTCTTTTTTTTTTTTTCAATTCTGCAGCTTTCAGGCATGACAGACAGTTTCCTGACAGAGAAAACACCACTTTCCTTTGACAACCATCTAAAAGGGAGAAATCCTCTCCACCTCCTCTCTCATGATGTACAGCAACCAGCTGAACACAGATTGACTGTCCATGAGAACTGCTGCTCCTGTATTGAAAACCAGTCCCATTTTCACTAATGAACCTTCACCACATCCACACCTTCCCTGAGCACTGTGACTCTTGCCCAGCTCCAGGCCTCTGTGAGCAGCACAAGCAGCACCAGGAGCCCCCATCCTCTCCTGGTGCTTGGCTGCAGACAGCAGGCACCCCAGGGTGTGTGGCTAACTCAGCAGCACAGGCTGAAACCATCTAAAATCCATCTGTGACTGGAAGTGTGAGCTGCTCTGAAACCATTCCCATGCCCTCTGCATTGCTGGCTTTCACTTGGTAATTCCACAGCAGCACCCAGGTGTTCTGCATTGTTTTAATTCTCAGGTCGTCTCTCTATTCACCAAAGCCTTTTGCACAGCTGGCTGGTTGGTTCAACTGCAAGAGTTTGGTTTTTTGAAGAGATGTTTGATTTTGCCCCAACCCACAGGCTGAGGACATGTCCATGGGTTTGTTCCTGTGCAGGGGTGGGTGGGAGCTGTGTCCAGCTCCCTCAGGAATGGTATTGGGCCACAGAGTCCTTGGCCTCCCCTCAGGCTGACCAGAACTCTGCTATCAGTCTTCCTAACAAATTAGGAAAGTTTAGACAGTCTAATGTATTATGAATACAGCTCCTCAGGAATCCCACTGGGTACTTGGTATCTTTGAATCATTCTCCATTCCCACTTGGTTTGAATAAATCCTCAGCATTTGCATTGGATCTAATTTAGTATCAGGTCTGTTGAGTGAAAATCGGTGGCAGCACAAGTGGAAAAGCGAATTCCTGAAGCAATGTGAGTGTTTGCTGAGTTGTTTATCCACAGTTTATTTCCCCATAAACCCGTAGCTGAAACTTCCAGCAGGAAATCCCAAAGGATGAAGGACATTCTGTCCCTCTTGAACTAAAAGGGACACAAGTCTAAAGGAAAAACTAAAAGTTCTTAATGTAAAAGATCCACATAATTTTAATAATTATTTTCTTAGAAAGATAGAGGGGCCTCTGTGCTTAAATTTACCTTTTGTTTGGCAAAGGAGACCAATGATTTTTTGGGTTGGAGAGGATTTTTATTCCCCAGTCAGGGCTTTACAGTCACACTTTTAACTCAGTCCTGAGCTGATTTGACGCAAATTTTCAATTTTAATGTGGTGGAACGCAACATTCCTAAAGTGTTGACAATCCAGGTATTGCAAGGCTTCCAGGTATTTACTGAGTTTGTGGTGTTGATGATCCAGCTGCCAGATGTGTTTTATAATGATTTATGTTCATTCAATAAATCAAAACTAAGGTTGCCTGTAAAAAGGCTGGACTGTGGATGAACTAAGAAATAGAAGGAAAAAGACTTTTCCTCTTTATGTAGCATCTTATCACAATTGCACTTCCTTTTTTTTTTCCTCTTAACAAAACTGTTGGAAGCTTTGGACAGCGTAGAGCTGTGTAAAAGGAGTGAGGAAGCTTTGCTTTGGAAATTGCATTGTATTAACTTGAGCTGTTCAGGTTTAATGATGTGCAGGTTTAATTTCTACTCTGTGACAGCAGATGGGGCCAGAGAGCTGGACATGTTTTGAGGGAAAAAAGTTATATGGGCACCTCAGCGACATCAGTGAGGAAATAAAGGCACAGACAGATCTTTATGTCTCACTCAAACACTCTTTTTCTTCACATCTCTTCTTCCTGTGGGTGGTTATGCAGATTGTGATATTTGGGGACATCCCTACCAACTGTTCCACTTTGCCCCTTTGGAGCTGTGTTGATGCACACCAAAGGTGCCACATCTCAGGAAAAGCAGTGAGAAGTTGCTTTAAAAATCTACAGTGTTTGTCCTCAGCAAGTGCATTTTGCTTTTGAATATACACATAGAGGCAAATATTTTTTTTTAACCATAGGATTGTGGAATGATTTGTGTTGGAAAGGACATAAAAGTTCATCTTATTTTGTCTTATGGAATAAAAAAAATGAGAAACCATACTAAGAGGCCTGACTCACCAAAAGCCATAATTTGATAGCAGTTTTTTCATTTGAGATGTCACAATAATCACAATAAAACTTCATCTTAAGCACTGGTTATTCATTGTGTGGTGCTGCATCCTCCCTTTTCCAGGCTGCGCTTTGATTTGAGAAACGCTCATTCAGCCTCGGCCTCGATGAGCAGCCCCTGGCTCTGCTCCTCTGGAGTTTATCAGGAGCACTGTCTGCTCCCAGGCACTGCTGCTGTCCAACAGGCTCCTGGCTTCCTTAGGAGCAGCCTTGGAAATGATTTTTCTTGCCTGAATGGCACAATATCCCTGTTCTCATGCTTCCAAAGAACATGTGCCAGTCCAAGGTGGGGCCAGGATGAAACACTGTTGAGACTGAAGCCCTTCTCTTGTGACCCCATAAACAGCTGTGAAAAACCAGACCCTTGGAGCTCTCCTGGACCAGTGACCTTCCTCTGAATGGGGCCTCTCCAAGCCAGGATCTCTCCTGTTTGCTGCTCTTGGTGGATCCCCAAACACTGATGGATCCTGGGCTGATCACCCAGTGCTCAAGGCTCAGCCATTCACCCCTTGGGGAGACACAAAAGCATCCATAGTCAGCATTTCCCTGCCCTCCAGCAGCGTCTTGGTTTGGGAAGACAG
>VWYP01017358.1:6911-51019 GCA_013400435.1 Pycnonotus jocosus | reverse complement strand
TAAATAATAAATAATATATAATAAATAATATCTATAAATAATTAACTGGGCACCCCCCAGAACTCTTTGATGGTAATTTTTTCAGCTGAGTGTATCATTATCTTTCCCACGATTTTGGTGAAATAGTTTTCTCAGTAGTCATTCAAACAATCCCAAGTAATATAATTAGCTGAAGCTAGTCCCCCTTTTGTTCATTGGAGTAAATTCTCAATTTCAAGGAGATTAAATATAACAATTAAAATCTAAACCTAAAGTGAATTTTTAAACTCCAAAACCCCAAGATGTATCCTCTTAGTGTGGGATATCTTTCCCACTCTATTCCTTACAAATACAAAAACTTTTAGCCTTTACTCATAACTCTCTTTTCTCACAGGAGCTGAGGTCTCAATGTCTTGTGTTTCATTTTTGGACAGAGTAAAAAAAACCCAAAGTATAGACAGGAGGGAGGCATTATAGTGAAAATTCTAAAAGGAGACAAAACCTACATGTTCCAGTCATTGGAATTGTTTTCTCAATGTTTTCCTCTAACAGCCTCACCCAGCTGGATTTGCTGCAGTGGCAGGCTCTCATATTAATTGATGCATGTCTGTTTGCTCTCCATTTTCCATAGTCCCAGGACCAGAAAAGCTGTGAGCAGATGTGAGCAAAGATGCCACAGTCAGTTATTGTTCAGACACTCTTAGTAACCAAGGACAGAAACTGCAGAGGATTTGCCTGTAAAAATAGAACATAATGAGTAAAAAAGTGGAAGATACTCACAAATGCAAATAAATTACTTTTTCCAGCTCAGATGTGATGCAAGGCCATATTCTGTGCTGGGTGTTTCATGCAGGTGCCACACATGCAGGTCAGCCTTGGGAGCTTGCCTCCAAAGGGGCAGAAATGTCAGGAATGCTGCAAGGTATCAAAATACCTCTGGTTACCTTTGTTTGTTTTACTACTCAGTATTCACACTGTATTAAATTTGGTGTGCTACTTCTTTGTTACCAGATAAAGAAGGGAGTGAATTGGGCTTTACACCTGTCTGTAAATACCTGTGATCAAAAAGCACACCACTTTACTCTCTAAAGTAATGTTATCATGTGTCTGTCGTGTCTGTCAGCATTATGGTACATCAAAGATAATGCTTATGTTCTTACATTGACATCTTTAGAGATGATATGTAAATCTCCTTGTTTGGCTGGCCCAAAACATTGAGGAAGGGAGACATTAAATAAACTTTTCTTTCTAGGTTATGCAGCTGCCGCTGCTGTTTCCAACAGTCCATTTAATTTTTATTGCCTGATGGTGTTCTCATGATTCTTTGGCTGACCAAAAAGGACAAGATAAATAACTGGAAAATTCAGAACACCTGCAGTCCTGCATCTCGGTATGTGGTCTGACACCGTGACAGCATCTTCAATCCTACACAGCTAATAAAGCCAACATTATTATTGGCAAAACTTCAGAGACAAAGTACAGACAATAATGGGGTTTATTCTCATTTAAATCACAATGTGAGAAAAAAATCACCTTCTCTGTTGTCTTATTGATGAAAGTGGAGCACAGCCTGGTGTGCATGTGTGAGAAAGATTGAGAGAAGATGTGAGACAGACAGAGAAAAAAAAAAAGCGAAGGGCTACTTTGGAAACCAAGTTTAGGGCTTTTTTTATGTAAAATAAAAGTTTGAAATCAAGCTGTTTCAGGATGGGAAATGGAATTACCAAGCCTCATGGAGGCTGTGTCCAAGGCCACATAGTGCCTGTGTCCTCATTTGCCTATAGAAAGCAGCTCATTTTTCTGCTGACCTCCTTCCCCTATGAGCAGTCACAGCCTCCACTTTAAGGACTGGGTGGACTCTGTGAATTTAACTTTGGTTTTTGGTCTTAGGCAGCCAAGTGAGAATTGGAACAATTAGGCTTTCAGCTGAAATTTCTCAGTTCACTCACTGAGCTCCATGGTGTGTTTTTTAATCTACAAATTTTACCCCCAAAATTGTGCTGACTGTTAAGCCTATACAAATGGGAAAGGAGGCCCCTAGTTGCTTCTAAGCCAAATATTCTCATTTTTCCTTTCCCATTACTTCCCAAATGAGACATAATTAAGCAATTCTGCTTCTCATGGTATTAAAACTAAAGACAAAGCTATTTCAGCTATTTCTAGGCCTTTTTTAGAGAGGCTATCAAAACCAATCAGTGGTAGCAATTGAGAGACAGGGAACAGATGGTATGTGATTCCAGGTTCTGCCACATTCCTATAAATGCATTAATTTACTACTGAAACAAAGTAAGTTTTTTTATGTCATTCATAAAAGGAGAAGATGACTTGAAAGATTTGATCAGTGATGATAATGTGTTTTCTTTGGTAAATGCCACTTTCCTCAAGCTTCACATTGTTACGTTCACCAGATCTGCAATATAGTTAACTACAAATTCTTTTCTGTGGTAATCAAGCTGCTACCTTAGTAACACTGTATATAAAGTCAAAATATTAATCAGTAAGCCTTTCTTTATTTCAATATGTTCTCCTTCAGAAGTAATCCAACTGGAGCCTTTTTACTGCATTGTAATTTATGAGCCAGCTGGAGCACAATACATTTTTAATAAAAATTAGGTACAAGCAGATACAGGGGATTAATAGTTGTATTATAATTTTATAGTTTTCAATATACACAGCCATGGAAAAGACAATCAAATATGGGGTCCATCTCGAGGATATAAAATGCAGTATTTATTTTTAATGGAAAGAGAATTTCATGAATTACTGAGCCATGAAGAGCTGATGGATGCATTCACTGGGCAACACAAAGGACAACTAGAAAGGAAAGGCATTAAAAACAACAGAACACTACTGGTTTTTGGAGTGTAGCACCTCTGATTATGCTCCAGAGTCTCAACTCTACCTGTTTCCATAAACTATGTGCATTTTCAAAAATTCCCGCTTTCTCAGCAGCCTATAGAGGTTGGGACTATTTTTTTTCATGTATTTCTGACTCATACTAATTAACAATTTATTACACAGGGGAAAATAGGAGTAAAAGCAGTGTTCATAAATTGATTAAACCATTAGAAGAATTATATCTTTCTCAGGTCTACTTTAAACTATATTGATAGGACTGAGTAGTGGAAGTGAAGCAGCTATAAATTTTTGCAGTCCTTGCAAACTTTTAAAATATGCTCTCCAGGAGTTAATATATTATTGTACATCTATTTCCATAAATAGTTAGAAAACAACTTTGTCACTGTTTCTGCAGTCCAAGCATCTCCATCTGATGAGCATTGCCTTTTGCTTCTAAAAATCCTAGACTATTTTTCTCTGATATTCCTGCAAACACTTTTAATTGCTTCTAGACTTATGGGTGGATGTCTTCTTGATCCAAAAACCTTCCAGTTGAATGATGAACTTGCTGAGGAATCACCATTCAGCATTTAATCTGAAAAAAATGATCTGGCAATTGAATCAAAGCACATCAAAGACAATTCCCAGTAAGAAAAACAAATCTTCTAGTAAAGGGCAGCTCTTTTCCTTAGAGATGCTAATTACACTACAGCAAACCCCAGAATGTCATGTGTGCCATTCTTCTCCAGGGTTCAGGGGTGTGATGTGAAATTTCTTTGAAGGAGACCCCAAAAATATGCCTTTTTTTTTTTTCTTTTTGTAAAATGAAATGAATGGGTAACAAAGGGCAGGAAATCTTCAAATACAGCGTGCCAACAGTGAAATCTTTGAAGGGGTGCATACTGGCAGTGTAAAATCTCCACTGGGACCGTGCCTTCATCAACTCGAAAGAGAGACTATCTGTCTGAAAGCTTTGAAGAAACCCCCTCCTTCTGAAGAGATGGGAAATCTTTGAAGTTATGAAGCATGCATTAATCATTTTAGATAGGTAAACTCTGGAATAAAACTCATTTCAACCTGTAGTATTCTTTCTCGGTGCTTTGTTAAGTAAATCACTTGGCACATTTCATTGAGGAGGAGAGGGTCAGAGTAGCCCAGATGAGATTTTTTGCAGTCTTGGAGCTAAAGCTTACTCACCATGGGAAGTAAGAAGACATGTAGTATGTCTGATCTGTCCAAATGCCTCTGCAGAGCCTTCCTACCCTCCAGCAGATCCACATTCCTGCCCAGCTTGGTGTAGTCTGTGAATTTGCTAATGGTGACTCCATCTCCTCATCCAGGTCATCAAAAGAGGCATTAAACAGGACTGGGACACTCTGATCTTGTGAGACACCATCAGTGATCAGGCACAAGCTGGATGCAGCACTGTTCATCACCACTCTCTGGGTCTGGCTGTCCAGGCAGTTCTGGATCCAGCTCAAAATGAACCTGTCCAAGTCATGGGCTGCAGCTTCTCCAGGAGGCTGCTGTGGAAAACTGCTTGGTTGGGCATCTCCTGCCTGTCCTAAACCCTTGCTGGCTGGGCCTGATCCCATGGCTGTCTGTTGCATATAGGTAAAACCTTGAGAAAAGAAAGGCCTTGTAAAATCATGGCTCAGGCCTGTTACTTTGGCTAAGAAGAAAAGGGCTATGGGGAAGTGACTCAGATGAATTAGAGGAAGAAAAACAAATCGAACAAATTAATATCACCATTAAGTGTTCACACTGTGGTGTATGGTGGTTGGTTGAATAATGTTTGTTATGATTTAAAGCTATGTAACTGATAAAGGCCTAACTGCTTGAAAAGGCCTGTTTTTTGCAATAAAGCAGCTCTCCTTTGCAGCTGCCTGGGGACCCTGAGTCACTACGGCCCCTCACTCACAGCTGTCCTGCAGGTGCCCATCACACTCGAGATGATCTGCTCCAGGCTGCATTCCCTGGATCCTCCCCCATCATCAGCATTCTGTGACATGCTAATGGGAAAAATAGTAGCAGCAGCTCAAAGAGAGAAGAGGTACATGCCTTATTATGCAGCCTCTGATTATCCCTCTGTGGCCAGTCTGAAGGGCCTCATTATTAGCAGTCAAACTAGACATTGGCTTTCCAGAGCATCCAACTTAGAGACAGGAGACAGAGAATTAGAGGAAAAATAAGTTACAGTGGCTGGATGGCAAAGCCTTGTCTCTTCCTCACAGCCAATGTATAAAATGCATATTCTCCATAAGTTAAACTTGGATTGTGTACATTTGTACGTTTGGGACCACTGCAGTTTTGTGGTAGAGTCAAAAGTTACACATTGGGTCACATGGGCTTCATCACCATCCATGCACAGTCCCCTGGGCCCAGATGCTGAAGGTGAGGCACCATTCTGTGTCTGCAGCTGTGATGAGCTCCAAGCAATGGTGCTGTTTTGAAGTAAATGCCCTGTTTGGCACTGTGTACTCCAGGCTGATCCAGTTCACAGAGCAGTTTTGATTCATTCACTTCATTCACTTTCTGGAGGAAAGCTGCCTTCCATGTGTGCTGCTGATGTGCTCCATAATGGGACACCTTGGCTTGCACCAGTACATAGTCCTTTGTGGAGCCTTGAATCCCAAGTCTGTTGAGGACATGGAGCCACTGGGAACCAGCAAAATCTAGTACAAAATATACCCCTGGAACAAATACAGCACAATTACAGGGGCCTCAGATGCCTTCATCTACTCCTCTTCTGATTCTGAAGAAGCCAAGTCAGACAGCCAAATTAGCCTCTTTTTATTTTTCTTTTTTTAATTATACATGCAAGTACTAATTATTTAACTGACACTATTTCATGAGTTAGTCTTAATGTCTGTCTGGGCATCTATATTCAGATAGACAACTGGAACATTTAAGTTCAAGAAAATTATGACCTGTTAGGATTACCTTTTCACTGAGAGCTCCCAATACAGCCAGAGAAGAGCCAGGTGTGACACCAGTGAGCCCTCACAGACAGCTGTGATGTGGCTGCTCATGTCTCTTCCCTTACTGCCTGCTAAATCTGAGTACAGCAGCCCTGCCAGACACTCACTTGTGGTCAAATGCATTTAGATGCCTGCGTTGATTGTAAATCCACTTTGATGCCACCACTTCCAGGACAGACCTCATGAGTACACCTCTCTGGACTGCATTCTCCAGTTATGAGAGCAGACTCCTCCTGTCTCCTGTCTCTCTGCATTACTGGTTAGCCACTCCATAGCAGAGCCCAGCACACCCAGTTTAGTCTTTGTTTCAACTCCTAATGACAATGAGGTGCTGGATGGGTACACAAACCACAGCACTGAGTATGACACTTATATGTGACAGTTCCCAATGAGCCTCCCTGACCTCCCCCAACCAGCCTGAAGAGAAAAAAACCCATCTGTGGCAGGGAGTTTAGCCAAAGCTCCAGGTCCTGAGTTAATAACAGTTAATACAGCCTCACTGCAGCAGAGCTGTGCCTTCTGGGATTTGCTGTCCCAGCACTGTCACATGTAAACAAGACTCTGACAACTTCAGTAACTTCCAGGAATAACTTCAGTGAAACATGTGAAATAGGGGGTTTTGTCAGATTTGCCTTGTAAATAAACCTCCTGTGTGATCAATGATCTGCATGTGCTCTTAACACTTGACATTTTTTGATCTTGCATTAAAGTATAGCTGTGATCACATAGGAGTTTGTATTTTGGCACTTCTGAAAAGCATGATCTGCAAAGGATCATAAGCATATTTTCTTTCTTCATAGATTTTTAGCATCCAGGCAGAAAATATACTCAGATAGTCTTTTGAATGTAATGAAAAGTTCATAGCATATTGTATTTTGTACCTGACACCATTAGGATTTTTGTATTTGTCTCATATGTCACTTTTTTCACTAATAGATCATTCTTATTATAGGCATTCCTGCACTATTGAGTTATCTGGAGAAAGACATGGTTAATATCAATGAGTTCCTTGTGGAATATGAAAATATCCTGGGAGAGAAAACAACACAACACCTAGCAGGAATATGGTTCTGCTTCTAAAAAATGAGACATATATCTCAGGCAGACAGAGAGCTTTGGGCAATGCTGAATCCACACTTATGTGACTGTTTAAAAATCTCCTCTCATGTTATGTCTCTCTTTTTTCTGAGAGAGAATGGACACAGCCCAGCATTTAAAATTACTCATTTTGTAATGCAAACATACTCCTGCTGCTAAGCTGTGGATTTCAAACCAGTTAACAAATTACAAAAATCCCTTTTCAGAAGACAGATTATTTGGAATTATCAGCTCTGATGTGCTGTTTAATTATGCATGCTTTTGTGCTAAGCATCTTTAAATATTAACGAGATATGTTTTTGCACTTATGACCTAAAGTAGATCTATGGTAAACTCACATGTCTGTTGGCAGTAAGTCATCACAGGGCTGCTGTGCAGCAACAGCTCTTTTTAGACTCAGAGCTTGTCTGTGGTTTTTCTCTTTTGTATCACTGCCAGCACTATGGAAAAGGAATCAGAAAAATCACAACCCTGACAGAGAGCCCTTCTCAGATGAATGGGGCTGAGATAATTCTCACAATCACTTTCTGTCTCACTCTCAACATGAGAAAGGAGCACCTGAAAGCTGCTGAGAGCTTAGCCCCAGAGCTGGGTGCAGCAGAGGCTGCATGGCAGAGAGGGGCAGCTGGCTGGGAAAGGAGGAGGGCTGGGCTGCCCTTGAGCCTCCTTCCCCAAGGAGGATATCGGGGTCTTTTCCTGGGGTAAGGTTCAGACAAATCTGTGTTTTGGAGGGGAGAAAACCTGCAAAAGAGATAAGAATTACAAGAGAGATGATACTGAGAATATCACATTACTCAAGATCTTCTTGACTCCAGAGAGTAGGACAGCAGTAGGATCCTGGTCAGGATAAGCTGCACCTGATAGCCTGATGCTCTCAAATAAAATGCAGATTTCCAGTGCCTCAGTGCCTCCAGATATCTGACTCATCCAGACCAGATGGAATTTAACAGTATTGATACGTTATTGATCTCCTGATCACTTCCAGTTTAGTCAGATCATCTTCTACAATCATCAGGCCCAAAAGTTTCTCCTGATTCCCCATGAAACAGAGTTTTGAATGCTGGTGTACGTGGACTGATTTAGGCAAAAGCAAGGAGAGAAATGCTTAAGCCCAAGCTTCTAGCAATAACATAAACATTGATGAGCTTGGAAGCCCTTCCAGTATAATTCCTGGACTGTGGGAATATGTTTCTGGTCTCAGAAACATATCAGACACAGCAGAAACCTGAATGACACCAGTGGCAAGTGAGAGCTTCACGGGGCCTGGGTGCTGGTCCAGGGTCACCTCTCTTTGGCCACAAGGCCTGTTACCTGCTGCCTGCTCCCCCTGGACCCACACACAGGCAATGGCTGTGCAGCAGATCCTGCATGTAACCATGGAGCTGAAGTAAAAACAATTTTAAGATATTTCCTTGGGCAGCTCCTCACTGGAGAAAGAAGAGAGGGGAGAGGATCTGCTGGACACAAATCCCTTGTACCTGCTCTCCCTGGAAAGGCTGTCCCTGGAACTCACCTCCCCATGTCAATGTCACCACTCTGTGCCATGGTTTCATTCAGAGCTGCCTGATCACAAGATAAGATAAACCATCCTTTCTTTGACAAAACCTGACAGCAGCACATGCCTCACATATTAAAACATGGCCCACTTTGCAGGCAGCAGATAGCATCTGCACCGCTCACAAATCGCTCACGCTGGTGAGAAGGTGCCTTGTACTTACCAATGTTCTTGCCTGATATATTAAGCCAATACACAAGCTCATTACCTCCACTCCTTCCACAGAGCTTACCTATATCGAAAAGCTGTCACACAGCAAAGCATTAAACAAATACAGGGGCTGCCTGCTTATTGCTGTCTGTGGCACAGCAGTGCTTGCAGGGCAAGGCAAGGCTGGGAGTGGCTGTGCCAGCATTGGCTGGGGTTGGGTGCAGAGTGGCAGCCAGGGTAGCAAAAGCCTCTTTTAAAAGAAGTCTTCTCTTTTTTTGGCTGGGATAGGATCAGTTTTCTTCTTAGTAGCTGTGCTTTAGATTTAATATGACAATAATGTTGATAAGATGCTGATGTCGTATTTTCTGCTAAGTAGTGACTATCTCAAGTCAAGGAATTTTCAGTGTTTCATGCTCTGTCAGTGAGGAGCTGCACAAAAATCTGGGAGGGAGCACAGCTGGGACAGCTGACCTGAACCAGCCAAAGGGGTATTCCATACCATAGATCATCATGTCCAATATATTAACTGGGAGGAGTTAGCTGGAAAGGGGGGAAAATGCTGCTCAGGGATGAGCTGGGCTTTGGCCAGAAGGGGATGAGCAGCTGTATTGTGCATCACTCGTTTCTTTTGGGTTTTATTACTCTCACCTTTTCATTAGTGTGCTGCTGATAATGGAGATGATTGTATTTTACTTTATTTCAATTAACAGAGCTCTCTTATATATCTCAGCCCCCATTTTATCTTTTTTAGATTCTTCTCTCTATCCCACCAGAGGGGAGAGGAGTGAGCATACAATTGCAAAGTACTTCACTTCCAGCTGGGTTGAACCATGGGAAGAGGCAAGACGGAGCAGAGATAGAGCAGGAAATGTGTCAGGGCATACAGGTCTCAAGCATGTCACATGGCACTAAGGCAGGGCAGGAGATCAGTGATTTATTTAAGGTCCTGCAGGCAGTCTGTGGCAAAATGAGAAAACCTGAATATTCCAAGACTTCAAAGGATTATCTGCCCCTGAAATACAACTTCTTCTTCCATGTTAGGCTGACTTCTCACCTTGGTATGCTCTCTGAGAAAGAAGCCTCCAGCACTCTTTCTACCATTGAAAGAATTCACTGGGAAACAAAAAAAATGATGCAATGATCTGTTACACGGGTGCATGATGATAAACAGCTTTTATTTGCTCTCTGCTACAGCAGAAGAGTGACTAACCACCAACACAGCAAGGAGGGAGGTGACCTAATCATGCAGCCCATTCCCTATCAATTCCCACAGAAAAGGGCACAAATGGGTGCATGAACTGGCCTGGAAGCACCAGCTTGCTCCCAACCATCCCTTTCCAGAGGTTTGTGTGTACCCAGGGTTGCGTGGCATGTGGTCAGCATGCAGGACACACACAGCACTCAGACTGACCAGGCTGGGTCAGGGAGGGACTTAGATGTCCTGGATAAGAGGAAGAAAAATGGTCAGAAAAAACACAGAGTGACCCAGAGAAGAAAACAAGAATCTGCAATTCAAATCCATTCATCCCTGAGGGACTGGTGAAACAACTGCTTGCAATTGCATTAGTGCATTTTAATGTGTTAACGGGCCCCCAGCTGCTGGTACCTGCCCCGGCAGCTGCAGTGTGGTCAGGGCCATTTCCTTCTGCAGCACAAGGTCAGACAGATTTCCTCGAGAGGGTTAAAGCAAACAAACTTTAAATCACACAGCAACAGACTGGGAGAATACTCAAGGCCAGTTATGATTATCTCAGCTCTGGGGTGGGAAGGGGCTGGCTGTGTCAGGAGGGATTTTTCCTATGGATGCAATGAAATGCACAGCACCACTGCCAGCGCTGCCTTCTCGTCAAAAACTTGCTTGCATTATTTACACCAGGTGTCATTGCAGGTAGAAAATATTGGGGTGTTAAGGAAGCCATAACATTGGCAGATGATATTTTATGTAGCAATATGCGTGCTGAAGACAATAGGAGTATCTCCTATAAGTGAGCACCACTCAACATGAATAATGGCTCCAAGGTCAGGCCCCTAATGAACAGTTGTCTAGCTGTGAATATATACACTTTTTCCACTCTCTTGTAGGCAATGCTCTCAGCTACCTAATTAGGTTGATCCGTGAAAATGATTATTCATTATCTGAAGTCTGAGTGTACAAAATTATGTATCCGAGCAGTGTGCCTTAAAGAAAAAGCACATGAAAGTCTCATGTCAGATAAGGTGACTGTATGATGAATTAAAAGAATGCACTACTACATTCAGGACTGTCCATGGGAGTGCATTGAATTCATCAAAAGGTCAGAGGAAAAAATCCAACCTTTTTAGATCAGGTCAAAATCAAAGATTCAAATGCTAGTTTTATGAGGGATTTTGCATTATGCATTACAATGCAATTTCTGATTTAAAATAAACACAAAACAAAAATAAACTATTTTTTATTTTTTAGAAAACTGAGTTTTCAGTTGTGTTTAAACCAATTATCTGGAAATCCTGAAACAGGGCAATTTCTACTTTTATGGGGTCTCCAAAATTGCACAAAGATGAATTCCATCACATTGTACTTCTGCAAAAGAGTTGTAGGCTGTTGCCTACAGCTACATGGTCTCCCAGGAATTCCCAGTGGGACTCTTCCTTTGCTGGAAAGTGATTGCCAGGCCCTAGAAGACTCTTCTACTGATAGGTGGGATATGGGAGCCCTGGGAGGAGTCACATGGGCATAAGGAGCCAAGGCTGCTGGGAAGAGCTGAGTGCTTCAAAAGCCTGAGGATATCAGCCATTGAACACCAAAGGCAATTAGGGTAAATAAAACCCCATTACATAATGCAATGACAAAGGTTAAAGGAAGGGAGAATGAGCAATAGGCAGAGGGGAGAGGTAGTCTGGATGTGAACCCATTGTACCCCTTCAGCTTGATTAGGATGGGCTTGTGAGAGAGCCTTACCCAAAAGAAGGCATTAACCACCTCATATTCTTCCATTTCCATTCACTGAGACTGACATTGGCTCTGTCCATTCTCCCAGCCAGAACAACTTCTCCTGAGAGTCTGCCCTGGGGAAAGGAAGGAGAAAGGGGAGTTAAAGGAAAGGCTAAATATTTCAACTGGCTACTGGAACAAGAAAAAAGAAAAGAAAACAAAAAAGAGGATGAGACAGAACAAGTTGTTCCACCTTGGAAAAGCACATTAGGAGGTAAGCAGGTCTTTGGAAATAGAAACAGATTCTCATGATATGGGAGGAGCATCTTTTTGTCTGAGTCTCTATTTTCCCATCTAATGCTGGGATGTAGTTCCTGAAGCCTGGATATGAATCTGAACTGAATTTCTAGATGCCAGTTTGGAAAGAAACATCAGTGTAAAACTGATTTGGCCTCACCCTGCTTACTTCAAGTCAACATGCCTGCAAAAAGAAGCTTCCTGGAACTCTCTGGATATTTGTTCTTTGTTGTGTCAAAGCTCTGCTCACCTCCAGCTCCAACATCACTGTTTTCCTTGCAGGTACCTGTCTGTGGACAACGTGGCCTCCACCTGCACCTGATCCATCCTCACCCAGGGAAAGCAATGATCTGGGGCATGCACACTGTGACAGGAATTGTTAATGGAGGGATGCAAAAGGCGTTTCCCCATTACACCCTTTCTCCAGAGCCAAGTTTTCCCTTGTTAATTAGGAGGAAAATTTCACAACTTCAGCACCGTATAATTAAATCTTGCAATTAACATGTGCACTTAAGCCATCATTTTGAAAATGAGACTTATGCAGGGAAATCTACTTAAAGGAAAGCACCAGGATGGAGGGTGAAACTGTGGCACTGTGCTAATGATCCAGAACACCAGTGGTTAAATGATAGGTCTCACTGACAGCATTCTGCCCATCTGACATGTGCAGGAAAGGGCATTGTGCTTCTGGATGCTAATCCAACATGGTACCAATAAAAGGGGAGAAGGAGGGAGGGATGGAGGGTGACAAAAGCAGAGGTAAATACATTAAGTCTCAATTAGAGTACTGACACAAGAGAGAGATGAAGTTATTATATTTTAGGAGAAAACCTTTCTGTGAGCATGGGGTTGATCTCTGCAGGATGATGTGACAGAGGTGATGACAAGGGAGAAGGGAAGCACTTTTCATTTCATCAGACCCTGCTTGGTAGTGGTGGCATAGTCTCAGGGCTTCATGGCCTGCATTGGCACATCTCTTTGGTTTCCATCACCTTCCAGACATGGGCACCAGATAAATTTGGAAGAGCTGGACTCAGCCACAGCCTTACTCTCTGCTTCTGTGATGCCACAATAGCTTGGGGTGCCCAATGCACAGGTTTGCACCCCAACCTCTACCTGGCTCAGACTCAGCACCTGGGGGAACACAGAGGGTGATGTTGCTGCCCCACAAACATTCCGAGCTCTGTATATTCAGAGTGATTTTGCAGCATGGCTGTTTGTGCATGTATGAGGCAGCACACAGCAAAATTCAGAAACCACACGCAAGTATCTTAGGGGAGGCTGGAAGTTTTAGCTGGGTAGTTACACAGCAGCAGGCAAGCAGCCTTGGGTCTCATTTGGTGATCTGACATATATAACAGTACAATTAAAACAAGCTTCAAGAAGGTAATTATTGCAGACTTAGTGGTATGCCATGCTGTAAGCTGGAAGAGAATTAAACCCAGCAGCTGACCACCCACCCACCTCAGCTCTTTCTATGCACAATGAGAAAAAGTGAATTGCACATTTAACAGCAATCTATGTTAACATTTTAATTGCATTGAAACTTATTCACCAGCTAGAGATTTCCTCATTCCAAAATAATCCTTATTCAATTAGCAAAGTACAGACAGTATCATGAAACAGTCATAGAAATCCATCACAGAAACAAAGCATGATTTCCTTTTATACCTCCTGACACTCACACACACACCACCACACTTATTAAGATGACATCCAGCATTCAGGCATAAAATCTTAAATTGCAGAGTGATTGGGGCTTTTCAACTGATCCATAAAAGTATGCATTTAGCAAAATCTAAGGACAGGTAGAAGAGATGGATAACACCCAATGCACTCCGTTTCAAGGCAGGCACTGAGGCATGCAAAAATAAACATTTGCCGAGGTGAATGCAGTGTGCTATTTGTACAATGCAACATGGCAACGACCTCCAGTAATAAAAATATCTGCAGATTTAAGCCCAGAGGACTATATTGCATATCAATAGCAATAAAACCAGCAGAAATAGAAATGTATTATTTATAGACCTATTTATAAAACCTAAATACTTCTCCAGTGGACCTACTTCTGTAGAATGAACTGTCTTCCTCCCCCTCCTCCCTCCTTTAGCAGTTTGTATGACAAGGTAGAAAAGAACTGTACCATTAAGAAAGATCTGTGTAAAAGATAAAGAACTGGAATTAGGAAGAGATGCAACTTCCTCCTGCATCATTTTCCCAGTGATATGATCTGCATTTTCATTAAGCAGCCCCACTTTACACCTTTGGAAGTGGGATTGCAGGCAAACCCAGGTCTATATCATACTCTCACTAGGAAGATTGATTCTGCCCAATAAAGTTAAACAGGACCTTTGCTGTTAATTCTGACAGCAGCTAACTAGGTTATGAGTCCTTTCCTTTCCTTCCCTTTCCCTTTCCCTTTCCCTTTCCCTTTCCCTTTCCCTTTCCCTTTCCCTTTCCCTTTCCCTTTCCCTTTCCCTTCCCTTCTTCCCTTTCCTTTCCTTTTCTCCTTCTCCCCAGTGTAAATCTTTTTTTTGTTTCAATGAACACACTGAAATGCCAGCAAAGGGAAGGAAGGTATGCTCACTATCTCCTGTCACTCAGATCTCTCCTTAAAACACTCATGTCGTTTCAAATCTCACATTGCTTTTATCTCACTCTCGCTTATAAGACCATTACAAATAATAAATCCTTCCTGGGATGCCCCATTTTATGGACCAAAGCAATTCTGTGTTCACAGGAACAATTTTCCTGCCTTATATATATCCCCTAGAGCAAAACTGTGGGTGCTGGAGTTACTTTGCCAATGAAAAAAAAATTACCAGAGACTTAAAAGATTAGGCTGGGGAAGGTAATGGATTATACCAATGGACTCAATCACCTACATTTACTTGAAGAGCCTAAGTGTCTTCAGATGTGACCACAAGCTGCTGAGTAACACATTGAGTAATTTAGACAGTGGACAAAGGCCTGGAAACAGAACAACAGACTGCTGTTAATCAGCACTAACATGTTCTCCTGCTTGTTGCTTTTCTTACACTCCCAGCACAGAGCTCCTCCATGATCTGCCCCTCTCCAGGGTCAGCAGCAGCCCCTCCAGCCAGCCCCTGTGAATGAGAGGTGATGCCACAGAGATCAGACACTGTCTTTGTCTGTTCTTGTTGCTACTTGTCCTTCCAGTGAGAAATCCATGCATTCAGATTACTGCAAATTACTCAGAAATCTCTCTTCACCCCTCACAGCTGCTGTGTAGCTTGCACAGTCATCCAGGTCTTTGACCCACAGACTTCAAGCAAAGTTTTGTCTGCTCTCACCAGATTTTCTTTTAATGTGCTTTTTTTTCAGAAGTGTCAGACTGAGCATCCAAATCCTTCTTTCATTTCTTTATCTCTTCTGCTCTGGATGTTTTCAAATGAATTAACTGTAACTCTGGCCCTTACTGTGCTGGTAAGTTAGTATGAGCAGTGAGTTAAATAAGATAAATTCAATCCTTGGTGAAAACCTGAAAGTTTTACTGTAAATTTGTTTGGGTTATAGTGTGGGGGGAAAAAAATTGGCTAACAGCAGCAGAATTAGATTAATACTTCCAATATATCTGGAACTTCATCTCCTTTGTCTTGACAAGTGAAGTCTGGTCATTCTGCCACTTCAATTTCTTTTGAAATTCTGGATGTTGAGTTCCAAAGCATGAGCAGAACTTGTGAGCAGAGGGACTGCAAGCTTGATAACTTAGTTTATTACATCTACATGAAATACAATTTAATTCCACGTGATTTGTACAAAGGGGACCAAAAGGGTCCTACATATATTTTTTCAAGACATACAGATTACTGGCCAAAGAACTTCACCAGATGTTTTCAATATATCTTTCCTGATGGAGATGTATCTTTTTACATACAAATCTCACCTACCTCTCCCACAGATTTGAAGCAGCCCAGTTTTCTCCTAATGGGATAAAAGATCACATTTCCTATGTCTTTCATAAATTTTACGCCTAATTAAGTTCTCATTAATGGGGTTGAGAAGGGCATCTTTATTTCCATCACACACATTTTTGCATTTGTGGGAGTTTTTTGTTTGTTACTTAAATTTCTCTGGCTTTCTGGATTTTTAGAGAATTTTGTTTAGTTTTTTCCTTTTTCCTATTTTGTGATTCACTTGTCAGACAGAAGTGTCGGTGCAAAAAACTGTGTGCCATTTACCCAGTACCATTTGGTTTTCTGGTCTATTCAAATTTGTTAGCTTGTTTTTTTTTAACCTGGAGAGTGACAGAAATGACAAAAATTCTTTCTCACCAGCTGAGAATGGGTGATGCTTTGGAGCCAGCCATATGGCTGACAACAGTGCCACCCTGTGTCCCTGCAGGCTGGGAGACCCACTGAAAACTCATTTATTAAACTCTTCCCAGCCACGCCAGCTTCCTCCTCCTCTCTCACATCCTCTAACAGACTCCTTTCCTGATGCTTCCTGGCAATTATTTACTTTCTGAGCCTCCTCTTTAACTTTCTGCCAGGAGATGAATTTATAGCTGCCTGGCAGAGAGCAGCCTTCAGAGCAGCACAAATAACCATTTGAATAAGGCACCTTTCCTGAAACAGTTCGAGTCTGTAGTTTGGGTAGAAATGGTTTGATGAAGCTGCAAATCAATATTACTCTGTAAATTTTTAATGTTCACACCATGTGAAATGCTGTAAATAAAATAAGCCAACCACAATAGACTATTCTTTGTAGTTCATTTAAAAAAAATGTCTGTTCAGCAGTATGGCTAACTACTCGCTGTAGATATGGCTTTAAAACTGTCTAGGCTAATACATCAAGACCAGAATTTGAATAACCTCTCGTGGCAGGCAATTTTTCAGAACTCCCAAATACTACAATAAGTAAAACTATTTTTTTTCAAGTTATGTGGTCAAACGGACAGGTCAGAAAATAAGTGAAATGAGAACAAGATTCCTGCACTGGCATGTTTATTAATCCAGCAAAGGATTGTTAATAATTAGAGGTGAGCTCAGAGTGGAGAGCTCACATCTTGATTTCAACCCTGGCTACACATAGTTCTCCTGGGAGTTTGGAGCTGGGGGATTTCTCATGAAGTGACCCCATTATAGGAAAGTGTAAGCACCATTTTTGTTACCTTGGCTCCAGGCTTTAGAGGTTTTCTTTTTCAGTCCTAATCCATTATCTTTCCAGAGATGTATTTTACAGGAAAAACAAGGGGTAATGGCTGTAAACTGAAAAAGAGGATTTTTCAGTTGGATATGAGGGAGAAGTTCTTTACTATGAGGGTGCTGAGGCCCTGGCACAGGTTGCCCAGAGAAGCTGTGGATGCCCCATCTCTGGGAGAGGGATGGCCAGGCTGGTTGGGGCTCTGAGCAGCCTGGTCTGGTGGAAGGTGTCCCTGCCCAGGGCTGAGAATTTGGGACTGGATGATCTTTAAGGTCCCTTCCAACCCAAACCGTTTATAATTCTACAAGTCTATGAAGCAGCACACAAAAGAACAAAATAATAACCTAAGCATATGTGACAGCAGGACCTGTTTGAAAAAGAAAACAAAACAACAAACCAGTACCCACCCACCCCCCCAAAAAAGGCATAAATAGCAAACATAAACAGCAATTGCAGCATAAAACCCCACCTTTTGTAATTTTGATTCTTAGCAGTGCCTTACCCAGAGTATCTCAATGGGAGATGTGTCACTAAGGAGACAGATTGGTGACATTTCCACCAGTAGTATGTCACTGACTGATTTGATGGTCCAGTCACAGAGGCTGCTACATGGGGATATTGGTACAGTGTTCAATCTCAGCCTGCTGGCACAGTTAGCACTGCTGGGGAGCAGTACACAAGAGCCTGGTATGGAATAATGTATATACAGGGATGTATGCTGTTCTGTGTGAGCACCCTCTTCTAATTCAGAACACACCTCACATCCTGCTCTCTTGGCTTTTCACACGGGGAGGGGAAAGAGAGTGACAAAGCAAAGCACAAAGGTTTTCTTTGGCCTGAAGTCTCTCTGGAGGGAAAACAAAGATTAGCTCATGATATTGACAAGCTGATCAGCAAAGTCCAAATCACAGTTTCTTTACTTGCATCCCAACTCTGTTGTGAAGTTGCTGAATAATTTCTGGCATGTCCTCACTCTCCTGTTGAAAAAAACCACATTTCTATGTCCCAGGCTGGCCTCTGAATTGAAGTGAGTCCCATTTCCACAGGACAATGGGACACCTGAGGCAGCTGTGAGACGAGACCAGGTTGCTCAGGGTTTTATCTAATCATGCATTGAAAACTTCCAAGGACAGCACAGCCTCTTCAGGTAACCTGTTGCTGTATTTTGCTCTCCCCAGTGGTCTATCCCCATGTCCAGGCTGAATTTAGTCTGTTTCAACTTATGCTTGTTGCATGAATTAGCATGGCCTCTGTCCAGTCACAATACTGGGACCAAATTGCTGCTTTGGTCCCATTTCATAATTTTCCTGACCATTTTTCCTAATATCAGAGTGTTCTAGGTGGTTAAACCCTCTGGAAGTCTTCCTATCTCAATTAGAATTACCTGTACATACAATTTGTCAACTCTTTATATATTTTAATACACAGTTAATAAAGATGCTGAAAATATTCAACATTCCTCTATATTCTCACATTCCAATGCCAAGTAGGAAATTCATCAACTGGTACATGTGGCATCAATTAAGACTCCCAAACCCTGAGAAGGTGCTGTCTGTGAGAGACACACACAGTCTTTTCTGGTAGAAAAGGCAGCCCTGTACCTGGAGTCTGAGCAGAAGATTAAATTCAGTCTTGAGCTCCCTTACTGAGCAGACAGATGTCCTTACACAAACAACTCTGCTCTCACTTTCTCTTATGTAAAAAGAGGATTTTAATGCTTGGATTTTGCCTTGGGGTGCAATTCATAACTTATGATACATTCCCCCATAACATCAGGGCTTCTATACCTATGAGCACTGAAAAAAATATTTTCCTAATATGTTATCCATTAAAGCCCCATAAATTGCATGTTTAAGAAGAAAGAGGGCTAAAAAGCTGTTATATCTTTCAAGCTGTCCAGGATATGGTCAGCCTGGGTCAATAGACCATCAGGAGAGTGATGACCTTGACAATGAAACTTTCTCTCAGGAAAAAAACTGATCTCCCAATCTACAGAGCATGGAGGATCAAATACTTCACCTTCTGTCTCAGCTCAAGTCCAAAATCTCAAAGATCTCATTAAACTCACATTCAAAAAATGAAGGAAGATTATTTCAGTGTTCTTCAATAAGACCTTTTACAATGTTTTAAAAAACAAACCAGGATATTGGTGAATAGGAATTGCTTCTTCTTCTCTCCAAAGTGTGAAATTAGTCAAAATCAATTTTTTGAATCTTTGATAAATTAGATCACCAGGTGATCCTCAGCTTTTTTACTTTCCCACCCCCTGCATAAATGCTTGGCAAAGGCTGATGCTCCCTGAAGACCACACAAAATCAGTCAAAAAACTGGTAGCTGATGATTTGAGACTTCATATCCTGGCACCAGTTTTGTCATTAAAAATGAAAAGCCCAGTGATAAACCCTCTCTTTTACCTTATTCCTCCAGCACAGTCATACACTGTTGGGATCATGATGGCTCTCAGATAGACACAGATCCATACAGGGTATGGGAAAGGGATAAATGTTGGTGGATATTCACAGTGAGTTCATCCAAGCTTGAGGAAAAGAGTATGAAGCTTGTTTGAAATTTTGGCAAGTGAAGGCCAGCATCTAGGGATCATCTAGAGAAAGAGACAAGCATGAATGGATTATGTAAACCTGCATTTATCATTATTTTAATCCCAGTTGTAAAACTTTATTGTGACAAGGAAAATTCTGATTTTGCGTGTTGTATATCCAACTGGTAAAAGCTACCAAAATGAGTGTCAGGAAAGATCACCTGCCAACACAGGAATGGACATTATAAAAAATTGTAGTGGAGGAGTCAAATTAAGCTGAAAAGTTGTCCTAGCTGGGACATCTTTGTAAAACAGTTATCCTGAAGTGAGTTATCCTGAAGTTTTGCAGAAGAAAAGGTGGAACCAAGTCAGAACAAATTCAATCTACAGCAGAACACAAACCAGAACTGCAGCAGAAAACACTCATTGTGCCCATTTTGGTTTACCAGACATCCCCCACCCTGCCTTGAGCAGAGCAAGAGTGGACAGACAGCCATCAATCACTCCTGAACTCACACAAACACACACAAACATCTAGATTATTTTCAGAGCAAATTTTTCCTGTGTGAAACACTCCTTAATAGGTTTCCCAAAAGGGCCCACTATTCCTTGTGAGACTGGCTCTGTGTACTTGGCATTCAGGGCCAGATAGTGATTTGTTAATGTATGGATCTGTCACAACTAATAAATCTTTACAGCATTATGGATGAGATCATTATTTTTGATCAAGATTACAGCATTGGCTGGCTGATGTGGTTGATAGCAATGCTTACAGGATATCACCTACTCCTTGAATATGAGCTCAAAAAAATAAAACCAAACAAACAGTAACATTCAGAGCATGGATCCATTTAAATATTAATGGCACCATGATATTGATGGCAACAGTTTTCCTGCAGAGGCTGCAAACCGTGTTCTCCACACATGCATTCATAGCACTGGGCAGCTGAAAGAGCACTTGCTGTGGGCTGGATGTTGATTGTATTGCAGAAACTTCCATGTGCAGCTGCTTTTGGGAGGAGGTCTAGAGTAGGAGGGAAACTGGTTCACATGGAAGTGTGAATGTGAACAGACAAATTGAGTTTCTACAGCAGAAGTGAAATAAATCCTACTTGACTTGCTGTACTGTGCTGGGGTGGCATGTAAGGCTTAAAGAAAAAGATGCTACATATAGCAAAAAAAAAGTAGTGTACAGAATAAATAGTGTATGTGCCAAATGAATTCTATAATAAAGCAGATGCAGCAGATTATATTTAATAATGTTTGACAATTCCCTATGCAGCTAATGGTTTGTTAGAAATTAGTCCCTAATGTTTAAGGGACTGCTGGCATTTACAGTCATTTGCTTTGTCTTAATTTACAATGTTTGTGTGCTGTGTGCTGTTTAGCCTGCTCCTTGCAGTTTTATGATCTTTCTTGGCTTGTTGGGATTTCAAATGTTGTTTTAACTCACCAGCTACTCTAATAACACAATGTTCATGGGAAGAATTTCATAAAAAATACCTTTTTAGGACTTCATTCCCTTTTTCCTCTCCATTACACGATGAAAGCCCATTCTGCTCTGACATCCAAACTCCTGTGAGACCTGCTTGTTGCCAAACATGTAACTTCTAGTCTCAGACTTCATGGTGTGAGCAAATAAATAGGAAATGCATTGTGCTGGGCACAAAGGGCAATTCAGATTGCACTGAGCATCCTGCACGAGCAGATTCAAGCAATATAGCAAACCCATTTTAGCCAGAAGTGTCCTTTCATCCAACTGTTTAAATACTCCTCAGAAGCACACAAAATTAGTTTACATCTTTCTGAAAAAATCACTAAAATCAGGATTTCATCCATTGTCCAGGAGGCTAAATTAAGCCAAATAGGTGAATCTGTAAGCATTACTCACAATGCCAGACCCACCACAGAGGACTGAACACCAGAAGTTCATTGCTTTTCTTCCAATTCTCCCAACTGTTCAAAATTAAAAGAAATTATTTCTTCCTACAAACTTTAGCTTGACTAAGAAATGTTGGACAAGCGTGAGAGCACGGGATCCTCATGTCTTGAAGGAGGAGGGAGGGCTCAAAACAACAGGATGAGGCCACAGGAGTAGGAATACACCTAAAATAAAGCCCAAGAAATATTGTTCTTCTGTGCCAGAAATTCCAGGTTTGCTTAAAGAAGGGGAAATATTGCATGTTTGTAGTGGCAAAGATGAAAGCCTAATTTCTCCTTGGGAGCACTTTATCTCTGCTCAGGTCTCCTTGCAGTGGTCTGCCAGAGAAATGGGGACAGGCTCCAGATAGAGGACACTGCAGAATGCCAAAGGTGTGCCAGGACAGCAGCCAAGGCAGGGAGAAGCTCTGTGCCAAGGGACAGCCTCATCTGCATGACCTCTCAGTGGTGAACCAACTATTTTAGGTCATAGTTTAGAAAACTCTGAAGTATGCAATAGCAGAAAACTTCTTTTTATTAAACTAACATGGGCTTGTTGAGAACAAACCTTAGTCCCATTCTTAATCTGGAACACAGATTTTTCTAACAATTACCTATATTTTTTCTCCTACTAGTTCAGCACTGCTTGCAGCTGGATCCAACAAGCCTGAAAATGGAAATAGGTTAAAACTCAAGGGCTCACAGCTTGCTTACAGCCAACACAGCTGCTGTGTAGTATTGGTAAAGGACAGGGAGTCTGCTCAAGCCCTGCAGACTTCCCATTATCTCCTCAAGTCTCCCAGCAATAAGAATCTTTATCATGAAGCTCAGATCATTGGCAAAATGAAGATACAGCCCTTTAGTGCTGGTTATGAATGATTGTGGCTTCTACGAGGGGAGATAAATGTGTGTCACTGTGAAACTAGAGAATTTTGAGTTGACTAACTATAGTGTATAACAGTGACTCATTCCTCAGTGAAATGGAAAGAAGGTCAGACACTGGCATGAATTAGTACAATCCTGAATAAAACAACTATGTACCATGTTAAATACCTGGAAAAAAACCAGGCAAAACCCCAGATTTTGGCTTTGGATTTTTAAAAGTTATTTTGGATTTTGCAGAGTTCACTATAAAAAAGAAGAAATTTGTTTCACGTTTGAGAGAAAAAACCAGAAAAAGTGCATCTAGGTGCACAACCTCCTCCCTTCTCTGTGGGAAGGAGACCATTGCAATTTGTCAGGATGTGGCTGAGTTCAAAGTATTTGAGTGTGAAAGGTAGACGATCTTGATGTACAGAGTGAAGTTTCACAGGGGACATATTCCCTGGATATAAGTCACCCTAGCTGCCATCTCAAGCACAGTTTTGATCCACCTGCATATACACTTTAAAGGAGCCATGAAATTCATTCACATACTGGGCTGCTTCAAGGAAATGTATTTAAATGTGGTAACAGAGTGAAAGGTAGAAAGATCTGTCATCTAGAAATGTGCTTATAGCACAAAAGGTGTCAGCTCAAAATGGCAAAATCTAGAAGGAGATAAAAAGTGCAGAAGAGATAAAGATGCCAGTCTCTCCATCTGAGCAGTTGCTGGCTGAGGGGAAAGTCCTGGTTGATTCTACTCCATGGCCTTTTCTTTTCCCTGTGAGAACTGACATGCTCAAATTAAGCACCACTAACTCCAAAGACCTTGACTATTTAAGTTATATATTGTCTATAATTACTTCTCTAGCGTTACCTAGACTGCAGCTCCAAGTCAGCTCTTGTTCAGCAATTCTCCTCCACCAGATTTTTGTACAGAAGCCACCACAGTCCAGCTCTTTGACATATTTGGGGTGTAATGCATTTAATGAACAGTGGGAAAGGAAGTTGTCACTGTCTCAAAACCCCTTCAAGATAGCTCTTTTTCGAATCTCAGATCTCTGGGAAACACCAGTTTCTCTCATTCTCTTCCTCACTATAACCCCAATTCGAAGCACTAAACATTTATCCTGGTAAACCACCCTGCTAAAAGATGACAGGAAAATCCAATCCCTGCCAATGTCACTGGGGCAGCACAATTACCAAGGCTGTACCTCGACTTACACAAAGAAAGCTCAGCTGAGCTTTCTGAAGGATACCATTGGTGTTCAGTTTTCAATTCCCAGGGTCTATCACAGCATCTTGATGCTCAAAGACCTTAATTCATCTTGCTGTCATATCCACCCATCACCTGCAAGGCGCTTTTCGAATGAGGTTCATCCTGCCCGCTAACATAACACAGTCATCATCTGTCCTGTCATCTGAAAAATATAAATGTTTCATGCTCCACTAATAAATCTGCTACAACATTTGCTGTTGCTTGTGCAATCCAGGGCCCTGTTTCATGGAATATTTATAAATCACTTGCCTGATGATAATGTTCATTGCTAATTGTGAGCGTCTCCCTGGCTTCCGCCCCAGTGTGCAGGGCAAGAGAGGTGCTCCAGCGTGGATCTGAGCTGTCTCTCTTCCCACTGCCTTTCCCACCACAGCAGTGTGGAAGAGGGGAAGATTACCATGTGCAGATAAAAGCAGCATCAAATCCTTTTTGCCCGATTTCACATTTAGTGAAACTGCAGGAGGAGGATTGCAGAAGAAAACTGTGTGCAATTATTAACATAAGAAGTTACGCTTTATCACCCCCCACATCTTTCTTCTACCTGGGTGCTGCCTTTAAAAGCCAATTGCATCACCTTACATATTTTCCTTTGTCCTGTGTATATATTTTCCTCTGGCCAAAGCTCATGGTTTGATGGCTTGCAGGAAAAAACAGGTCATGGGAGGTCACTGCTTGCCACAGAGAGCTTTGGTTCAAGTAAGTCATCTACTTGTTGGAAAGTTAAAACACAGGAAAAGCTGAGACAGTGAAAGGGTAGAATTATGATCACCTGTTTTATTTTGCATTTTGGCCAGAACTGGAGAAATACCCTCTGTTCTTGGATTATGTGAGGTAAAGTGGTGGAGTTTTCTTTCTCCTTGGAGGTGGAGAGAAGGGCATGAGGAAACAGGAGAGTACATGAACACACATCATCCATATTTCTGTGGCATCCAGACACTTCAACCAGTATAGAGTTCCTTGGCCCTAATATTGTAGCTGAAAACTTTTGATTTCTTCCCAAATTGCTTAGGCCTAAAATGAGCAAGACAGGCCAGGAAAAGGGAGTTTTCTTCCTGGGTTCAAAAGGGATGTTAGGACTCTGAGCAGTCAACATCTCGTGCTCGTTATTGCCTAGTGTTGCATGAAATAAAAACTTAGGCTGAGAATGACCTGAGCTCAAGCCAAACAAGGGCTATGAGCAGCTACCCCTGGATGGACAAATCAGAAAATATGCCCCAAGAGCTTTGGAGAAGTCTCTGCTGGAGCAAGCAGGTGATACCTAGTATCCTCACTCATGCTTCCAAATTACACCTCTTGTTTCCACAGAAATTGTCAAACCTCCAAATCTTTAACATCCTCCACACTGGCAAAAATTCGTTTAAAATCTGGTTAAAATTGGGTAGCAGAGTCCATCAGGGAGGCAGGCACACAATATGATAAATATCATTTCCTAGAGAAAAGCAGATCAAAAAAGAGCCTGCAACCCTCAGTCCCTCCTTCCTTTTGACCAAATCGATGCATCCCTGGGTAGAGCTGAGTATTGATCTATTTTATGCAAACAATGGGGTTTGAAGCTTTAGATTTATTCTCCTTGCCCAAAGACAAGCTCATGTCTGAAAGAGCACGAGTTTGTGCACTGGCTAATGGCTCTTGCTCAATCACTAATCATCCCAGGTCTTAAAGATTTTTAAGTCAACTATTGACCTATATTATTCTGCCTTGAAAGAAGTGTTATAAGCTGTACAACAAATTAGGGCAAAAAAGCCTAATCAAGACTGGTCTCAAACCTCCAAATCTTCCCATTAAGAGCTGCTTCTATTTCCTATTATACATTGTTTTGGGTAAAGAATGTTTATGAGGTATTAGGCTTTTTATTGGATTCTCCTCCATTTTAATTTTCATTGTTTCACATTTGAGTGATAAAAGATCATGAACCCTTTTTCCCAAGTTATTTATTAACACTCATTATAAAGGAGAATTGAGATGAAATGATGTGAAACTAAATGGCCCAGATTTTTTCTTCCAGCAGGACCTGCACTGGAATCTATTTTTCACTACTGACAGACAGTACACAGCCAACACTCACACAGACATCAGGAAAATTCAGGCCCAAAAGTGACAAAAGACTACTGAATCCATCATTATTTTTCCACTTCACCTAGCTAACTCAAAAATCACTGGCTGCTCGCTTAAAAGTCAACACAGCTGCAAAATGACGCAAATACCATTAGCGACAAGATGACATTTCTTCCATTCACATATTTATTTATTTTTAAAGAGAAAGTTTGGCAGACTGCAAAATCAGGCTACAGGTGCAATGGGCTGATGCTGCATCTCATGGGCTCTAGGGTGGGGAGACACTGGCAATGTAGAGTGAGTTGCTGCACTGTTAGGAGATGGTTAAACTGAGAAAAATGTATCTACAAATATTTCATACTGAGGTGTTATTAATTCTTTACACTGGAAGTGTTCTCTGATAACTATGAGACTTTGTTTTTCTCTTGGGAAACTTTTATAACTGTATAGGATAGGGATAGGTGTTTGGAGCTCTTGAAGTATTAATTGGCTGCGTTGTGGTTGTTCTGAAAAGCATTTAGTGAAATAGATAATATATCCACATCTCAGAAAATCATAGACATGTTCAGAGTTTGCTTGTCTGTGTTATAAGATCTTTTGTTTAAATATCCATACAGCCACATATTTCCAGTGTTTATTTTGTAGTTGCATTTACTCCAGCTTTTGCTGTTGTGAACATGTAGATCCATACTATACTCCCTAGGACCAGCTCTGTGATCTGTGGAAATACACCTCTATATGCTAAACTGGTTCTCACTTTTATTTTAACTAGAATCAAGCTTGCAATGGCTGAAAATGCTATAATGAAATTGAATTGTGTCATTTTACAAGCTGCATTTGACATGCCATTACCAGAAAATTGCTCAAACTTTTAAAAACAAGAAAACCTTCTGACTTCTTATTTTTCTATCTTGCTAAATGCCCTAACTCAACTCAGAAAAATCATGCTTTCCAAGAAGCTTTATTCTGAAGCAGTTCAAGTTGTTTGAAACAGCTTCAATTAGGAAGCAATATCATCCCTGAACATACATTTCTTGAAACAAAAGAAAGTAACATGAAGATTATGGAAATTGGCAAAAATGCTGAAAGAGTCTCTAAGCTTCTTCTGCAGGAATTATTCTATATCTGGCAAATTTCTGTGACTTTTGCTGTCTTACATTCCCGCTTCCCTCTGAGCTGTTATGAATTTCTGATAATTCCCATTTAGTGCTCTGTCTGCTACCTCTGACTAGAACACAAGAACTGAAGGTCTCAAGACACATGTTCCTGGCTATTAATGGGTTGTATTTTTCAGGAAGCCAGCTGAAGACAGGATGAATTTTTCTCTACTTTCTCCCTGTTATGTGCTCTCCCAATGAAGGTCAGGGTCACTCAGTTTCCTGTTTATATCCCTTGTGGTGGATTAGAGTGAAGTGACTCCAAATGACCAATGTTTGCAAATATATATATATATATGTTGGGGGGCTTTAGAACAATTTGGTTGCAATGCAAAGCAGGTATGTACCCATTTTGATTATTATTACCTACAGTAGTATAGCAATACAGAAACATGAAAAAAAAGAACCACTTAAGAAAATGTATGAGGAAAAGAAAGAGAAGGGAAGAAAGGATAGGGTTAAAAAAGACTTCACCACCTGTGAGATGAGACTTGGTAGTTGCAATTTCGATGTCTGTTGGTTGAAGTGGTGATCACAGTCTTGTTGACATGGTGGAGAAAGTCTACAAAACATCAAACTTCCATAGGGTTTATGTCAGGCTTAGTCTGGGTGGCAGAAAATTGGGAGTGCAAAGATTTCCAGGGAACCCACTGTACAATTTCTCTAGTAATCATCAGTCTTTTGTGTTAATGATGGAAAATAATGGGGAAAAAAACCCCAAAGCCAAATGGAGAAAGCCTGGTGAAACAGATGAAGTGTATGCATTGTGTTTTGAATTTATTCCACAGTACTCCCCACACACAGATTCCAACTGGGAGGTGTCTGACCACCCTTGTAAAGTAGAGCTGCTGGTACATGCCATGCTGTATAGGAAATGGAGTGTTTATGGTTTAGCTGCTGGCACCAACCACCCTCAGCTCCTTGAAATGTTCATACAGCACAGAACTGCCGCTGCTTTCTAAAGGATCCTTTCCGATTTTCCAAGGCCAGTGCCAGGTCACATTCCCACTGTCGGAGCAGCTGCATTGCATGTCAGTCTCATACATGAAATGGCAAAATCAAGCAGTCAGATGTCACATCTTGGCACTACAAAACCATTCACCATTATCAGCAAATGCAAATAGGGGGACTTGAAAGGAGAGACGAGCCTGAAGCCTTTTTCTAAAAATCAAGATTATTCATTGGAAGACCCCTCCCCCTCTAGCGAATTGCAACTTACTCAATATATTGACCTTGGATGGATAGATGAATCTCTTAGTGCTCTCATAAGCTTCATTTACATTTCAGTAGGTGTTAAACAATTAAGCCATTTTGGGGCACAACTCTGCACATTATTTATGTGTCTTTCAGTGTCCTTCCATAGCAAAATTCTAGGACTTCAAGAAAATAAATAAGACCCACGAGACAAGAAAAATCCATACTATGTTTTTAAAATTCACTTTAAGATACAGTGAATACTTTTGGTTCAGCCTGAGCATAGCAGGGTTTTTTGAATGCTCTGGAAAAGAGGCAGAGTGAGTAAAATATATTTTCAGACTTCATGAGGGAAATGATGGCAATAAAGATTTTTGTAGGTGCTATTCTATAATCCTACACTGGTAATTTTGGCTCACTAAAAAACCTTATTTGCTAACATCTTATGTGATTGCAGTGAACCAGGTGATCAGAATCCACACAGATGCAGCTTCAGAACTAGCCTGGGCAGAGACATGCATGCAATGTTTGGGAACGTGCACCCAGAAGGCAGAAACTTGGCCAGAAGAGCAGAAGATACACAATGCCTGGGGACTTGATGTTGAACCTGTCATATGCATAGTCTCAAACACAAAAATATTTTCATATTTCCTCAACTGAGATGATACAAAGTACTGCTCTCACTTGATGTTCAGGGGTCAGTTCAGGCACAGCCATAAAAGAAATAGTCCCTAGAATGCACTGCTTGTATCAGCAATCCTCTTTGGCATTAGGAAAGCAGCCTTGGAGATGATGTGTTGCCTGACTTTAATCCAATAACTCTGTTGAATTTGTTGTTTGACCTTTTCTTTCCTTTGGATGGCATCATCCATGGAGTAGTATATCATCATCATCATCCTCACTGAAATGATGCATTTCACTAATAGATCATTAGAAAGAAAGCTCACTCTGAAGATATACGGGTACAATAGATCATGACGGAAAAGGGCGTTCTGTTGATGTACTACCCAAAAGATGGCAGAGTCCAACAAGGAGGAGGTCCAAGAGGAAGCATGTTTAATTGAGAAAGGATGACTGCACCACAATAAAAAGCCTTTAATACTTCCTTACTTGCATTAATGAAATCAGTCACGGTGGATACTTATGCTTCTTGCTTTTCTCAGCGTGAAAGAACCAAAAAATTAATCTCCTTTTTTCCATCCTGTTGCACATTCTGGTCCTTGCACATTAATGCATGGGGAGCTGTGGCTCTTCATCAGTTCAGAGCTGTCTTACACGCTCAGCCACACCACGCAGCAAGCAGGATGGCACTGCCAGGGCAGGGAGCAATGCACAGTACAAGTCCTCAATGAGAAGGACAAGAAAATCCAGTGGGTCAACAAAGATGTCTAAAATGAATTTCCCTACAGGAGAGCAACATGTGAACCCCTGCAGTGCAACCTGTGACCCACAGGTTCTTGCCATGAACAATTGCCAAATCCCTGCTTTCTCTGAGGCTCCAGATATGCATGTCCTGGCTTTTGGTCACCTGAAGATTTTGTTATATTGGAGGATCAGAATTGTTAAGAACCATTGCAAGTGAGGAGTTATTTAGCTTTGTCTGTATGAATTGCATTTTTGTTCATCTTGTTCTCATCTTTCTCAATACATCCCCAAAACCTACCTTCAACTTGACTAAGATCTATATTTTTATCACAGTCTCCCAAAACCTTTTCCTAACGAGTTATTGCTTTGCATGTTTCCAGAAAACCATTTATATGTGGAAAGCTGGATCCAAAAGATATATCCTCAACTTTTCCTGCAAAACAGCTCCCTTGCATGTTGAATCCATCTGCCTCCTTCAGCATTACACATGGGCTGGGAAGCAGAAGGGCTTTGGTAGCCATCCTAAAAGCCTTCACACTGGATATGAGAGTCTCCCCACTGTCATTAGCTCTTTGTCTGATTAATTATCCCCTCCATGTTGGGAATAATTAATGTTCTCATCTTTCTCAATATGTCCCTGAAACCTATCTTCAGCTTGACTAAGATATGTATTTTTGTCACAATCTCCCAAGACCTTTTCCTAACGTGGCTTTGGTAGCCATCCTAAAAGCCTTCACACTGGATATGAGAGTCTCCCCACTGTCATTAGCTCTTTGTCTGATTAATTATCCCCTCCAGGCTGGAGAGGGGCACCTGCAGTGCTGCATGGGGACGGTGCTCACACTGTGCCACTCCTCCAGCCCCTCTGCTGCCATCACTAATTTCGCTCCCTGTCGTCAACAAGCATATCAGAAAAGTAAAACACAATTAATTATGGTGCCAAATAGTAGCTTAACGCTTAATTGCACAACTCACAATGAGGTCACAATTACTGGGCGATCAGATAAGCTTTCACAGATGTATTATATAATCCATGAGCTTAATTCCTCCAGAGGTAGTCAGAAAATGACTGTTCATTAACAAAGTGGTTCCATTACCCAAAAACATATTTAAATCATCATTTTCTCCATTCTGGAAATAATGCCATTTTCTCTTCAAAGGATAAATACACTTTCAATAAAAGCTTCAGCTGGAAACTACTGTCCCTAATAAATCTAAGGTCAGATGTTTAATGTGTCAATTTTTTTCTGCCTAAATAACAAAGACAAGAAAAAACTATTTTGAGCCCCACCAGTTTGTACCTCATGAAGTGTAAAGGCAAGCTGTGAAGACTTGCACTGTTGTTCCACCCATGGTCACAAGGAAACTCTGCAGCTTTTTCTGTGGCATGTCCCCCAGAAACCTAGGCAATGACTTAAATAAGGGGCCAGGTTCAAGCACAAAGGGTCAAATGTATTTTTCTTTACCTCCAAACCTTTTAAAAATGATTTACTGCCTGACTGTATGGGACACGAAAGGATAATGCTGTTTTCAACACTCAAACAAATGACATACTGGAACTGACATTTTTTTACATACATTTATACATCTTGATGCAGCTGTCTCCCCAAGCTGACAAAACTCCCGTGGAAACAAATGGGATTTTTACCTGAAAGTGACTGCAGGATTGTCCCCTTTTGCCATTGTTAAAATATATCAACTCTCTGAAAATCCAGAATTACTTCACAGAAGTAGTGAAGACATCCAACTATTTCACCAATTTTAAGAAGCACTAAATCATGGAAATGATTTCAGAATACATCTTTAGTTATCCTTAATGCTTTCTCATATCTCTCTGTGACTGAAATAATATAAAAATCCATTGAAGAATAATAATTGTCACATTTGATGTACATTTTTATTAACAGCACTATAAAAATTCAATTATGTAGAAAAGGGTGACCAGAAAAATTCCTTTAAATTATACAGTAAACAAAGCACTCAGAAAAAAAGAATCATTTGCTCATGTCATATGTTAAAAATCTCTGCTCCATTGGCTGAGGAATTTAAACTAAATTCTCTTTGTGTCTGGAAGCAGATTTCCCCTTTCCTCTCCCCCTGCTCCCATTGGGGATTGGAACTACATGATCTTTAAGATCCATTCCAACTTATACCTTTCTGTGATTCTGTGATTATCCAAATGCTTTCCTAGGGAAGGTTTATTTAGCCAACAATCTGTGCCTTCCAGACGTGGTATTCCTCTGTCCACTCTGAAAATTCCCATAGCTGACATTCACCATGGAGGGAGAACATAGCTGTACAGATGGATTAATAACAAAATCAAATTGCAATAGCTCCCACAAACTGCTTCTCCACTGATAAATTTAGTAGAAACCACTGGCCAAAGATAGTCTGCTAGTTGGTAGTTATCAGTAATGTCATTACTTGGGGGGATACTGAAATATTCCTCTGGACTGTGTTTAAGTGGTTCTGCCTCTGGCATACAGATATGTGAAACCATTTTACCTTGCACAACGGGAGATGATCTAGCATAAAATGACCGATTTTTATGCTCATCATGCAGAACTAGATTGCTGCTGTCTTCATTTGGATGCACAGCAGAGCAGTAAGCAGTCTCCTTCCTTGTCTTGTCAAACCAGGCCTCCAGCACGCAGAGAAAGAGGGTGCTGGTCTGAATTCCTCCGTGTCCCTGTAAGCAAATAAATAAATGTAAAGGGAAAGGCAGAGATAAACCTAGGTTTTGCAATCAAGTGGGAGAAGGAAATCTGCTGTTCTGTCAGTATGTAGGCAGATTTTTTAAAAATTTATTTTGGTTTTTCACTTTCATCCAATAAAAGGAGCAGCAGGGATACCTGTGAGCTGGAGCCTGTGGTCACTGCTGGCCCTGTCCCATGGCCAGGCAGTAGCACCCTCCTTCTCCTTCCAAAGCAGATAACTGCATGGGAAACTGTCCTGATTGATGACCAGCAGTGCTTTAGACACGGGTGTAAAACTGCCAGCTTTTCACTTCATTTATCTTTATCTAACAAATAAGCAAATCTGGTTTCTGCAGGTTTTGCCTCAGCCCCTGGGTTTTGAGGGAAGGGTCTTATTGCTCCAGCAGCAATGACAGGAGCATCACTCTTCAACCTGCAGCTGATTTTGCCCTCCTCACTGTCTTTGGAGGTGATATCTGGCACCACTGCCCCCAGCACAGCTCTGCTCCCTCCTGTGACAGGCTTGGCACACCCCATAAGCACCCCTATAAACCACTCTAAGGTAGAGCTACAGTTTCATTTCTCCTAAAGTCTTGTCTATGTGCTCCAGTTTAGAATCCCAAAGGGATTGACATGGGATTGACCCTTAATCTATCAGCAGAATCTAATCCCATAAAACCATTTTCCATCAACTTCTGTACACGTGTGCAGAAACACAGAGAATACAAGGACTGCCAGCAGTTTCCCACTGCTCCATGCCTGCCTTTCAGCCTTGCCTAACTCTGGGTTTATCCTCCAGGATCCTCCTCTCCTGTGCCACCTCCCTGGCGTGGGTGCCTGCCGCGGGCAGAGATGTTCCCCCAGATCCGCCTTCATCTGCAGGCCCTGAGCGTGCTGCACGAAAATAATTAACACACATAACAAGGAAAGGGAGGGGAGAGTAAATTATATGCAAATTTAGTCAAGGAGCTTCACAGAACTAATTAAATTGGATAGGAAAGCTGACAGTACAACAGCCACAGAGACTTTTTTTCCCCTTCTGCTCACTAGAAAAACTTGCTTAGATGGGCTTAATATAGCCTGGTGCAGAGCAGCTAGCTATAGGTGTGGGGTTTGTGCTTAAAAGCCACATTTACCATGGACAAAATTCATGTATGTGAAGCTTATTTAATGTGTGTGTATGTGGAGATTATTTCAAACAGTTAAAAGCAGAAGGCACAGAAGGTGCCTGCATACCTCTATTAGCAAAAGCCAGTCATAGCTGGCAGCACAGATGGAAAAAATCCCTCTAATAAGAGATTGTCACCACATTGGAAGGGCTGGAAATACCCTGTGGTAATTCTCTTTATAAACTAAAAAATGAGGGCAGAAGAGGAATAAATCTCAAATATTCAGAGACACAAAGGAAAAATTCCCCACTCACAAAGTTTCTGAAGCCCCTCAGCAAAGCCCAGTTTTAACACAGTGGTGGGGGCAGAGGAGATCCTTTCCTACACCCTGCTGTCACTCACTACACATCCTGTGTCACAGAGGGATACCTGTGAGCTGAGCTCTCATCCTGTGTCACAGCTCCTCTTACAGGGTGCAGACAGGGATTGGTGCATCCCTGCACAGCAGCTCGAGTCTGGCTGCTTTAGGAATCAGTGTGCTCTGAGTAAGCACCACGATCTTGCTTCCAGGACCCTTCTCTGGTTAAACACCAGTTCTTTGGAGTTCTTACAGAGTTGGTTTCAGCTCTGGCTAGGAATTACATTAACTCCTGGAACCTGAGATGAGCTGCCCAGGTGCAAAACTTGGATGTTTGCAAGGTTAGATGAGCTTTGGTGAAGAGTCAGAAGATATCTGTAGTACCTGAAGGGTGCTGTGCATCGACCTCTTTTCCCCACCTGAAAAAAACCCAAGGCAATGGCATTTTCTTACCTTGTAGAAATGCTGAGAAGTGGATGTTAATAAAGATTATGAGGTGCTCAGAGTCTGAAGCAGCAAGTGCCATAAAAGCACCTTTAAAAGACTGATGTGTGACCTGCCTCTTGCATTGTGACAGCATCGTGAGCAGCCAGATTTTTAATGAAAGGGTCATTGCTGGGGCTGAAGTTTCCTGCACAGGCTTCGAGTTGCACACTGATGAGGATGGAGCGGCATGCAGGTGGCTGACTGAGCTGGGCTCACCAACTGATAATTGTATCAGTTATTGTACCAGGGGAATGTGGAAAATCTCATGTTATAGACTGAAAAAAGAGGCTGTAGAGCTATTATTTTCACCTTCCCAAGGCTTGTGACTGCCTGACACAAAGACATTTCCCCTGCCTTTACGTCTTCCATGGAAAGTTTTCCCTCTGAGGTGAGTCTTCAAATTCCCAAAATCCTGTCAAGCTTGTCTGCTCACCTCACTTCTTACCTTCACACTCATCTGTACCCTGCAGCACTTTGTGTGCCCTCAGTGTAAGCCACAGGTGCCCAGGCATGGCTTGTGCCACACAGGGAGCCAAGGACAGCTTTCTGAGCCACCACCTTTCTGAACTCCACATGGTCGTTTTCAGGACTAGAAGAAATTGTCTTGGGGGTCAGACTTTGTGTTATGTGACATGAGACCTGTCACTTTGCCTTTCAGTTCCTCAGTTTCTCTGACAGAAGGATGGAAAGAATAATCATGAGAACTCCTCTGCAGAACCAGTGAGTGCCTTCTAAGAGCATCCCTAAAACAGCTCCATTCAACCCAGCACATCTCAAGGAGTGAACAAAACCAGCATTTTCAGGCCAATAAGCTCCTCAGTGAGACAGCAAGAGAAAGCCAGTTTGAAAATTTTAATTTTATTTTAGCAATGCTTGGCACAAAGCAGAAGTCAAAGAAAGAAAGAAAAAGCTCTTCTTGGAGTTATCTCTCTTTTTTCCCCATTCCTATCATCTTCAAATCAAACCAGCATGAGATATCAAGCAATTACAATGCTATTTGCTCCCTGCTGGATACAACAATTAGCCTAAGATATCTAATGAAAGGAATTAAATTCTACATGTTTTATGGCAAATAGCTTTAATTTTAATTACAAATCCCAAATACATCATCTTCAATAATGATCAGCCCATCACATCTGCTAAGGGCTGATGAGGATTTGCCTTTTGTATGGTTTGGACTGAAAACTAAACCAGACTCTCCCACACAAGAGCCCTAGTGGACAATGGAAATTAGGGTACAGCAAGGATCAGAGCCCACAGAATCCCTGCAGAATTTCCCAGAAGCTCAGGCTGTTACCAGAAGGCTCTTCATCTGCAGCTGTGAGAAGCATCCTTACACATCAGATTGGGGTTTGGGGATACATTTCACTGCTGAGTGGCTGCCACAACTCCCCATTTGGACTCTGTCCACGTAGTCCATTATATCTGCAACTAAAGCCCATTTTAGCGGTTGTGTTATGCCAGGTATCTGTCCCTGAGCACGAGGCATCCCTTGGCATGCAGACAGCAGTCCATTAACAGCAGGTGAGGGCTCAGGGCAGCTCATCTCCCAGGCCTCCCAGCTCTGCCTAGATGGGAATTGGAGGTAGTGAAAGGTGAGGAACAGCCCAGAGCCAAATGCTGTCTGCCACACCCATCTGTGAGCCCACCTGCCTCTGCTCATGAGCACACAGCAGGGTCCCCAAACTGCCTCCAGATCTGTGCTGATGACTTTGGGTTCCTTGTCCCAGCAAGTAGCAAAGTCTATGATGGACCTTGCTCTGTCCTGATGCAGTTTTGCTTTTGTTCTGATATCTTTGCAGGTAGTTTTATTACCCATTACGTGCCTGGCAGTAATTGCCAAACAATCTATGTCCCTTCTGAAGGGAAAATAGTTTCCTGAATAGTGCTTTTCTAAAAGTTCATAGACTTCTGAATGTTTTACCTGAGAACAGTTTGGATAAATGGGTAAAGTCTCCTCTTTAAAGTTGTCATTTTCTTCTCTGAGCACAGAAACAACTTAAAAAAAGAGTAAAATACAGATCTCTGTGGCTGAAAATCAGCCTGTGTTTTTGCAATAAGATCTATGTACATGCTCTGTTGCTTTTTCTGGTTCCATGTTTTTATTCCAACATATTTTAGTGAAATAACTTAGTGAAAATAAACTGTGTTTGGGTCAATACAAAGAAGAAGTTTTTATTTTTACCACAATTTGAGAGGCATCACGGAAAGACTGAACACTAATTGCTGGGGGAGAGATTCACCATTTCCCTCCAACTCTCCTGTTTCATATTTGTTAAATCCCAGGGAGTGGTACCACAGTGGAAAAAGCCCAAAGCAAATATCTGCTGCCTGACAGCTTCAGAGACACCAACCCCTGGAGGGGGCTTGTGGCTCTGCCCCATCCTGCAGACAGCCCTGGCTCTCATGGGCATCACTGAGTAGCCCTCTGACCCCTGCTGGCTGTGAAAGACTGAGTACTCCTGCTAGTTCTTAAAGACCTTGTAATATACTGGGCGATCACTCCATGCTCATGGCATTGTGGCTGACCTTCATTTTCATGTTATGATACCTCTCATTCCCACGGGCCTCCTGACTGCTTGCAGGGGCTACAATTTATACCTGTCACTTACTCACAGACACCCCTGAGACAGTCAGGCTTGCATTTTCAATACCATTTGTTGCTTATACTCAGCAGGAAATAAGAAATAAGAAACAAGGGTGAATCCTGGTTTCTGTGCATCCCTACACGACCACCCATGTAACATCATCGGATCCCTCCCCTCTCCACCAGTGGGTTTTGCCTCTCTGGCTGTGGGGCTGCCTGGCCACACACAGATCTCAGACAGTGCTGCCATCCCAGAGACAGGCAACAGCAATCCATCATCCCTAATCTTTGTGCAGCACATCCCCACTCCATCCACACTGATTTGTCTCCTGCAGCATCCCGGCATAACTAATAACGCCGGCATTTATAACAGCGGTATCGCGCTGCGTGCCCCTGCTCGCTCCATAATTCATACACCGTGATTTATTTGCTGTGGACACTACCAGAAAACACATTTGCTGCTTCCCTCCCCTCCCATGTGCAGTGTAACATCACTGAGGGATGTGGATAGAAGGCAGGCACACCCAGGTCAGGGAAGCATCCCCATGGAACAGCCCCAGGCGGGCTCAGCTCAGGGTCAGGAGCCAGGCAGCTGTTTGGTGTCACACTGCACCAAACAGCTCTGCTGGGATTGAGCATCACCTCTGCATTCTGGGCAAAAGCTGGACTGATCTGGAACTTTGTACTGCAGTGATCTGCTGGCTGGGATGACAGATTGCCAAAAGAACCAAAATGTCAAGAGGCAGAAATGATGTGTCAGAGGGAGCTTCAGGA
This sequence comes from Pycnonotus jocosus, assembly GCA_013400435.1. NCBI lineage: Eukaryota > Metazoa > Chordata > Aves > Passeriformes > Pycnonotidae > Pycnonotus > Pycnonotus jocosus. Next base: position 13,664 of record VWYP01017358.1, on the reverse strand, counting down.
GATCCTCTGGAGAGGACTGGTGTTGAAAAGAGATTCACCAGTGTCTGAAAATCCTGCGTAAACTGTTTGCTCTGCCCATATTTTCATCTCTTCTGCAAAAGAGACTCCACATGTCCCAGCAGCCTGTTGAGGTGCTTTACACTCCCTCCGTTCAATTCCTTTTTTCATTTCACCTGGTTGTGTGCAGTGGCCATGGGCAACAGCTAGCCACTACTATGAATATACCACGTTTATATACATTATATACAACAGGTGTATTTCATGCAGTGAGCCAGTTGGGACCTAATCAATTCCTCCTCTTTTCTAAGCTTTCTCTTGTCCTCTTTTTGTCCCCACTCCCCTGGTGGGTGTACATTTACAGGTTTCAGTGTGCTGGGAAATATTACCCAGTACCTCACCACAGTGATACAGGGTGACATAAAGATACCACAACAGCCATAACTCAGGAGATGAAACACAGCAAAAGGCCTACAGGGCCAACTCTTGTCTTCCTCTAGACTTTCTTGGGAATTCCTGGTTGAGGAAACCACCACAAGATCCACATGCAAGGCTGGATCCACAGCCAGGGATCTGGAGTGGGATCTCTGCAGGTTCAGTGCAAGGAGTTGACCCTCCATCTCCTGCATCCCCTGTCTGGGAATATCAGCTTTCACAAGGAAGGGTTGTCCCTCCATCCTACACTTAGCAACACACATATATGCAATTTTAATATCTGGTTCTCGGTTGAATACATAAAATACAATAAAACCTCAACGACTCTTGCTAAAGTGGAATTTTCCTTTCAGAAATAATCCAGTTCACAGGAATGTCCCAAAACAGCACACATAAAACTCGATGCCTTTGTGCTGTAATTTGTTCCCCAGATTGCTCTGCTTTGATCATTCATATGAGCACTGTCTGAGCATGGAGCAGGGAGTGGTTTAAGGTATAACAGCTTTGCCCATCATCACCAGAAACACCCGTCTTGAGGGTCTGCCATGTTTAGATTTCTAATGATATAACTGTCTCCAGAAAGCTCTAGAGGTTTGCTGGCTCTCAGGCCTTAAGGTTATGACAGTGATGTATGGAAAATCTATCTCTGAAGAAGTAAAGGTTTTTAACATTTATTCTGTCATCCGAAACATATCGGTAGTGACTAGGTCAAAGTGGGGTTACAGATAGTGAAGTGAGTTAAAAAAAAAAGAACAGGTAAAAATATCTCACAATTCTAAAGGAAAACTTTCCAAAATATTATATTTTAAAATATTCACTAGCAAGACTTCTTACATGTGGGGTTTTGACCATTTTGGAAATGAGAAGTTTTATACTGTGATTTTCATGGTGATGTCTAAACAAAATAGGAAAATTTTCCCAGAGGCAATTACACTACCTCCTGTACAACTTTTTTCAATAAAGCAAATAAAAAAGATTAATTTTTAAAGCAATGTCTTTTTTAAACATCCATTTTTAAAGCACCCATTTTTATATACTTTTTAAATAAAAAAAACCAATTTAAACAGTTTGACAGACCCTTTGTGAAGAAGCTCTACTGATATGTGTTCATGGCAAGCTGCTACCCTCGTTTTCCCAACTTTCCCGTTTTTTTTCTGATTTGACTATAAATTCTTTGAATAAAAGATTGTCTCTCAGTGTGGAAACTCCCAGAGGCAGGGACTCCCCAGGTGCCTGTGAACTGCCCAGCACAATAATATACTACTCTGACAGAGTCCAGCTATGTACTAAACCTTACAGCAATCACAGGAAAAGAAATATAACTCCACTTTATGCACTTAATGGGGACAGTTTAACATTTGCTTGCATTTGAATTGGAAGATAACCTCTGAATGGTAAAAGGGAACAGATAGTTTTAAATAATTGCCCTGGACCTACTGACTTTGGCAAAGTTGTCAATGGGAAAAAAAAGTCTGTTTCTTCATTTAAGCACATGAAAAGACTCCTGAGGCACCTGGCCAGCAAGCAGCCAGGAATGGGAAAGTGCTTGGCAGCTGGCCCCACCGAAATGCAGCCTCTGTCCTGCTGGAAGTCTACCTAAATCAAAGCTTTGATGATGACAGCTTTATTAAATGAGTGAATGGCAGAATACAAAGATATATATACAAACATCTATATAGTACAGCTCTCTGTTCCCAGTAAGGTATTGGAAGGATAGAGAGGATATTGCTGTTACTTGATGCAATTACACAAGATCATTATGAAAATATTCACACAAACTTGAGGAGGTCTTTGAGTTTAATGTGTTTCAGCCTCTGCAGTTAAGTTTTGAAGTTTGTCTGAGTTTCACCTCTGAGTTTTTGTATCCCTGCCTGTACACTTACACCCAGATCAGCACCTTTTCCCTACCTTTCTGTCCAATGTGACAATGTCAAACATCTTCTGCATCCCTGCAAAGCAGGCAGTTGCTGCAGGCATGATACCTGCATGTAACTATTGTCCAGGAATTGTCTTTATACCTCTCTTTTTATGCAACCTTGATAAATGTGGCCTGCTTAATATGGCTAAGATGAATGAGGCAATAATTTCTGGACAAGACACCAGACAGGCAGGCTGGTTTGATTTACAAGGCTATGTTAATAAACACCAGTGGCATGTTTTGTTCTTCAGGATGCTGGATGTGAGTCTCTGCTTCTGGGCTGTAGTCAGTGCAAGGCTGTGAATGCACCTGCTGCTGCTGAGTTATGAGGGGGGAAAGTACTGCAGGGCTGGAAGGAAAACAGGGTGAGAGAAGTTACCTGAGCCATGCTGCTGGTGCAATTTTTGCCTTGTGAGGTTGGTGCTGCAATTTGGGGTATCAGAAATTTACAGGAATTTTACTGCTGTGTGTCTCCAAGCTGGTAAATATTCAAATACCCGATGTCTTGGCAGTGCAACATTTCTTCTGCATGTTGTGTTTTCTCTTTCCTTAGGGGGAAATTGCTGGATTTTACTTATGTCCAGCACAAGTTAAATTCTCCAGGATCTTCCCCTCATTGTGAAATATTGGGAGCAGTGATTCCAAGGGCTTGTGACACTCAAAGAGAGCTGTGCCCAGCACAACCACCAGAAGAAAATGAGGACTGGTCTCAAGTCCTCAATGCAGGAGAGAAACTCTGCACCTTACAAGCTGCATCAGGTGCCAAAGTAGAGCGACATCAGCCTTTGTCCTCTCACACAAATGAGAATGTGATTCCTCATTCACCTCCCAAGGAGGTGTTTTTGTAATCCAAGTCCTATTAGTTGCCCTACTTTTCTTTCTTCAGTCAGCTTTTAGTGCTTGGAGACTTTTAGAAGAGCTACCAGTCAATTCTATCTTGTGTCCATAAAATTTGAGTAAATTAATGTTAGGTCAGAAAGACATGGTGGGAATGTTGCACATAATGAGAAATACAAACAGATTCCAATCCTTGCAAATTTTAGAGACACATCCCAGCTAGAAGAATTTTGAAAGAAAAAACAAACAAAACAAAACAAACACACACTCCCTCCAAAAATAAACCACAAAAAACACCCCACCTATCATAATTTGACTGACTTACCACTATTTTTAGTCAGTGAATTTTTATATCATACACCAGTCACAGGCTTTCAGCTTTGAATTTGTGTCATAAAATTGCATTTTGGGATGGGTGGGAGACAGTAATGTGAGAGAACAGGCAGTGAGTGTGACTCTCCTCCTACCCATTTCTCCTTGCACATGGTGTCAGAAAAACACAACCTCTTTTACAAGTGTAAGGAGACAAAACTACAGGAATAGAACTAAAATGCCTGAAGGCCAGAGGCACATCAAAATTCCTGTGGCATCCTTGCACCAGCTCATAATTTACAGAGAAAAATACAGACTGATTTTTATTTCTGTGTGCTTTCTGTGGCTGCACTTTGCCCCTTTTTTCAGCTACAGCCTTATTTCCTTTCAGCCCTTCCAATTTTTTTTCATGGGCTTCATTTCTGCATCATTGATGTGCAGTGGGTGCTAGTGCCATTTATTGGAAACATCAACCTTTCACTTCTACTTCAGTAAAGCTAACTGGGAATAGGAAACCATGAATCTTGTTTTGGTCATAAAAACCCAAAAGTTAAAGAGGGTGCTAAGCCAGCTGGCATTTGTGGGTTTCTGCTCACAGGTGCTTCTCTCCTGTGCTGGAGAAAGAAGATATATTTTATGTTGCTGTCCTTGACATAGTAAGTGTGGATTTATCTTGAGGGAAAAAAAATCATCCAAGTGGCTTCCCCCAGCAGAAAATTAAGCACTTCCACCACTCTGTCTGTGAATGGCAACTTGCCCAAGATTTTTACCTTGCCTCTGGTTTTGGCTGAGGTTCAGAGTGTGCTGACAGCCCTGTCACTCTGCCACTGGACCTGATGTGGAGCATTTCTACATTTGTATTTCTAAAGGAATTGCATCTAGGCTGAGCCTGCAGAGCTTAAGCCTGGAAAGGGCTGTCAAAACCTGTCACTCTTATCCCCTGCCTCAGACCAGTTTATTTTCCACCAGAGGTTACACAGACTCAGTGATTTATCCCCAGTTCTTCAGCAGTGGTAGACATCCCAGCCTGGAGCCTTCTGCCTCTGCTTTGCATGGCTCAGGAAAGCAGAGCAGCCTCCCAGGTAGGAACGCAAGGAAATTCTTTCAGGAATTGTTATCCATTTACAGAAAAAAACTGGAACAAGGGCCAAGATACCTACCTGTCACCTGAAGAGACAGAGGGGATGTCCTGGACATATTTCCTTTTTTTTCCCCCAAATTCCCTGACTGCAGAAAAATTGTCATCATTTTAGAATAAATACATTTATTCTCAACTTTTGCAACAGAATCAAATGTATGACATGCATGAGGATTTTTTCTTTTCTTTTTCTTTTCTTTTTTTTTCTTCTTTTTTTTTAAATCCTGAAAAACAATCCATAGTTTCAGTCCAGACAAAATCTCTGCCATCACAGTCAGAGACTTGCTCACAGGTAGAACCTCAGCTAAACCCCACTAAAATGGGTCATATTGGGAATCCTGTTCTGGTCCTAGACAGCAGAGAGGGACTAAATTCTGGGAAAAGCTGCTTGTACCTGAGGTAATTGATGGCCCTAAACTCACACCAAATGCCATTTAATTAAGGATTAAAATTTTCTGTGGTCTTTGGGAGTCTGAAGTGTTATGAGCATGTAGAGGATCAATGCTGGCATATTTTCACTTTCCCAGGCAGGAGTGCCAGTAGCTCAGTGACAGTGAAGGACAGTCAGTGAGATTGGGGTGGTGGAGTGCAGAACAATGCCATGGCAGGAGCAGTCTGGCAAAGGTGCCTGTTTACTTCAGTTTGCCAAGCACAATTTGTCAAGGTAATTGCTCATCCCAACCCCAAAAGTGAGTAAATCTCTCAAGACTCTGATAACCATGTGTTTCCATGAAAACATGCCAGTGGCCAAAATCCCCTTTCCTTCCCTCTTTCTCCCTCTTCTCTCCCTCTCTGCATATTCAGTTATATAATGACCTTAGTACATCTTAACCATCTCCTTTGCACCAGCAGATGCCCAGAAATTACCCCTATGCAAACTCCTGGAGAAGGCAAGCACAAANACCAGCAGATGCCCAGAAATTACCTCTATGCAAACTCCTGGAGAGGGCAAAGTAATTCAGTTTATTTCAGCATCCACAGTGTATTGCAAGAAGGAGTTTCTCAGCTTAAATGCACACTGGCAATTAATTTTTTTTCTTCTTTTTTCAAACCTGTTAATCTCACTGCTGCTTCCCAGCTCCCCAACTGGGAGAAGCACAGAGCATTTCCTCTCTAGTTGCCCTGTGCATGCCCTTCCTTGTTTTGTAATCTCTAATTATATCCTACCTAGACCAAACCTTCCCTGAACTGTAGCATCCCAGTCTGTGCAGCCATTCCTTCCCCACACATCTGGGTATCTGTGCTGCCTTTTTCCAGCCCTTCTCTCTCCATTTAGAGATGAGCAGAGTCAAAATGCACACAGTACTCAGCATGTGGCTGCATATCATTTAGTTCTCTTTCCTCCCTAATAGTTTCTAGCTGGTAGTTTGTTTTTTGATGATGATTGATGATGATGGTAATCTGGTGATTGTACCCTAGCATTTGTGGAGAGCTGAAATGTTGGGGTAAGGGTTGTAACAAAGCACCTTGGCATTGCTATCAGGTATGTGAGTCCTGGCTGTGGTGGGGGCAGGCATGGAATTATTCTGTGAAACTCGGGAAGCTCAACTGATTATCAGCCAGAATGTAGTTAGCAAAGTCACCAAGCAGGAAAACAGACTGACTAAGGCTCGACTGGAACATGGGATCAAGGGGCAACGAGAAATTGGTGGGGAGTTGCAAACCTATCAGAAGAAAGGAAGGAATCCTTCAAAGCCAAGAACAAAGCGGGGTCTGTGGGGAGCATGGGGATGAGTTAATTGAAGCTCTCTCTGCTCTCCTCCTCCCTGGCTGTGGGAGCACCTGCTATCACTTAAAGGCAGCTCTCACTGCCACTTTCTCCTCTGGGTCACGTGCACTTGTTCATCCTTTGATCTTTAATCTTTTGCTATTGATTTCCACCCTGTTAGCTGAAATATTGTCCTGCTCTTTGAGAAAGGCAATCACCCAGACCACACCGTTGCAAATAATATCTGCTTTGGAAAACAATGATTGAATTCCCGTATTATCCACTGAAGCAAAAAAAACTCTGCCCTGCCTAAAAGAAAATGCTCTGCGGAGATAAGATCATAGAAATTAATCAAATTGGCTTCAGGGGTTTTGTGTGTGTGCATGTGTTGTCTTTTTTTTTTTTCCT
>VWYP01017357.1:18150-29190 GCA_013400435.1 Pycnonotus jocosus | reverse complement strand
ACAATGGCTTCCAGCTCCTCCTGGTTGTTGGCTGAGCTGTGTGCATTGGTGCAGGTGTATTTCAGTTGGGCTACAGACACTGCCACCTTTCTGGAGAGACAAGCCCTAATTTCTATGTGGCTGTTCTCAGACAATTCTAAGAAATGATAACCCTTGTATTTTTTCTGTGGCATAGATCTTCATCCAAGGAATGTAACAGAGTAGAAAGTCTTCTCTTCACATCTTTAACCTGCACTGCAGGGAGGAAGCACAGTTCAGAGCTAATGCTAATAAGCATATTCCACAAAAAATCCTTTAGATTGGGTGCAATATGAAATTTTCCTACCAGAAGTCATTTTGGAAATTGGTTAATAAGGGACATACATAGTAACTCTTCAGCAATATTAAATCCTTCATTGCAGCAAAAATCAGCTGGTTCACTTATATCTTGAAGAGACATTTTCTACCATTTCCTTACAATGTCTGCCAAGATTATCTTCAACTCTTCAAAACTTTCAACACCTGAAGGTTAACTGCTCTGTTATTTTATCTTCAAATGCATAACTGTCTTTATGGTGTAACAGATAAATCAATTTCCCTCTAATCACACTTGTCACAGGAACATAGACTGTCCATACTCTGATGAATGGAAGGTTCATCATGGAACGGTCTTTAGTACTTTCAGGTTCGAAAATTATATGGCATAATTTTGATGCTTAAGTTCTATAAATACTAGAATTCTGAACATACTCACTACTAGTGTCTGTTACCATTACTGAAATTAAGTCTTGTGACAAAAACCATGGTAATGTAACTGTGCCTTACAACAGCTGTTCACATCTTTCTCATTTTAAAAGAAGAGGAAACTAGTACATACTAGAAAAAACAGGCAAGAAAAACAATTTCAATTACTTCTGTATTTTCTATCTGTAATGTTTATAATTTCACTAAACTGTTTCTTCCACATAATAATAAACAATGGAATGTGCAATGTAATTACCATTTCTAAACTATACTATCTATATACTAAAATCATTTCAGTGGTATTCTGACTATAGGAATCACCTATTAGCAAAACCTCATATCAAGTAAAAGAACAGCCTCTGATATTAGTTGCAACTGTGTAGACAAGACACTCCTCATATGGGGTGTATAAGCAGAGATACAGCATTTTTGTTTCCTTCCCAAAGGCATACATTTTTCATGTAAGTCACTAAAATTTGCATTGCATGTGTGTTTTCTGAAACAAAAAAAACCCATTATTTCTGAGGTGAACTATCAAAAGCAATCATCTTGTATAAGAATTCTTTGTGGCTTATTTTTTTGGTCAAGACAAGCTGGAAGACCTCTTAATTTCCCTTTCAAAACTTTGGTTCTACAACCATTGCTTTTCCAAGTAAACAAATACACATTAAACATTTATATATGCAAACACATAAGCCAAGAACAGAAATGAAATCTATTGCAAAACTTAGTCATAAGACTGAGTAAAACTAACTGGTGGGGTGGTTTTTTTTTAACAAAAAAAGGTAAATATTGTAGTTTTTTTAAAAAAATACATTTCCATATCTGATGTTGCCACCAGCTTGCTTACTGTGCTATCACTGTTTGCTTACTTAACTAATCTGTGCCACCAGTGAAATAATTCTATTTACACTACTAGAAACTGTTAGAAGCAAATAAATGCTTATGGAGTGTGTATATGTGCATATATGTGACTGTGTGTGCATTGAGCAGATATTTTAAGGCAAAGGTGAGTGAGAGTAATTGCAAAACTACAAATCAGTTTATGTTGCAAAGAATCTCTGGAGAATACCTAGTGCAAACCCCTTGGTCACATATGGGCACCTAGAGGAGGTTACCCAGGATCATTTTCCGTCATCCCTTAAATGTCTTCAACGATGGAGATTTCACACTCTGTTTAGGCATCCTCTTATAGTGTTTCACAGCTATTAAAAATTAAAGTCTTATTTTCTAGTTTCTTTATAAACATAATTTCCTGTATTTCAGCCTATTGATTGCTTCTTTTGCTTTGTGTAGGTACAACTCACAGGAGCCTAGATCCACATTTTCTACCATCATGTATTTATACACACTTCTGAACCTTCTTCAGGAAGGACAGTCCCAGACCAACAAGCTCCTGTATGCTAAGGAAATTTTTCTATCCTGTTACAGCAGCCCTCTTGTAAGAGGGTAAAAATGTGTCAAGACACAGACTTCTTGTTAAAGACAGCATAAAAAGAGTCCTGGTTTATTCCTCTTCATGGCTTAGTCATCTTAACTCCAACTCTAACTCCTGCAAGCTCCTGCTGCAGGTATCAGTTTGCAGACTCTGAATGCAGGCTCTTACCTGGCTAGACTGTGACTGCAGACCCAGACTGATCTCACAGCAGTGATCCTCTTGCCCCAAGATCCTGCTTTACAAGTCTCTCCTTCATACATCTCAAAGTTCCTCCTCCATAATAAACCTCCCCTTACCAACTATCCTGCTCTTTTATCTCATTCATCTTATTGGCTACAGCTGTTACTCATCAGCAGTGAGGCTATATTGGTTAATTAACACAGCTGTTACTTATCAGGGGTGAGGACACTTGTATGCCCTTCTCCTACACCTTCAAACATATAGAGAGAAACCACTCTGCCAAACATGCCACCTGAGCTGGGACTGAAGCTGCTTTGCAGCAGGTGGCTCCTGGAAGTTGACCAGTGCTACACTTGCCTTCCTACACACCACACAGTCAGGGAGGGTTTGCTTACTGGCTCAACCCCAGGTTTCCCATAGGAGAATCTCAGATCTCTCAATTCTTACAATAGTTTCATTTTGGTGCAAGAACGAAATATAAAAAAACAGCTTGAGCTGGTACCTCCAAGGAGGGACCCAGAGTAAAGGAAATCCTGGACTTTTGACAGTTTAAAAACAGCTTGGTAGAGAAGAGCCTAAGATACTAGTGAATGAAAAATTGAACATAAGCCAGCAATGCTAGTTGCGGTCTAGAAAGCCAACTAGATCCTGGGCTGCATAAAATGGAGGAAAGTACCTTTCCCCTCTACTCTGGTCTTCCAAGAACCCACCTGGAGTACTGTGATCAGCCCAGAGGTCTACAGAAGGAGAAAGACACAAACATGTTAAAGCAGATCCAGGGGAGGGCCATGGAAATGATCAGAGAGTGGCAGCACCCCTCCTAATAACATAGTATGAGAGAATTGAGGTTGTTTGGCCTGGACAAGAGAAGGCTCTGGGGAGAACTCATTACATCATGGAATGGTAGAATTATAGAATCACAGAATCACATAATGGCCTGGGTTGGAAAGGACCTTGAAGATCATCTAGTTCAAACCCACTCTCATGGTCAGGAACACCTTTCTCCAGACCAAGTTGCTCAAAGTCCTATCCAACCTGGCTTTGAACTCTTCCAGTGACAAGGCATCCACAACTTTTCTGGACAACGTGTTCTAGTGCCTGACCAACCTCACAATAAAGAATTTCTTTCTAATGTCTAATCTGTCCTCTTTTAGTTGAAAGCCTTTTCTCTTTGTTGTTTCACTACAGGCCTTTGTTAAAAGTCTCTCCAGCTCTCTTGTAAGCTGGAGAACCCTTAAGAACTTGAAGGCTACTCTAAGGTCTCTCTGGAGCCTTTTCTCCTGCAGGCTGAAGAACCAACTCTCTCAACACGTCTCCATAGCACACGTGCTCCATCCCTCTAATGATCTTGATGATCCTTCTCTAGACTCACTCCAGCAGGTCCATGTCTGTTGTGGGAGCCCAGAGGTGGATGTAGAACTCCAGGTGGGGTCTTATGAGAGTAGAATAGAGGGATGGGATCACTTTTCTTGCCCTGCTGGCCATGCTGCCTTGGATGCAGCCCAAGATATGATTGGATTTTTGGGGTCTTAGCATGCATTGCTGGGTCATCTTAAGCTTTGCATCCACCAACATTTAGCACTTCAATACTTAAAGAAGGGCTACAAAATAAATTGAAAGAGACTTTTTACTAAGTGGGTAGTGGCAGAACATGGAACCATGGTTTTAAGCTGAAAGAAGGTCTATTTATGTTGGACATATGGATTGGACATTTTTTACAAGAGTGGCAAGACACTGGAGAAAGTGAGCCAGAGAAGTTGTGGATGGCCCATCACTGAAAAATGTCAGGGCCAGGCCTGAATAGGGCTTTGAGTACCTTGATTTGGTGAAAGATGTGTCTGCTATTATTTGAACCTAGAAAACAGATTTTGGATTTATCAAAACCCTGAAAACTGCTTGATAACTTATGGGAATACTAATGCCAGATTTGATTTTTCTGGTTACATTGCTACCCTAGACTGACAGACAGTGAAAGTTAAGAAAGAAAAATCTGACTTTAACAAACAGAATAGAGAAAAATTATAAGCAGTTTATGAATAATATTAGGATATGGCATCAGGATATCTGATTAACCTATGCTATGGGAAATGAGTTGAATGTAAAAATGGCCCCTATAGGATGTCACATGTAAATCTATAGGAGGAGGAATAAACAGTTCAGCACTTTCCTAAAAGTTTTTGTGTTTGGCAAAACATGGTGAGATTGCCTGAAGTTTCAGAGATTTGGGCTGTTTGATAAATACTGCAAAGGGAAAAAAAATGGACCTGTCATATTTAACATATCGGAAGCCCTATTAGGTCCTAAGAAAGAGGGAAATACATACCTCTCCTGGGTCCATTTATAACCACAGTATGTTTTACTCTCACAGTATGCTGGCAAGCCTTTTTATATCAACAATAAATGTGTGTTAACATGTAGGACAAGCTTCCCAAATAAGAAGTGTGAATGTATCAGAAGTGACAATCTGGAATGCTAATTTTTTTTTCTATTTATGTTCAAAGGACAGAAATCGCCAAATATCAAAGGTCTTGTTTACCTACATAATGTGCTGAGCATTGGAATTTCTACCATAAAGATTAAGTCTCATTAGAAATACAGAAAGTGGCTGAAGGAGAAAAAGGAAATAATCAAGGCTGAAAATAACATGATTGCTTTTGTTAGAGTGTTTCAAACTTCACCTAAATGTGCAAGAGTTGCTATATTCATTTTAGTACTAGAAAAAAATTCTTTGTACTTTTTATGACATGTTATTATTTGTGGCATAATATCCACATCTGTAAAAGCTCTGTTAAGAAACCATCTGTGAGGCAAGGTTTATTAGTGCAGAGGTGGAACTATTCTTATGCAACTACATTCCTTTTAGGCCAATTAGTTTTGCATCAAGTGGAAGTACCAGCTCAGGTCAGCTCTCCATTGCAGGGTTTAAACATGCTTCAAGTCACTGCTGAACCTTCCAAGGTTTTACCTGATGTCATTAAAAAATCTTTCCTGATAGCAATTTATTTAAATTGCTGGGATGGAAGGTTTGCTTTTAAAATCTGTTCCATTAACTCCAGCTAGTCAAAAATATCAAATGTTAGAATATGTGCAAGTCCAGGTACAAGTCTATTCCTGCTATTTGTAACACCCAACAGAATATTATTATATCTGATGCCTAGACACTGTCTACAGACATAATTTTGTCCTTTACACAAGAAAACACAAGCCCTTTGATTAAAAAATGTGAAAAACAGAAGCTAAAGCTATTTGTTTGTTTGTTTGTTTGTTTGTTTGGGTTTGGTTATTTGGGGGGTTTTATTAGTAGTTTTGGGCGCTATTGTAGTCAGGAATCAGCCAAAATCTCTGTTGCCTTCAGGTGACAGGACTGAGACCAATATATGACTCAAATTGCCAAAAGCCCTACACGGATCTGCAGCAGATCTTTTCTTTCTATTTAAAGCTTAATCCAGATCATATCTGAAACCAAGCATATTATATAAAGGGGTTTATGTGTATTTGACTTAGAGTTGCTACAGTACTGAGAGTAATGCTCATTACAGTAGAATAAGTGCTGGTACTTTGAATAGTCTTTCCTGGGTTGCTCTCTGGGGATGTGTGGAGTAGTATTGTGAGCTTATGAATATAAAAGCTGTCTGAACATAAATTCAAGCTACTTTAAGAAAAAGCAGTTTAATCATGGCACAGTATATAATATAATGATCCTCTTAGCTAGACCATAATAAGATAAACTTTAATCATAATCAGAGTTGTACTTGTGGGTGTATTTACAGGACATTTTTACCACAATATTATGCAAAGTTACAAATTTATTTCTCCCTGTGCATGCTATTTGAATAAGGTAGAGAAAATGATCCTGTGTACTGGGAAAGATCATCTTACTCATGTGGTAAAAGCTCTCTTATGGCACTTGTCGTATGATCTACACTAGTTCTTAAAGTTCAAATTTTTCTTTGGAGTTTTTATATAATATTCAGGATAACAAGAAAAGGAGTTTTCATTAGAAAATTGCTCATAGAATGGAATTGCTAAACTAATAAATATATGAGGTGAGTAATTTTTCTAGTCTTTCTTTTAACTTGCCTCTTTATCACAGAAATTAAGGTGCAAACTTATTTTAGAATGTTGTAGTGTTTCTGAATAATGCCTGATAACTGAGAGGCTATTTTATTAATTAGTAAAAATAAATGATTGTGTAATTGTCCAAACAATTTTTGCAAAAATGTCTGAAGACATGAAAGCTCTGTTTGATGCCATAGTTTCCAAGCATTCCATAGTTCCTTCCTAGAACTGCACCACTGCAAGACAGAGTAGATCGATGACATTAATAACTGGGAACTGAATATGTGAGGTATTTGGATATTTGCAACCCTTTCAGTTTGTAGTTAAGATTTGATTTTAAATATTTGCTGATTTTTCATTAAATCAACGGTTGCTGGTAGGTTTTTCATTCTTCTGATTCTCTCACCTGTAAATGTTTAGTGCAGTTAGTACACTACCAGTAACTAACACTAGACTGATGTAATTATATTCCTTTGCTACATCATCAATGGGAGAAATGAAGAAGTGATCTAAGTTTAGGTCACTTTGTTATTGCAGCTCTGTACCCAAATGATTGAGTAATGAGCAAGGCAAATATTCAAATGTATTCAAGTGTTGTCTTTATCTAGGATAAAGTTAACTTTCTCCACAGTAGCTAGATAGCTTCATAGTCTATGATTGGATCAGTAACAGTTTTGGATTTGTACTAAAAACAGTGTTGATAAGACAGGGATGTTTTCATTATTACTGACCAGCACTTGCCCAGAGTCAAAGGGGTTTTTTGCCTGTCACCCCACCCTTGTAGTGAGCAGGTGCATAAGGAGTGGGGAGGAGACACAGCTGGGACAGTTGATGCCAGTCAGTGATCCCATATCATGTAGCATCATGCTTGGCATATAAAGCTAGGGGAGGAAGGAAAGGAGACATTTGGAGTGATGATATTTGTCTACTGAAGGGATCACTGATGTATGCTCTCATGGAGATGGCTGAAAACACCTGATGGGAAGTATTGAATGAATTCCTTGCTTTACTACTATACATGGCTTTTTCTTTACCAATTTAAATCACTTTATCTGAAATCATGAGTTTTATCCTTTTACCCTCTGATTCTCTTCCATGTTTCACAGAGGGTAGAGTGTTCAAGAGGCTAAGTGGTGCTTATTGTCATCTGGAGATAAGCCATGACAATGTGTCACTCACTTTTCCTGTGCACCATGCATGGGCAGCACTTAGAAAGGTTTATTCTGTTCTACTACACAAGAACATGCTATTCAATTTTTCCAGATGCCTGTCAATTCTACCAGATTTTCATAAAACATCTTGAAAACATTTTGTCTATCTAGAGTCACAAGTGTGACTGGGTCAAGAATCTAAATACTCAAGTTACAAAGCTTTCTGCTATGCTACAGGTGCTATCTAGTGTGCACAGCTGATTTCTTTCTGTTGAAAAGTCACAGTGATTGGATAGGGATGAAGTCGAGGCATGATTAAGATGGCATCGTGGAATTTAGGTGATTTGAGTCTAAAACTAGTCACAGAGAGGTGGCCTTGGAGCTGAGGTATCAACACTGAGACTGGAAGAATCTCTGACATGAGGACTCTACACCATGCTGAGCTGCACAGTTATCCTGGGCCACCTCCTCTGCTTCCTGAGCTTATAAGAGGACAACCACAAGAAGAACTTAGGAAGAATCTATATGAATTTCTGTCCTGTTCTGAACAAAATCAAACTGAACCCAAGGTGTTTTTAATGGAATACTTCTACTCTGTAGATGGTACACCTGAAAAAAAATCATCAGTCTTAGATTTATAATAGCATCATAGTAGACAGATAAAAGTTCCACAATGTTATGAACCAGTGTTAGTTAATTTCTTCCTAAACAACATAGACAAAGGGATTGGGTGCACCCTCAGACGATTTGCAGGTAATTGGCATGGATGACACACACCTGAAGGATGTGATGACATCCAGAGGGACCTGAACTGACTCGAGATGTGGATCCGTGGGAATCTCATGTGGATTGACAAAACCAAGTGCAGAGTGCTGCACTTGGGTTGGGGCAGTCCTTGCTGTCAACACTGGCTGTGGGGTGAACAGATTAAGAGCAGCTATGTCTAGAAGGACCTGGGGGTACTGGTGAATGAGAGGCTGGACTTGACCCAACAATGTGGGTTTGCAACCCAGAAAGGCAACTGTCCTGGGCTGCTTCAAAAGAAGCATGGGCAGCAGGTTGAGGGAGGGGATTCTGTCCCTCTGCTCTTGTGAGACCACACCTGCAGTGCTACATCCAGCTCTGGGATCCTCTGCACAGGAATAGCATCGATCTGCTGGAGAAAGTCCAGAGGTAAGACACCAAGATAATTAGAAGGATGGAACACCTCTACTATGGTGAAAGTGAGAAGGGCAATTATTTAGCCTGGAAAAGAGAAGGATTCAGGTTACCTAACTGCAGCATTGCAGTATGTAGGTTCTAAAAAGAACCTACAAGAAAGATGTAGAAAGACTTTTTACAAAGGCATGTAATTATAAGAAAAGGGAGAATGGCTTCAAACTGGAAGATACTATGTTTGGATCAGATATTAGGAAGAAATTCTTTACTGTGTAGGTGGTGAGGCACTGGGACAGCTTTGTGAATTAAGAATTTGTGAATACTCTGTCTCTGGAAGTGTTCATGGCTAGCTTGGATGGGACTTTGAGCAACTTGGTCTGGTGAAAATTGTCCCTGTTTATTGTAGGGGAGTTTGAACTAGATGATCTTTAAGGTCCCATACAATACAAGCCATTCTATTATATCTGAAGCCATCATTCTGCCTAGGTTATTTAACTGAAAATTGTCATGGAAATTAGGTCACACTGAGGATATTCTGTGTAAATCTTGTAACAGCAAAATACTGCACTTCTTAAGAATACCTGTAAAATAATCATGCTAATTCTGTAGGTAGCATCCATTGTGAGAAAATGAATATGAGAAGAAAAAGTTTTATACAATGCTGTAATAATTTAGAAAGGTTTTTTTGGGGGGGCGGGGTTTGTTTGTGTGTTTGGGTTTTTTGCTTGGTTGTTTGTTTTTGGTTTTTTTTCCCTGTAGAATGTTAATGCATAATACTTGGAGAATTGTAGCAAAAGGACATGTAAAAAAATTCAGGGCTTAATTTCTCTGTCAAGTATTCTTACCATTTTAAAATAACCTTTGTTCTGAGTTCAAATTACATTCTCTTTTTAATTGCAATTTGCTTTTCTTCTGTAACTCTTTCCCTTTAAATGCCAGCCAAGGCCTTTTTTCAGACCTCTGAGCTGCATGTTCATGAAGGGACCTGGGACATGAGCTGGATGGAAAGAGGTGGCTGAGAGCTGAGAAGGAGGTGCACTGCCACCAGATCCAGACTGATGGACCATAAGGAATAAAGGCTTTTAGGCATTTCTAGGGAGAGGAAACAAAGAGAAAGGAAACAGGGCTGATGAAGTACAGGGCCCAATGAGAAGACAAATGTTCCTATAGGGGTGACCCTTGCCTTTGAGCAGACAAATCTAGGTAAAAGAGCTGGGGCCTCTTGCAGGGAAGACATTCAGGACCTAGCCAAAACCTGACTGCAGTCAGCAGAAAAAAAAACCTCAAAAGAATGTTACAAACATTCTTATATGTGCAAGAGGGATTGTGTTTATGTGGGATTTGCATTACAGAGATTTTAACTGTTGGCAAGTAGCATGGCAAAATAAAAATGGTTTTGTAGAGCAAAACAGTGCTGAAGGCCTCATGACTAAACTGAAAGGCAGTTCAGTGGTGTCTGCTTCATAGTAGCTCCATTTGGCTGCATGTCAAATGCTCCTTTCCTATTCCAACCTAAAATGCCATTGTGAAGTGCACCCAGAAATAGTGTAGTATATTATGTCAAACCAGACATGACTTACAGAAAGGATGCTGGCAGGAAATATTGATGATACAATCTTAGCCTGAACTCTAAGTAAGAATCATTAAAAATGTATTGGAAAGAATCCCAAAGGTGTTTAAAAACAAATAAATGATCTTTGAAGGATGTGTATGAAAAGGAGAAAGAGAGGAAAAAAAAAAGCATAAATGCCGAAAAAACCCTCATCAGGTTCCCACACAGACTATAAATTTACTCATTAGTAATGATCATTTTGAACAGTAAAATGGTTGTGTCAGTGTCTCCCTTCTTGTGTTCCTGCTTTTATACATTTGTACATGCAGGGAAGAAAAAAAAAAAGAGAGGCAACTTAGAATTTAAATCAAGTCTGGCTGACTAAGCCAATGTTGTAGGAAAAATATGAAGATAATTATTAAAATAATTATTCTTAGATGAAGTCTTTGTATAATCTACCCATTTAGTTGCTCTCTTTTTCTCTATTTTTTATTATCTTAGTGTCAAATATAACATATTGCTATGGATATAAAGGTATTGTTCATTTTAGCAGTTGCATTTAGTCTAAATTTTTGATCTGGGAATTATGCATTTCTATCAACATACACTATATTAAATCCTACCATTTCTTCATCCAGTTTTATCACAGTAAGTAATTTGTAATGTTACTTGCCTTCTTTTATTATATGCAGGCTAATTTCTATTAAAAAAGAGAATTATTCTGTAATTTGTACCTAACACAAAACAATGGTTCTTTGGGAAAAAAAAAAAAAAAAAAA
>VWYP01017357.1:0-18112 GCA_013400435.1 Pycnonotus jocosus | reverse complement strand
AAAAAAAAAAAAAAAAAAAAAAAAAAGAAAAGAAAAAAAGAAATGTGGATGGGAGATCTAATGATAAAATTCAGATTTGGTATATGAGTACTAATAGGAGCTATACCTTTCTTTAGCTGTATAAGCCTGACATCCTAAAGCCAAACCATTTAAGTAGGTAGGTAATATATGCACTGTTTTCATTTGGTAGATGTGGGGCACTTTTTTACAAAAATGGTCATATTGTCCATCAGTAGGCTGGATTATTAGAGATTTTATGAAAGTGTGCTAAACAGCAGTCTCCAGGGATGTAGTATATTAGATCACTGCCATATTTGATTTGAGCTGCATACAAAGCCCTTCCTCCTCTGAGGTAGGAAATATCAAAGCTTAGATAGAAAAATCCCAGAAATCCTAGGAAAGACAAAAAATATAAGTATTATTTTTTTCTCGAAGTTGTGTGGCACAGAAAGGTGATAAGTGCTAAAAACATCAGGCTCACAAATTTCAAAAGACACCAGCACTGGAGAGTGATGGGCACTGTTGTGTTATTGTCCCACCATTCCACTCTGGGTGTATCATTAACCAGAGGCAGTCCTGAGGATGACTTGCTGGCATGCAACTCTGGCAGCTTGCTGACAGTGCTTTTAAGCACTCTTGGAGCCATACTTGACAAAAGAATGTGGAATACCACTGATAAACACCTGATGCATGCTGAGGGTTGTATGTAGTTATCTTTGCAAGAAGGTATTTTACATCTGTATGCTGTGCTACCCTTCTTGAATGGAAGATTATAACTGCACAAAACACTGATTTAACAGTAAAGTCCATCCATATAGATGAGATTCTGCTGTTTTAACTCTGTCAGCATAGCTAAAAAGCAGGGTTTTAGGAGATGACAGGATGTGGTATCAAGAAAATATTACTCTTCCTATTTGCACACAAAAACTGGATGAGAGAGAGAGGCACTGGTTTCACAAGGCCATATGCAAAGCTAATGAGAGAGTATAGAACAAATACGGGTGTCTCTCTACCAAGTTGACTGATCTAAATTACCATCTTTTGTGCATTTTACCAAATATGCCATACTCTGTGGTCTTCTAAACTGCTCTGCCCTGAAATGTTGAAAGCTCAGCTGCTAAAACTGCTGACTTTACTGGAAGGCAATTTATAATATGCCTGGGTTTGACCATTTTTGCCTGGCTTCAGCTATATTAGTACATCAAATTTGTAAATGAGACTAAACAGCTAATTTTGTTTTGGAAGTCTGTTTGAAAGAAGTGAAGTTCAGAGTGTTTTCAGTTTTCACATCAAACTCTGGGGTTTTTTTGATGGGCGGTTGCATAGTTTTAGTAATTTTTATAACTTTAACTTTTTAGTCATTTTTATAACTATTAGCTCCTAGTTTCCAAGATTTATTTCTCTGTAAAATGGCTTGGACTTGTTACTTACTTAATTTATACATTATCACTATGTGGAATAGAAATTCCTAAGGACTGGGCTTACTTTAAGATGCAAGACTTTATTTGAATTTGTGGTGAGTGGCATTTTATTATCTGATGATCTTTTAAACTGGGATAACCTAAATGAAAAGAGAAAGGAGACTTTATTATTGGTGGATATATTGTTATTATGGATTCTGGGTTCATTTTACTAAATTTGGACCACAATATTTGGAAATGTTTGCTGAGGGTAAATATGGTAAAGCAAAGAGCAATAGTAAACCTCCTTATGGTTTTCTAGCTACTCACCACTTCATTAATTTTTCTTAATTAAGCAAAATTTTTTAGAATTCTTTATTGGTAATTTTTGGCATTAGTTCTGCATTTTCTCTTGGTTATTTCTTCAAGAGAGGTGGAAACAAAACTGAGAGCTTATTCCCTGGTTGTTTCTTTATTTGGCAATGCTGTTATTTTGTTTATTTATTTATTTTTAATTCACTTTGAAACAATATTTCTTAAGTGCCAGGGAGGGTGATCAGATTTGATGGTCAAATTGACATATCACTTGCACATCTGTTCAGTGAATTCATGAGATTAATCTGATTTTCTACATCTGACATCCTTTGTGAGGACAAAGGACATATAATTTACAAATTTACTTTATACTTTGTATTATATATACTACTTAATCTGACACATACTAGGCATTTACTTGGAGTGAATTGTGTTTTCTACAAGTGTTTATAATTTTTGACATCCTCTCTAGCAGCATCAGGAGACTACCAAATACGCATCATTGACATGTGAAGATATAATCATTTAGTAAGATAAATTCCACATTATCAATCCTACTTCAAAATATGTTGAAGGAAAAAGCTTCAAAACTTCATTCTTCAACAACATGCTTGAACTGCTATATTTACATACTTGAGCTAATTAATTGTGTTCTAAATATTGCCTCTGTAAAAAGGAAAATAATGTTCAATGTAAAGAAACACATTTTATTATGATAAAATTAGTGTTCTTCAGAGATGATTCAGTGTCTGAATTAAATGGAAACAGCCAGAAACTTCTACCCAGCTGACAGATATGTCCATTGTAAGGTATCATTATTAATCTTTATGGAAAAAAAATCTGCTATCCAATGATATTATGCAAGTTCCTTTAACAACTTAAAATTAATAATAAATAGAAATGTGTAACCTTCAAAGTGTAGGTCACTTAGAATTTATAATGGAAAAAAGATTGTAATGTATGAATGCCTCTTACATGATTAATTATATAAAAGTAGCATAAATAAATTATATCCATATTTTCATATATATTACCCATAGACTTTTTTAATATGCTTTTTGGATTTTTTGCTTCACTTCTATATTGACTTTGTTATGGATACCTATTACCATTCAATAAGTTTGTTTCCTGTTTCTGTTTTAGATGGGCTAGAAAAATAGCTGGTACTTTATTATTTTAGTCAGTAGTTCAGTTCACTGAAACATAAGGAAATATCTTACAAGATCTGGATAAAATAATCTAGGCATAGAATTGGAGTAAAAAAGGTACATTGCTACCAAATCACAAGTGCTTCCAGACACCTTTGGTCAATCTGCAGCTGTCCATGAAAAGGTGCCCTATGATTATTTGCAGGAACTCAAGGGCCTTTACATGCTCACTTTTCTCAACTTCTGAACCATGACTGTGGTTCTCCTGGTAAGGTAGTTTTGATGGGAAGAGGTTTTTGAGGAAGCAAATTCACATTCCAAAACTTCTCACAGGCTTTCAATCAGCACTGTCTTGCTAAACCTTCTAAACCTTAGATTATTAGTAGTTTTGAGTGTAAAATACATTTCAAAATACACTTCCCAGGGCCTCCTTTTTTCTTTCAGTCTTAAAATATCCTTATTGTCCATACTAAAGCATCAGTAATTATTCCAGTACTTATTTCTCCCTCTGTCCAAGGGACTGTAAATATAACAGGATAGTGACTCCTGCTAGTGGCCAGTTGATTAACCATGTGATCACCACACTTACCTTCAGTTTAACCCTAAAATATATCTGCCCATAATATAATCTGATAAAGGTCTCAGGAGCAGTAATCATTGCCTTGACATGTAGAAAAATAATATTTCAATACCATTTTATTAAATCTTAGAGCATTTTACCTGATTTTTTTACCTTATTATTTTACTTATTTACTTATTTACTGCATAATCATTGTGTCCTCCTCCTTATAACTTTTCACAGATTTGTTGAAATTTCACATATTGACTATTACATCCTAAAATCCTGCCTGCACCCTCTTAATCTCTCCTGTCACTTTTAATTCCTAAAACTCCTTCTGCTGTCCTTAATCTTTCTTGCTCCAACTGCGTTTTCATTTGGACCTCTCCAGGTGTTCTCTGATTTCAGGTAAAGCTGCCTCTGTTTCCCTCTTTAACATCTAGTGGTTATTAATAGTTTTTTATGAATAATTTTTGTTTCAGAATCTGAGCTCTGCATTCTTGTCTCACATTTAAGATTGACCTGTCTGCTTTGACTTGTAAGCATGCTGATGTTTTACTGAAAGATGAAAGGAGCAGACAAAATTTAAATATATTAAAGTGAGAGAGGACTCATGATAGAAAAACATATCAAGGAAGCCAGAGATTGAAATCTGATTCTAAAAATGTTAGATTAAAAACAAAATAAAGAAGGTTGCATGACTTTTTCTAGACAGTTCTGTAGGAAAAAATTAAATCCACATTGGGGAAAGGAGGTGGGAAGACTTTTGGCTGAAGTAAATGTTTCTCAAAGTATTTAACTGACTGGAAAATCCAAGAGCCTATGAAATCTGGTTTTTTGTTTTAATCAAAAAACTTCATCCAGACCTAATAATTAGCTACCAGAGCAAATTAAAAATAGTGCAGTCTCCCTCATCAGAAGTTTTAAATGAAAGACTGGGCACGTCCACTAAGGCTGACTGATGCTTCTGCAAACTCATGCAGGTGATAATAGGAATGTTTTGCTGAACTCCTCTTATGGAAGCACTCACGTGAAGTGGTTAAAAGTCTTTTCACCTTGAAAAATGTTAAAGATATTTTGGTTATAATATTTTGTTTATATGTATGCTGTTATCTTTCATTTGTTTTTTTGTTTCAGCTTTGTTTCTATGTCTCAGTACTCTGGATATATAAATTTGATCTACTTTTTAGGCATTTTAGATGTTTCACTTTCCAGCAAAGAAGATATTTTCAGATATTCATATTAGTCATCCATCCAAAAGCAGGAGCTGAAGATATCTCTTACTGATGATCTGCCCCTATAGAGAAATTGCCACTGAAACAGACAAAAATGCTAAATCTTTCTTAAAAGTATAAAAATTGACAAAATATGACTTTTGAAGTAATTTCAGAACATTAATTGGCTGTATTTATATTTAAAAAAAGAAAGCTGAAGAAATAGTTTATCATGAAAATTAATTGGTCTAGTAGTTCCTCTCAGGGCAATTGCAAGGAGAAAACAAATATCCTGCAAACTAACAAAACTGGCCAAAAATCATTAAATAGTAGAATTAAACATAGGCTTCAGACATTATATAAGAGGAGACTTTTTTGAGCTGTCTAGTTTACCTTAAAGCTGCCATCACCCCACTAACATCAAATCATTCTGCAGTGGGAAAGGTGGTCCCTGTTGCTACCACTGTTCTTTCCAAAGGAGTTCCTGCCTCTTCCTGCCTTCCTCCCAAAAATGGGAAATAAACTACACAGTTGAAACAGTATGGGGACTGAAAAGAGTTGATTCAGAAGAAATTAATTATCCCTTGTCCTTTGCGAATTACGAATATGTCTCCCTGGAGGCATTCTGTAATAATCAATTAAGCTCTGGGTAAAAAATGTTGTTAAAGAATTTACATGTCCACTGAAATCTTGTCACTACATCTTCAGTGTGAGTTACATAATTCATGGTCATGAATTATAGATATGTAGAAATCTTGCACCAGATAGTTACCAAAACCACCATTTTTGTACACTGAAAGTCCTATTTATATTGTTACAAAATGGATATGACTTTTATTCACCTCTGATTATACTAATTAGAAATGTGAAGTATCATCCTCTTCCTAAGTTGCAGCTATAAATTTCCATATTCCTTCTCAATTCACTCAACATTTTTCACTATTGTTCTTCCCCCTATTTCCGTTCATCAGAAGGACATCAAGGTATGATAAAAAATTATTAATCCAATATACAATATGATTTATAGTTCAGAAACTACCATGCATAATTAAATATAAAGTGGTAAAAGCTTATTTCAGAAAAGTGTAGCTCCTAGAAAACATCATAACAGTATTTTTTGTATACAAACCTTTCCATTCTCAAGAGAATCTTTTTTTGTTAAAAAAGAGAAAGGCATGCATGTTCCAGTATTCTATTTATTTATCTGGTTGGAAAATACCTTTCTATTAGGTATAAAGGTTTAGTTATAAAATTTTCAGTCTTCTCCCCTTTTGGATGATATCTTTCCAAATTGTAGTTATTTCTAACGCATTCCACTCTTTTCCTCCACAGAACTTTGTATAATTAAATGCTTGATGGTCTATAATTTTTTTTTGCTTCCCTGTCTCCAGATAAAAGTTTTGTTCTCAACAAGCTTGATTATCAAAAGATATGAATGTTATAGTTTTCTCTGAGAAGGGAGGATAGAATTCTCTGGTTGAACAGTGCTTGATTTTCAAAAAACTGAAAGCTTCTAGGCTTACCTAATTAGGCCTGTTTTCTTCATTGAAGTCTTTAATTTTGTCCTGCTAAATATAAGCCACTTCTGTTATGACTGAATAAAATAATCTTTGTGATGAAAGAATGTCCCATAATAAGGATTATATGAAATGAGACTAACGTCAGATAATACACTCTATGGGAATTGCAAAAGGCAGCATAGAAATCTTGAGGATCATATAGGCTTTTATCCAGCAAGTATAAACTATACTGCACTCTGGTGAAACAAAAAAAAAAAACATGGCTATCAATGAGAATGTCTTTTGTACAACCCATATAAAAATTGTAACCAATATTAAATGACAGTTATCAAAAGAGTGTTGAATAATAAAGGCAGAATTAGGGAAAAAAATAGGTCCTGCTATTTTGTCACAGCGACCCCCTGGAGCACAACAGGCTGGGGGCAGAGAGACAGGAAAGTGACCCAGCAAAAAAGGCCCTGGAGACGATTTGGGCTGAACGTGAGCTATCAGTGTATGGCCAGGTGGCCAAGGCGGCCAGTGCCANGCCCAGGTGGCCAAGAAGGCCAGTGCCATCCTGGCCTGTACCAGCAATAGTGTGGCCAGCAGGAGCAGGACAGTGATTGTCCCCCTGTACTTGGCACTGGTGAGGACACACCTCAAACCCTGTGTTCAGTTCTGGGCCCCTCACTGCAAGACATTGAGGGGCTGGAGGGAGTCCAGAGAAGGGCAGCAGAGCTGGTGAAAGGTCTGGAGCACAAGTCCTGTGAGGAGCAGCTGGGGGTGTTTAGCCTGGAGAAAAGGAGGCTCAGGGGTGACCTTATCACTCTCTACTACCACCTGCAAGGAAGTTGTAGAAAGTGGGAGTAAGTCCCTTATCCTAGGCAACCAGTGATAGGATAAGAGGAGATTACCTCAAATTGTGGCAGGGGAGATTCAGGTTAGATATCAGGAAGAATTTCTTCACTGAAAGGGTTGTGAATCATTGCAATGGCCTATCATGAAAGGGGTGGAGTCAGAATCCCTGGAAGCATTCAAGATATTATTGGATATGGTACTTTGGTGCCAAGGTTTACCTGACAAGGTGGCAGTTCATCAAAGGTTGGATCTTGGAGGTCTTTGTTACAAGGATACTTCACAGACAAATAAACAGGATGCTTCCAAAACATTGTAATATATTTCAGAGAAGGAAAATCTTTGCACCTCTGACAGTATAACCCACTTCTAGGAGAACCTTATAAGGCATGCACTTTACCCAGAAGGAGACTCCTTAACTCTTCACATCCTGTTAGATATCAGGAAGAAGTGCCTCTCCTATCCCAATCGTGAAGTTATTGTTATGTCTAACAGCTTTCCCTTCCCCCTTCCCCCCGGCGGGCTTTTTAGCAGAGGCAGAACTTTTTTTTTTGCTTTTGCCTGCCTGGCTTGCTGCTTTTTGCTGGCTTTTGCTTGCTTGCTTTGGCTCGCTGGCTTCTGCTTTTGCTTGCTTTTTGCTTGCTTTTGCTTAGTTTTTTTCTTTCCCTTTTTCCCTCTTCTAACACTAAAGGAAAAAAGAAAAAAAAAAAAAAAAACAAACAAAAAAAAAACTAACACTCGGAGATGCTAACCCATCTGCGGCCGGAACTTGAAGAAAAAAAAAAACTCGGACAGGAAACACTTAAAGAATGTCTTCCAAAGCCGCCACAAGTGGCCAAAACCCATGCCAATCAAAAAACCAATTCTCGATTGGCTTCAAACCACGACACTTCTCAATAATAAAACTATAAACTCAAATCAATACCATCAGCAAAAATTTTCTCAGATAGGGCTAGTGTGGAATGAAAACATCTCCCTGCAGTCTTGTATAAGAACCTAGATTGTCTTCTCATTCTCAAAAATGAAAAAAAGAAAAAAATCTGTTTCCTTCAGGCTGCATGCCTTTAAATCTTAGTGTTCACAGTTTTCACAGGCCAGACAGCTGGAGAGCTGTCTAACAGGAGCAATAAAGAAGGCTAAGTCAATCAAGTACTTGTTGGTGACTGTAGGTCAGCACCAATACTTTCCTCCATGGCTCTATTTCTTGACAGTTCTGCCACTAACTGAGCTGTCTCTTTTTATAAAATGAATACCATCTAGTCAAGAAGCAACTTTACTACATTATTACAGGTGTCAGAAAATTCCACTGTAAATTTCCACTGATTGCTCAAATGCCAGTAAATAAAAATTAGCCTTATTTAATTCTTCCTTCATCTGGTCCAGTGGTTTCTCTCACACAAAATGTTCAGCTATAATATGTGCAAAAATTCTATCTTGCCACTTAAACTGTCCCCAGCCAATTCCTGATGAGTTTTTATGTCTGCCCAATTAATTATCACAGTCTCTATTTGAGAATAAATAGTGATGTTGATGTGAAAAATCTAGATTATTGAAGAATTTCTGTTTGAAATGGGTGATTATGGTCAACTTTTATAGTGTCAATGTGTCTCCAGTCATGATTTCTGGGTGTCACAAGTAGTCAAGAAGAAAAATTGAGTACTGTACTTTTTATTTCTTTAATAAAGAAAACAAAAGTAATGTAAGAACTCATAGATTTGTGGTGCCAAATGGTAAAAATGAAGAATCTTCATGATCTTGAGTAGCATGTGTCTATAAAGAAAATAGTGTAAACATTTCAATAGGGTGTAGATCATTTGAATTCAGCAATCTCTCATATAGTACCACATAATAAGCCACTGGGAAATGTAGTGAAAACAGCAGGTCAGGAAAATTTAGTGAAAGCTATGAAAGTATTTAAACTGACACATTTAGATGGTTTATGTACTTCTTAAGGATAAGTGTGTGATACAAATAGTGCTAATGGAAATGTAAATCTTCTTTTTACATGCTAATTTCATTCTGAGGCAAACTCGTATAAAACTTCGAGAAACAGAGGTGCTACACAATATACATTGACTAGCAAATACTTTTACTTCACAGAAGTTGTCTTCATACTCTTTTTAATTCTGCAATTAAAAATCAGTCACACACAAATAATGTTGGATAATGTCTTCCAATCCAAGTGTTGCCACATGTATTCTCTACAGGAACTAAGCTTTGTGGTCAGAAAATGCTATAACGATATATTTGTATTAAACACAAATGTCAGTCCTTCAAAGAAATGTTGCTCATTTCTGGTGCAGCACTTATGTGTCACCAATAAGTCAAAGGGTTTTGTTTTTTTTTTAAAGGATATAAAAATAAAAAGAATCAAAACAAGCTTTTTACTCTGAAATGCATGATGAAAACAGTGAAGAGAATGGTCACGGTGATAATTATTGTAACATAAAACCAGTCTTGATATAACTTCCTGCACTGATTTCCTCCTTACCTCAAGATAAAAAGAAAAATAGAAAAGATGAAGTGATAAACTAACTCCCCCACCCCAAATAGGTTTATCTCTAGGGTTTTTGTCTAACTTTGGTAATATTTGCTATCCAGATCTTGTTATGAAACTCAAAATTAGAGATTTAATTAGAAAACTTCTCTCATCCAGCCATTCCTAATTTTGCTTTTTCTTCATCAGGCCGTTCACAACATGTAACGGTTATATAAAGAATTATAGTAACCTGCAAATATCAGGTCTTGCAACTGTTTATCTTCTTGGTAGTAAATGTTCACATCATGTTATATTTGGACCTCATGTGCCTGACTGGAAAGTATAAAATCAGTTGCTTGCACATTTACAATATTTCCTAATGTTATATTCCATTTAATGAAAAAATTGTGTGAGAGCTTATTGGTTTTAAAATTTTTGTGGATACACACACATATTTATTGTAGTTAGTAAGATTTTATTTTTTACATTGCTCTGAATTTTCCTTTTTATCAAGAATGTAATTTTAAAATTAAAATCTAAAATAGACACAGCAGAATTCTGTAGGTCTGAGTTTGAGGGGGTTTAAAGTTATTTTTTGCAAGCTCTGTTGAAATGACGTATTTTTAATTTTAGAGGAGCCTTACTGTGCAAAACTTCAATTTTCTACTGAAATGTGTTTTGGAAATTTTCAATTGGTCTTATCGGTTGTATACTTGAAGTACCAAGTTTTCTTTGCAAAGTACACATGGAAGAGAGCATTTCTCTTTGTACTTTTATCTGAAAACCTTCTGCTCTTCCCATCTTCCAACTGTTTTTCTGTTGATTAAAAAATGTTCATGGACACTGTTTGTGGAAGAATATTGAGTTCAAGGGAAGGAGTGGGTCAGCCAGAGGACATTCAATGTTATTAGCAGACATTTTACATGGATCCTAGATGTCATACAGAGCTCTGAATGAAGGCTTTGCATTAGACAGAAAGATGATAGAGACCTTATCCCACCAACAAAACACAGTAGGTATTTTTGTGGTCTCAAGCACTGACAAAATGTAGTGTCTACTAAAACTGCAGTCAAAAATTCAAAATATTTGTCTTGATATGTACTTAGATAAGAGAGCAGAGATAATTAAATTACTTGTGTTAAAAATATAGTATACGGAAAGATGTGGATCTTCCAGAAAATATTAAAACAGATTCGAGATTTTTCTTGTGGTGAACAGGAAATCCACCCCTTCTATTGATATACTAAGGAATGCTTTGAAACATAAAAAATGCATAATTTAATTAGATATGCTACTGCTAACAGACATAGGGAAGGGGAGGACAAAAAGCCTTGAAAAAACACTGTACTAATTAAAAATCACTACATATTACCAAGCGGAAGATATTTATACAAAATTAACTTTTGTTCAGATGCAACCTTTTCCATCCATGGATGCTTAAGTCACTTTCAGGCAGTCACAACAAAATCTCAGCTACTCTGTTAACTGGACATGAGACAGATTTACATAAGTGTTATATAATATTAAATACCTTGGGTTTAGTGTTAGCAGTTATAAAATATTTCAGACTTTTTTGCTAGAAAAAAAAAGGGTTAGGTTTGTCAGCAGAGGTTATCTGAATTTTTACTTTACTTTACATAAGAATCTTTAGAACTAAGAGCTTAAATCACTGTCGGATGCCAATCTCCTCACTATGAAATACGCATTTTAGCTTCAACATAAAATAACATTTAGTGGCCAACATTTATATTCATTTATGTCAACTGTCAATATTTCAAAATAATTTTCCTGCTATGATTGTCTTCAGGATTTTGTATCTTTTTATACTATTGAGAAAAACTGCAGGTCCTGCAGTTCATAGAATCATAGCATTGTTAGGGTTGGAAAAGACCTTTCAGACCATTGAGTCCAAGCATTAACCTAGCACTGCCATGTTTACTGATAAACCATGTCCCTAGGTGCCACATCTAAATGTAATTTAAACACCTCCAAGGATGCTGACTCCAGCTAGGCAATCTATTTCAACATTTGAAAACTTTCTCAGGGATGAAATTTTTCATAATATCCAATCCAAATATTCCCTGGTGCAACTTGAGGAAGTTTACTCTTGTCCTATCACTTGTTTTTCGGCAGAACATCTCACCTTACTGAAACCTCCTTTCAGGTGGTTGTAGAGAGCAATAAGGCGTCTTTTGTGTACTGAGAAGCCCCAAACTGAGCACAGGATTCAACATATGGCCTCACCAGTTCTGAGTACTAGGGGATGATCACAGCTGTAGTCATGTTTGCCACACTGTTTCTGATACAGATCAGAATACCTTTGGCCTGCTTGGCCACCTGGGCACACGCTGGCTCATGTTCAGTGTCTGTTGACCAGCACACTCAGGTCCTTTTCCACTGGGTAGCTTCCCAGACACCCTTCCCCCAGCCTGGAGGACTGCATTGAGTCATGACCCAAGTGCAGAATCTGGTACTTGGTCTTATTGAACCTTGTAGCACTGGCCATGACCCCTTGATCCAGCCTGTCCAGATCCCTCTGCAGAGCCTTTCTGACTTCCAGCAGATCAACACTCCAGTCCAACTTGGTGTTGCTTCCAAACTGACAGAGGGTGTACTTGATCCTCTCATCCAGATCATCAATTAAAGTATGAAACAGGATTGGCCCCAGTATTGAGCCCTGGGGAGCACCACAGGGGACCAGTTCCAGCTGGAAGTAACTCCAGTCACACAACTCTCTGGCCTCAGCCATCCAGCCTCCGGCACCCATCCAAGCCACAGGCAACCGTTTCTCCAGGAGAATGTTACAGGAGACCATGTCAAAATCTTTGCTAAATTCCAGGCAGTCAACACCCAAAACTATTGCCCCATTCACTAAGTGGGTCACCTGGTCACACTATGAGATCAAGTTGGTTAAACAGGACCTGCCTTCTCTAAATCTCTGTTGGCTGATCCCTTGGTTGTCATGCACCTGCCTGTGATGGCACTCAAGCTGCTCCATGACCTTTCTGGAACCAAGATCAGGTTGACAGGCCTGTAGTTGACCAGATCCTCCTTCTGACCCTTCCTGTACGTGGGTTTCACATTTGCTAAGCTCCAATCAACTGGGGCCTATCCAGTGAGCCAGGACTGTTTGTAAATGATGGAAAGTGGTGGGTGAACACTTCCACCAGCTCCTTAAGTATTGTTCATTTATGCCTGTTTTTATCAAGATTCTTGCATCTTGTCTTAATATTTAATTTAATTAAGAATCTAATCTCTATCTGCACCTTTCAGAAAATCTTGAAGTGTTTTATAGTTACTATTGTGTTATAGAAGTGATTCTTCCAAGAATTTATCCTGGTATATTTGGGCTTCTTAGCATCTACATAGTTCACAATTTATAGAATGGTATTCTTAGCTAGTAAAATGAGATTTGCTGCCATCATAATCAGTGAAAAGATTGTTGTTTGAGGCTAGAATCAGAAAATCTGTCATCACGGTACATATTGTGGCAGCTTCTGAATTAATAAAGGAGAAAGCACAAGCATATTCTTTGTTCAAATAAGTCTGGATCATTTATTTTGCAGATAGTGTAATAGGGGTCATAGCTGGAGTTTTAGCAGCCTTTTGATTCTCTGTGTAACTAACAACACACATTCAAACCAGATGGAATTATGACCTAAAGTTTTTCATTGCAACTAGGTTTTTGGCTTCTGTTGGTTTATTTTTAGGGGGTTTTTTAATTAACCCAGTAAATGCTGCAAGAGAAGTAATAAACATCACTGGAACACTTTTGGCTGATGTGCTGGGTCAGCTGGAATTAAAGAGTCTGTTTCCATAAAAAGATAAAGACGTCTGGATTTTTTAATGTTCCTTAGTAAAGACCAGTTTAGATTTCATTTAGATCCTTTTCTTTTGTGGATTGAATGGTTAGTAAATATTTTTATCTTCAAAGCCTTGTCAATAAAAACTCCCCTTTTGCCCCTCCTTTTATGTTATGAACTAATAGGGAGTATTTAACAAAACTGGATATGTAACTAGAATAGATATTAACTATTTCTGATGACCAATAGCCAGTTAAAAATGCATCTTGATGATACTGCTAATTAAGTAGAGAGGTTTTGCAGTAACCATTTAATTTTTCTTTAGATACATAAATATTTTGGGGTTTAAAAAGGAAAAAGCAAAGAAAAAAATAAGAAAAAACCCACAATCAAAACCTTATGGCCATAAATAAAAATGAAACACAAGATTGTAATGTAACCAATAAAAATAAAGGAAAAACTTCAGCCAAGGAAGTTTCTATTCTAGAATACATTCATTGGTTTCAGATAAATGCTGCTGCTGTGACATAAAGTAGCTAAATTCATTCACTGCTGGAGTTTAATACAACTGTAAACTTTTATGTGAAAGTATATTGGATACCTACAAATGTCTAGAAATTGTGGCACTTTTACTAGCTTTTAGTTGAGTTATTTTCCTTCAGTTGTTATGTGACATTCTTTGTGACATTAATCGGGTACTTCCAACTACTCTTTGCATTGCTGCTGCTTTTAGCTCTTCTTTTTTGGTCCATACCTCTAACCTAATTATAGACAATACCAATGGAGACTGAAAATGTATTTGTGATTGCACAGAGTTCAAAAAGATAAATATCAAAACTCCTGCTGAAGGATCAAACCTGCTGAACATTCTCTTTAACCCATCTAAAGCATGAAGGATAGCAAAGATATCCAAGGAATGACTGCTTCTCAGATTTGCTACTGTGAAGAAATCAAAGGCAGAGAATTAGAAGCAACCAGATCCAACAATGGGTCTTTAGAGGCACAGGGGTGCCTCTAATGGGTCTGAAGGCGGTATATGCATCTTATGTGTACACCTCTGTCCTGTGTTAGAATATTCAGAATTTATATGAACCAGTCATAAAATTGCTTGCATTATTTGTTTACTTGACTGGATTCTTCTTTCCATGATGACAATGACTCTTGATAAGCTGATAGAAACCAGAAGAACATAGAAACACCAGATCAACTAAAATTTGCCCATATAAAGGCATTTGAAAGCATGAGCTCATGCATATTTCTGAAGAAATCTATCAGGATTAAAGGATACAACTTCAAAAATACATCTTTTAAAGTGTTTGGGATGCTAGACAGCCTCCAGACCTAAATTATTTGTGTTTCTAAGTTATTCAAGGTTCCCCTATACTAACTGCTGCCAGTGTTGGTCACTCCCACTTGCACAGGCTTCATTGCTCTACAAGGATTCTCTAATAGCAACACCATTTTCAGCACAAAGTCTACTATGCAACAAAGCCTGAAAAATATGTATGAATCAATATCCTTCACTTCTTATATCCTGAAATGTTTCCTTAGTAATCTAATTTTAAGCATCTGTGTAAATGTAGACAGTCAAGTATTGCTATCTGATGGACATTCATCTACTTACCATTTCAAAATTATTAATGTTATTATTGTAGCTGTTGTTATTGATATTATTATTTATTATTTTATGTTTAGGCTAGTTAAAAAATAAAAGTGACCCTCTGGGACAATGATTCATTCTAGACTGGGGTTTACTTAATGAATTAATGCAATATGTAGGAGATATAGGGCTTTGGTCCCTCTTCCCAATATTATTCTTGTTCTTTATCCAAACATGATCCTAATGCTAAATAATAAATTCCTCCTCAGACATGCCCCTTTTTTACCTTGTTTGTAGTAATTTTTTGCATAGAGTCTGAACAGTGATGAATCTCTTACAAAGGTGAACTGCTCCACCTGTTCCTTAAATAATTCTCCATCTCCAAAATGAATTCAAAGGAAACAGGAAAGAGGAATGACATTGCCTGCATCTGCATGTTAGTGAGATGATCAAGCTGATGACCACGTCCTAGAATCTTAAGCACTTTTTCCCATAGTCACTTCATGTATGGAACAAAAAGATTTTTCATAATAACTTTTTTTGTATTGATGATTGAAGTTTTTTCCCTTTAAGCTTTTGAGAAATAACACTGGGATTTTTTTTGTGTTATACATAATGAGTCAAATTTGATTTGAAATTGTCAGTATTAAAACAGAACAATGTGATAATGCCAAGGGAATATCTAAATATAGGAAGTCTCTGCATCTGGGAAGTAGTTCTAAATTTTCTATATGCTTATTTGAAATTCTGTCCTACTTTCAATAAAACCAATAGTAAAATTTCCTTATTTCAGCTGTACAGAAAAAATAGAACCATAGGCATTATGATTGTTCACCATAAAGAGGATTAAAACAGAGGTCCTTTTAATCTGACATTCATTTCCTAGTGTGTATTAATAGTAAAAATAAAAGAAAACCCACAGGTAACAAATGTAGGGAACATGATATTTACAGGAAATTTCTTCCTAGCCACAAAATTGAGTTACCTCAGTTCCTGAAAAAAGGGTTTCTATTCCTTCCAGAGTTTCAAGTCTAAATAGAGTATGAGTGATCTTATTTTCTATACAAACTTCCACTCTTTTCCACCAGTCTTATCCTAAGCTGAATGCTAACTTGCGTTAGAAAATAATAAATGCTAAAATAGTAATCTCATTTTATCAAATTTAAATTTGTCTTTTAATACTTTTATAGTCCCTTCTTATTTTAGGAAAAATAATTAAATGTTATTTACATTTTCCAACCTACATATTCATTGTGTTGTGTAGCTCAGATCTGCTCTGCTCCACTTCAAAAAACCCAACACAATTAAATAAAAGCCCTGCATATGTGGAATCTTCCTGAATTTTCAATATTGACTTGAGGTCCTAGGCTCTATCTCTTGAGGAAATAAACCCTTTGTTTTTTCCAATTCACTTGCGAAAAAAAAACCAGCAAAATAGCACCATGGTGGGGTATGCTTATTCTAAATGTAAATATAGAGTCTAAATTAAATATAGAGTCTAAACTAAATATCAAGTCTAAATTAAAAAAAAAATCAACTTGCCAAAAGTTTATGATTTGCTAATAGAAACATTGCATATATTCTAAGAAAATAAGAAATGCATTGATGATAGTATCTGTATTACCTCTACCAAAGTAAAGGTCAAAAGCTCTATTACATATCTTAACTTTTAAAGTAATGCACAGTTTTCAATATTTACGTATCAATTTTTGGACAGCAAATACACCTTTATGACAGGTGACCTTATCCTTGTCAGAAAGAGATATATGTTAGAGCTGTTCATCAAAATGAAATACATTCTTCATAAATCTGTCACTAGTACTAGGGTAGAATGACATATCTCTATTTAATTAATATAATTTCTTTTTGAAGACTGCAGTTCAAATAAAGAAAAAATACAATTAAAAATTATGACATAATAAAATTACTTATTTTAAGGTAAAATTAAAAACAGTGTCAAGATGATTTTCTCGATATCTTCACTTTAAAATGGTGTTGGCAGTCTGTTCTCCCATATATTTCTTTTTTGTACAGCAGATATTTTCCATCTTTTTTGTTACACTATTTATCCTGTGAAACAGGCAAATCTGATATCTTATTTATACCAGTTCTAAGAGTTATTTGCCAGGGAGAAGGGGGAAGATAGGAGTGATGTGGACTAGATTACCTATAGAACCCCCTTCCAACCCAAATTATTCTATAATTTTCTGGAAATATTAATTGTTTCAGTAAACTATCAATATATTCCAGGAGATGGAACAAATATGTGCCTGAGAATTTGAGTTACAGCTTAAACTGCTCTTAAATGTCAAACAAACCATGTCTTTTCCAAGTGGCCAATTTACATCACCTGTTTTGCTCCAAAACATAAAAGTCTGTTAAGTCCCTGAAAAGAAATCTTCCTTCCAATGACACATCAAAATTTAGGCAAAGTCAGAAAGTCAGACCTTGACATTGGACTTTATTTAGAGTACAAGAAAAAGAAGGGACCTTACATTCCTCCATTTTGATAATGAAATATGGCAGCCACATCCTCAGACTAGACTGAAGAGAGGATGATGAGCATCAAGCAGACATTGCATCCCAGCTGCCCTGGCCTGGGAAAAAAATCCAAAAGCAAATGTCAAATTTACAATAGAATTACAATAGAGTCAGGTAGGCATGCAAACCTTTTTCCCACTGTTTTCAAGTAAGTATGAATATCTTGTGTAAAAGCTTTGTGTTTGTCTGTATTTTTTAATCCAGACTCATTTTAAACACACAGCACAGGCTCTGTGGTACCTAAATTACACTGCAAGATAAACTAAGTATTCAGAAGGAGGGGTATGCAGCTTCTGAGAGTATAAACTTATTTTCCTCAATAAAAGATGCTTCCATACATTAAGATAAATGATCTTAAAATTTTTTTTGAGAGTCAATACTTCAGAAATTTAAATAAGATTAGTCCAGAGTGGAGAAAGTTATTTCAGGTATTTATTAAACACTGATTCTATTTCAGAAGTCACGTTCTTCTACAAACTTTTGGCACCCAGTGGATGTCCTCTGGAAAGATTATTAGTAAGGAAAAAATCTGGAAGGACCCAACAGACACAACTTGAGACACATTTTCTATCTGTTGTGAGTGCCATTGTGATTCCCATGTGCTTTGACTGGTGTCTTCTGCAAGCCTGTACAACCATCTCTCAGGGTGAATTTGCAACAAATATTGACCAAGGCCAAGTTGAACCAGCTGATGGAAGG
>VWYP01017355.1:19947-46367 GCA_013400435.1 Pycnonotus jocosus | reverse complement strand
ATAATGAGGATGCTTCCAGTGCAGGGAAGTGGGTGGCTCATCCCAGCTCTGCAGGACTTAGGGGACATCCTGTGTGTTCCTCTGGGATCCCCTTCCTGAATCTAGCAGTGTGAGGAGGAAGGGCAGGACAATTCCAGGTGAGCTTAAGTTGTCTTCCCATAGGATCCCTTCAAAGCCAGTGCAGAACCAGCCAGGTCCAGGCTTGCTGTGCCAGGCACTGTGATCTGTGTTTGGTGGGTTTGGAACCAGCCAAACCTTTGGAGACATCACCAGGTTTTAGTCTGAGCTGAACCCTGAGGACCACGGGGCAGCATGTGGTCACTGAATGCTGACACTGCCGGGGTCTCTATAGCCTGGAAGGGGCTTGGGTCACAAATCATATGAAAAAAAGAAACTATTCTGTGCAAGATGCCAGCTTTAAGTACCACTTTGTGTGCCCTGACTTTGTAGGCTGGTGTGGGAGGGACAGACACTGGGACTGCCCCACACCTGCACCTGCCCTGCTGCCCCTCTGCCGTCCCCCTGGCTGGGCTGGGGGGCAGTGACTGCCCACATCTCATGACAGATGTGTTGGTTTTGGAACTCAAAGAGCTGCTGTTTCCTTGCAAACAGCTGGATAGAGATTGGAGGAGGGGAAGAATCCTCCCCCAACCCTGCTTAAAGAGCATCTTTTTCCTCTGTCCACATTGTGTCCCACATGATGGCACAGAGATGTGGCAGGCATATGTGGGTGGCACATTTAAAACCCATTTCCTCTGTGTTTTGAACCCAGGCATGCAAGTCTGGCCAGGAAACAGCCTGAACTATCATGATGTGCTGAGGGCTGCAAGATCTGCAGCACAAACAAAATATGTTAATACTGATTCTGAGTGGTAATGCACTAATGACATTAACAGTCTGAATAAGAAACATGATTATTGCTTGTAAGCGTGTTTTTCTGGCAGACTCTCAGAACTCCTGGTGTCATGCTGTGCATCTCATTTCCCTCACAAATAGTCTGAGCTCAAACCATTTCTTTCCCACTTACCAAATTTCCATTTTTCAGGACTAGACAAGCCTCTGCCCAAATCCTACAAGTCATAGGGCTGATTAAATTAACTTTAAACACTGCTCCTTCAGTCTAGTATTGGATCTCTGCAGTCCCAGTGTGTGTGTTGTTCTGGGCAGAACACTAAAAATTTGGTCTTGGATTTGGGAAAGTAGCTGGGCACTATCAGATGGATAGCTACTGTTCTGTGCCTCAATTCCAAGATTTCAGGATCTGTTACAATTTTTAGTACCCCTCAATCATATTCAGATTTTTTTGGCCTAAGTTTCATAACTCTCTTTATTTCTGTTATTGCCTAAAGTGATGCTAACATATTTGTTCTCATATGGTGGTCAGAGAAAATCCCTGTGTACATGAGCAGACTTTGTCCTTGTGTCCATGTTTCCTATCTTTATTCCCCTGGGACAGTAGAGGCAGGAACTTCACCTGTCAAGACAGCTAATTACTGCTTGGTGGTGCAAAGAGGACTAATTCAGTGTGTGCTTTTTTGCTCTCAAGACACCCTGGTGCCTAAGGCAAGGAAAACAAAAACGTAGAGCCTATCGAGAGTATTGTAGGTAAAACTTGTGTGTCTTTTTTTAAAGCTGATTTCCAGATATGGGGAGGTGGGTTCAAGATAAGAAAGTTTGGATGATGGTAGGATTCAGTTTACAAGGCCTTCCAGTTATGGATGTGTTGCTGTATTTGGGCAATATTTAAATTGTTATGTTAAATGTGGTATATGGGGCTCTCCTGGAAAACGAGCATTGATCCCTCTTTAGGAGAATCCACATGAAACCCACAAGAAATACGTGTGAAAGCACTTTATCAGTTATCAGAGGTGAGCTGAGGGATGTGTTCACTGGCTTGGTGGAACCAGAGCATCCCTGTGGGTCCTCCCAAGGCACATTGTCTGGCAGGGAAACGATGTGGCAGAGCATGTCCCCTGGGACAGGAACTGCTTTCATAGCATCAGCTTGAGGTCTTGGCAGAGCCTGACATCACAGCATCACATTTGTACCATGTGCCAGCTCAGAGGCACCTGGCAGGTATTTGGCACAGGCCACACTCGGCCAAAGTGACGAGAACAGGAGGAGAATGGGCAGTGACACACAACAGAGATGCAGCAGAGTGATGTCACCCAAAGCAGGAACAGTCATCATTCACTAATTAGGAGAAGTATCTTAGTCACAACTATCTGTCATTGTAAAGATAATACTAACAAGATGCAACAATTTACTTGTTAAATATAGAAAACCCTGGTTGTTTCCTATTACTTACTTGTTACACGAGATCAAATGAAGCTGTCCAACACACCTGGCTGTGTTTTTGACACTCCACTGTAGATCTTTCTGTGGCCCTTGGCCAGCTCATAGCCAGGTATATGTAATTTAAAAAGAGTCACCCATCAGTTTCAGTGTAAGCTTGAACTATTTCACAGTGTGGTATTGTGATCCCACCAGGGTTTTTTCACCCCTGTCCATGGCATTAACGTATTTTGCATTGCTCATCAGAAGGGTTTGCTCTGAGCTGGCGAGACAAAAATTGATTCTGGGTGCAGGAAAGGCATGGAAAGGCTGTGCAAAGGAAAAGCCCAGCGTTCAGCCCAGCCCCAGGAACAGTCTTGCTGGTTGTGTTGCTGCCTGCCTGTGGGCTCTGAACCTCTCTGGTGTGTCTGCTGGGCTCTGAACCTCTCTGGTGTGTCTGCCGGGCGTGCTGAACCCACGGCCATCCCTTTGAATAACAAGGTGGAGCACAGCAAATGTGTGTGTGTTTTGCAGTGATCTCTGCTGAACGTCTATTGCCATCCAGTGGCGGTAACAAAAATGGGCAGTGACTTTCCCACCTCCATTTTGCTGGAGCTGTCAGGATTTGATGGAGTGGAGCTATTCCCACGCTGTTGGTCACCCAGCAGCCTGTTCTGCTTTTCTGCACGGTCAGAAGGATGGCTTTGCTCGATGCACCCCAGGCTTGGCTTTGGCCCGAGATGTGCTGTTGTTACCTGTGTTAGTGCTGCCAACTCCTCCTCCTGCAGAGCACAGGGGGGAAGGCAGAGCTGCAGCCAAGCAGCCCTCACATCACTCCTGGCATCTCCTCCCCGGGGTGGGCACAGCCCTTACACAACAGGGCTTGGAGCATATCTGACTGTGGCACTGCAGGAAGGGAGGGTGCCACAGAGTTTCTTCCTTTTTATTCTTCTTTTTTTTTTTTTTTTTTTTTTTTTTTTTTTTTTTTTTTTTTTGTGATTTTNCTGGACTTGCACGTGGCTTGGGCACACAGGGAATTTCAGAAAAGACCTGCTGTCCTGGAAACATGAATCTTTTGGCCCAGGGCATTTTGCAAGAAGCCCAAAAGAAGCCTGGATCAAGGCAAGCTGAGAAGGAGCTCTTTAGCTGAGTCCTTTCCTGTCTTCTCTTGTGGTGCCTTTTGGTTTCTCTCTGCCAGGGTGGCCTGGCTTGCCTTGTGCTGGTGTCCCACAGCCTGAGGACCTGATCCTGGGAGGACATCTCCCTTATGCTGGAGCATCATGTCTCTCCCCAGCCCCAGTATTAGAAAATTCCTTCTTCTTGATTCATTTAATAAAATACACAGCAGCTTGTTACCTGTTATCTCAGGACATAAAAAAGGAAAAAAGAGATGTGGACATTCATAGTAATGGTTATTTTAATTTTCTTTTTGCTTTATGGCAGAATTTCACTTAAGAAAAGAAAAGCCCAGGCCTGGGGCTGTGGGCTGTCACTCACAAGTTAGATGACACCATGGGCAGGACCCAGGCTCCAGACAGGATCCTGCTGGACACACAGTCAAACAAAATTAATCATTTCAAGTGCATTATTCTGCAGCACAGTCCTGTGCCAACCTGCCATGAAGCATCTTGATTTTTATGCCTTATGAAAGGCTTTCACAGCAGTACTCCAGTCAGTTCCCTACAAATGTATTTCCTTATCACACACCCTTGGTGGCTGCTGTGGCTCTGAGCACCCATGAGGGACACCAAGGTTCAGGGCCATCCATGTCTCTGTGGTACCCTGGTGTCTCTTAGGTAGTGTCACAAGCTGCAGTCAGGATCACTTCTGGTTTTGGGGTGACAGTGACAAATGCCCTGGGTTTAAGGTGTTTTCCCTCCTTCCTGGTGCCTCTTGTGCTGTCCCATGGTGTCCAGGGCTGTGCCACAGTGGACAAACACTAAGCAGTGTAGGCTTTTCCCCCATTTGGTGTCACCCACAAACTGATTTTACAGAGTTTCTCAAGGAAATGGTTTTCCAGCAGAGATCTGGGAAAGACCTGAATTTGTTGGGAACGCTTTTTTTGTTCAGCTAAACACTGTCTGCATTGAGTTAGCACATCCCTGCTGTTGGAGGAGCTAGTGAGGCATTTTCCTGTGGGAAGGGGATGTTTGGTTGGGTGCTTTAGCAATCTGAGGCTCGTTTCTCATCTGCATGCTCTCACCAGGCTGGCTCTGCAATCAGCAGCAAGCCAGGCCAAGGCTTAAGCATACGGTAATGTTAGTTTAATATTTTAGTGCCATCTGCTGTAAGTGCCTCCACACTCTGGCCCATCTGTTTTGTGTGCTTCAGTTTTGCTTTTTATGGGGCTTCAGTAGCTTTACACCCTTTGGAAAGCCTCTGCTTGGAAAAGGTGTAGGGGAGAGGGATGTCCTGCCTAGGGGTGGAGTGTCTGCACCTTGTGATGCTCTAGGAGGAGTGGGATAAAAACCTGTCCAGAGAAGTAAACATGTGAACCTGGTCCTGGTGCTGCCATGAAATCTTGGAGTAGCTTGGTGAACCTCTGTGGACTTCCCTCCCACATGGAAAAACAATTCAGGTGGGAAGGGGGCCTGTGGAGGCCACTGGTCCAACCCCTTGCTCTCAAAGCAGTTTGGCCAGGTGGCTCAGGGCTTCCTGTGCCATCTCTGTTATCTCTGGCTTCCTGTGTCACCTCTGTCCATCCCCTCAGCAAAGGCAGAGGTTTGGGGGAGCTGAGAGTTGAACCCTGGGTCAGTCCTGTGCTGCCACCTCGGTGCTGTTGCCTGCGGGCAGAGCAGGGTAAAGGAGAGATGCCACTCAATGGAACTCAGACAGAGAGGGCTGGCAGCAGCTCCACGAGGTCCCAAGAGCCCATCTCCTGGCCCACAGCCATGATTCCTGGTAGAACATTCTTGACAGATGCTTGTGAGTCATTTGGAAAGGCCTCTGTTGGCAGATCTTCCGCTAGCTCCCAGGTGTCTCTCGAAAACTGTTCACACTCTTCCATCCTTCTTTACTTTAGGCTAAGCAATTCTGCTTTCTTCATTTTTATTCCCTCTGTGGTTACGTTTTTGAGCTTCTTGAACTTGTTCCTACTGTTCTTTCCTGCCATTGGGCTCCAGACATCATCTCCAGCCCCTATGATCAGAAGAGCACCGACTCTTCCTGTGCCCCTGGAGGAGGAGAGAGAACTTTGCAGATGCACATTTCTGCCCCACCTCCCCACTTCTGGCCATTCCATGCAGTTCAGCTGACAGCTGACAGCTTGTCACCCATCGAGCTGTGGTAACTCAGCCAGAGCTGAGCTGGAGAAAGCTGGAGATGTGCAGGCCATGGTGGTGGAGATGAGCAGCATGCATGCCAGTGGGTCCATGCTGTACAGGATTCGTCCTTCACCCCTTCTCTTTTTCAGGAACCAAGGAGTGAGTTTGGCTCCTTCTGGCCTCAGGAGTGGTTGCAGTGTCACCTGTCCCCTTTGCAGAGGGGACATAGAGAGCTGAAAAAATAGTCAGGTGCTGACTTTGGAGTTCTTCCTGGAGTCCTGGTTTGATGGGAGCGTAGCAGGGTCTCCTAAGTGAGGAGCGGTCACTTAGAGGAGATGCCTTCACCCTGGAAAGGATCAGAACAATGCAAAGAACAGGAGATTTTCTCCCTAGGTAATGGTTTGCCTGGGCAGTGGCTGGGATCAGTGGTGATTACTGCAATAATCCCTCTCACACTGAGCACCACGTACATACACCAGAGCATGACCTTTATATGACCTTCAGAAATGCCTCAGTAAATCTCACCTCTTCATTCCACAACCTGTATTATCCACAGCCTGAGTGTTTGGCCTGCTTCACCTCTAGCATCTCTTTCCTTCCCTGATTTTTGTCTCTGTTGTTGAAAATGACTCCCCATCTATTGGGTAAGGTCAAACTTTCAATGCATGTGTGTCAAAGCATCTTAAACACAGCAACTGGATGTTCAGGGGTGCTTTGAAAATTGGGCATAGCTCTAACGTGGGAGGATCACACGTCTTCTCCTGGGACTGCTGTCTACTCCACTGCCTGTGAGTGTCAAGTACTGAGCTATAAAAAATTACAGGCTTTATCCTTCCGTTTTTATATATCTTCCCTTTCAGAGCAAGGGACAGCCTCTGAAGAGCTGTCATCAGTCCCAGCACTCTGACAGAAGCGTACCTTTCTGACAGATATGACACACCATGGTGTTCATAAAATCTTCCCTGCCAGACCAAGATTACATAGTGACCAGTAGAAAAACAAACAAACAAACAAACAACCCCCTGAAAGCTGTTTATTTAACTGAATGCAGGGACCTGGTGGTTGTGTCAAATGTTTAAGTGTCAAATGTTTAAGTGTCAAACGTTTAAGTGTCGAATGTTTAAGTGTCAAGGCCATGAATAGCAAAGTTCAGGCCAAACACAGAGAGTTGGGAGGTATCTGCAGACAAACAAGAACCTACTAACAAGAAGAATGGAGAGAAAAGATGTGTTATGTGCAGACTTGTCTCTGTGAGTCCACAGCTTGCTATATCCTTATCCATGTCTATGTCCATGCCACACCAAACTGAGCACCCAAAGTTGTCTCTGTTCTGCTCCTGGGAAAGGCTGCAAGGAGACAGCTGCTCTTTTCATGAGTGATCTTTCTGTTAATTCAGGCACACCTCAAATGCAGAATCACTCATGGTTTAAACATATTTTGAAAGCCAAAATCTTGACACAGAGTCCCTTTCATTGTCTCTTTGTGTCAGGGATCAATGACTCAGCTTTCAGATAAGGCTGTGACACTGACAACGTGGTGGTGGCCAGATTTTGCAGATGTCTGGATGTAGGGGTGCTTTGCCTGGATATTCCAGCAGATCTGAGAGATTTCATGGACAAAGAAACATCTAGCACCTATGAGACAGCAATGATGGATTTTCTGTGGCTGACACAATATATAGTGAGAGGCAATGTTTACTCTGGGCACTCAGAAACAGGAAAAAACCCAAACCCTAAGTCATAAATAATGAAGGGGTGAAAGTTATACAACCTCTAAGGTTTATTGTAAATTATATTAAAAGATCTTTCATAGAATCACAGAATGGTTTGGGTTGGAAGGGATCTTAAAGATCATCTTGTTCCAACCCCCTGTTCCAGGGATGAGGCATCCATACCAATTCAAGGTTTTAGCTCTGAAGGTGTTTAGGGAAGTTTATACAGTGGAATGCAGATTAGGTAAAGGAAAAATTAAAATAGATTTCTTTTGTTAACACAGAATATCTTTCTTATTAATGCAGTCTTCTCATAAATTTAGTGTTTTGCAGGGAACTCCTGGAATGTTTTGTTTTCTGATCTAGAAATGCTGCTTCTTAACCTCTGCAATGCTCTGGGAGCTGGGAATTATGGTTTTTTCACCAGTTTCATTGATTAATTCATTTGAAGAGTTTGGACTCATTCCAGGTCACATTTAAATCTAAGATTAAGCTCCAGTGATACAAAATATACTTCTAGGTCTCAATGAGAGGTGGAATACAAATTCCTGAACCTGTTGGCTCTAATTCCTCAGATGTTCAGCAGAATAAGGACTTCCTTGGGTATTGCTATTTGTGTCTGCTGGATTGCACGAAGTTAAAATTAATGTATTTGACTGTAGTGAAGGGTGGGCATGTGATAGATTTCCACTGGGAATAAAACCTGGAGGTGGATATTGATTTTCCTGGTGTTTTTCCGTAGCTTCCGAGGGTACACTGCTGATTAGGACATGATAGCTACATTGATTGAAAAGGGGATTTATTTTTTTGTTTTCCTTGGGGAGTTGCTGCGTTCATGTTCAGAACAATATTCATGTTCAGAAGAAATTAAGGGACATGGAATGAATCAACATTCAATCCAAAGGGCTTGAATTCCCCCCTGAAGGAAACTTCTCATGTCCTCGTCACTTTAGCTCTTAATCTTACCTTGGTTATCACATTCCTTTGTTTTATTCATCTGCAGTATGTTTTTTTCTAACTCTCTTGACCTTTACACAACCTGGGCAATTTAACCTGCTATTTTTTTCCCAGAGAGATATCACAAATACCCTCTTTCCCCTCTGGCTCTGAGAGCAGCTCAGTGGTTTCATGAGAAGTGTGGTAGTGAGAGGTCATTCTGGTGTTCTGGTTCTGCTGTGTTTCATTTGTGTGTGGAAAAAAAACCCTAATGCAGATTGAAGAAAGGCTGATTTTGTTGCCAATAATCTCCTGCCCCCACCACAGGCAGGCTTGCATCTGGCAGACCTGTGGTGGGTTTACATGGGAATGTCATATTTGCTTAAATGAGCTGTAGAATCGAAGGTGAAGGTTTGTCTTTTTGGTGGTGATGACCAATTTCACCATGATGGCCAATTTCACTTAGTGAAATTTCACTTAGATGACCAAGTTCTCTGGGTCTGGGAGAGTCCAGGTGAGCCTTGTTTCCAAAAATTTGGCATACAAAGCTCCTTGTGCTTCTGGAATAGGTGTTTCTCCACTCAGGATGGCTGAGCGATTGTTTCCTGCATGTTCAGGGCTCAGAAGACAGAAAGCATGACAGATTTGCAGCTACCTTACACAGCAGTGACTCTTTTGTGGGGAAAAAACCCTGCCAGTTGGGTTGCTTTGGTGCCAGAACCTCTGGTTTTGGGGTTTATCTTCCTTGCAGCTT
Source organism: Pycnonotus jocosus (assembly GCA_013400435.1). Taxonomy (NCBI): domain Eukaryota; kingdom Metazoa; phylum Chordata; class Aves; order Passeriformes; family Pycnonotidae; genus Pycnonotus; species Pycnonotus jocosus. Next base: position 37,429 of record VWYP01017355.1, on the reverse strand, counting down.
CTACTTGACTCACTGTTCGAGTCTATGCACTGAAAGTCCTTTGATATCACTTGCTCAGAGAAACCCTTTCCCAGCTGATGCTATGAGATTTTATATGAAATTAGTCCTCCAACACTTCCCTGCAACTCTCCAACATCACTGGAAAAGATGTACAAGATTTCTCCCAGCTCATATCAAAATAATTCACAACTCAGCTCATGAGAGTGCAAGCTACAGCGAGAGGTGACCTCAGGAATCCTCTGAGCTGGGGTAACCTGAGAGGCACTAAAAGGACACAGATAATCAGTATTACCTTTGCAAAAAAAGCCATGTCTTAGAAAGGGAGATATAAAGCCTCCAAGGCAGCAAATTGCACTTGCCTTAAGGATTTGTCATTAGACTGTCCAGATTGCCAGGTAATGTAGGAATCTCAGTAAAGTCCTCTTTCAAACTGGATCCTAAAGAATAATTTACCAGGCAAACAGCTTTTGATGTTGCTACCTCATCCATCTGGGATGAGAGCAACACATTTCATACAAATGAGCAAAGTGTATTTTTTTTTTTTTAATATCTTCTTATCTTTTGAATAGAAGGCACAATGAGACTGCAAAATTCAAGGGATAAAACGAATTCAGATTTCCAAGGTTTGGCACCACCATGGCCTGGCTGGTACAAGATCAAAATCCTCTGACAATCCTAGAGACACTGTTTTCTGAGCAACTCCCATAAAAGCAGCCCAGCATCTCTGCTCACTCAGGGTGTGTTTTTTTTTTTGGCAGGCATTGCACAGAGAGGTTTTTCTGCTCTCTTTTAGGAGCAGAGATAGTTTTTTACAGAAGAACTGCCTGTGTGTGAGGGTGTCCTTGCAAACATCCTCATGAAATGCTGAGAGCATCCACAAAGCAAGGTCTGTGTCTGAGCAACGAGCAAGGTAGGGGAGCCTGAAGAAAAACCAGCAGAGATTAACAGCCAGGAGTTCTGAAGGTTGCTTTATCAGCTAATGTAGCATTGAAACACTGAAACACAATCAGCTCTGTTTACTGGCTTAGGTTAAGTGTAAGGGTTGTTCCAAAGAATTGGGAGTTACTTCCCAAAGAGGGAGAACAGGCTGTCTTCGCTGTTGGTCTGGGATTCCTGCACTGGAGCTCTGCTGCTGCAGAAACAGGGCCATGTTTCACCCTTAGCTGAAAGTGAAGGGCTTATTGCTCCAACCAGGGAGCGATAAAATGAGTGGGATTTAATAAAAACCATAGTAGCAATTGTGCCTTCTGAAATGAGCACTCACCTTACCCTTCATGTGCACGATTATTGCAGCTGGATGTCACACGCTGACTCCACTACACGTGCACACCCCTTTTGTCTTGAAAAGCTGCTGAGAAAGGACTGATATTGGCTAATTTGTTGTGTGAGTAATTGATTTGTTGGGTGTGATGAATAGCTCTCCCTGCCGTGACACCAGGAACACACAACAAAACTGGGAAATCATTTCAGTTTCTTTCTGAATTCTGCTTTGTGAGATCATCTTTATTGCATGGTCATTGAGCCTTAAATCCAATAGATGTCTGTAAAAAAAAAAAAGCTATTTTTTCCATCATTAACAGAAGCAGGAGCAGCAAGGCATCCAGCAGAATGATTAGCAGCACACCATTCCTATCAAAGAAGGAATTTCCATATATATTGTTATATTTCCATATAACCATGGCACTGTGCTTTATACTTGTAGATCTTGCTCCCCCAGCAGCAATGAAGGGGAGATTATGCTGGAATGAAGCTTAAATGGAGAAAACGACCAAAGAACTGATCCTGCTAAGAGCTGAAACAGCTTTGGCACGTGTTTAACGTTGCTGAATTATTCATTGAGCTGCCTGGGCAAACTGACATTGCAAGAGGAAATAAATGAGAGTGCTGGAGGAGAAATGCTGAAGGATGTATGAGCCAAATGTCCCGGTGTCACAGAGCTCACAGGGAATGGGGCAGTGTCCCTCCCTGAAGTGCCAGCAGCTGTCAGGTGCAAGCCTTTTGTAAAGGAGGGAGTGGATGTTTTGGCTGTGCACACAGGGCGGCTTTAGTGATGTTTGTGGGCCCAGATCAGCTCAGTTTGGGATGTAAGACCTTCCCTTTGAGGGGAGGCGTTGCAAAGAGCTGGCAATGGCCAGCAGGGCACTGCTTAGGGTCAGAGGTGTGGATGGGGAACTCATGGAGCACATGGTGACACGTGGAAATTTCTGTGGTTAATATCCCCATGTTTCAATGGAGCCATGCAGACTGAAAGATCAACCTTTGTCAGACACACCTGTCTGGGAACATGGCATCTCTTAGCCCTTTTAGAGAAGTCCTGCTTCCTTCTGTTCCTGCACCCCTTGTTAAGTTCTATCTGTGCTTTCCCTCAGTCAGGTGAGAGGCCCTTTCCCTGACCAATCTGGGCAGCTGTCTGCAGCCATTCCCACTCCTCCCTCCACTTCAAATCCCACAGGAAGAGAGCAACAGTGGCTCATCAGAGTGTCCTGCATTACACCACTGCGTGTGAAGGAAGGGAGGGAACCAAAGCCTGTTCCTCACCATGGTTGGGATCTGGCACTTCTTGGGGACAATCTGAGCAGGGACATTGCCTTTGTAGTGTTTGATACCTTGGGAAGGCTGACCTGAAACAGAGACTGGACAGAGCTGGAGAATAAAGTAGATATTTATTGAAAGGCCTTTAGGGTCCACCTTGGGCAGGACAAGAGCTTTACCAGGGCTACACCCAAGATGGACCCAAAATGGTCACAAAATGACTGAGCAGTCATGAGATCTTACACTTTTATAAATTTTGGTCCATTTGCATATTGGGGTTTAATTGTTCAATTACAGCTTCAGGTTGTGAGGTCCCATCCTTCTTGTTCCTCCCTTCAGTCTACTGGTGTTCTGGTGTTTGTGCTGTTGGGCCTAAACTTGTACCCATTGTCCTGGGTCTTCATCAGGAAAAAGATTTATTTTGTCTCCCTGCTCTGTGAAGAGCTGACTGACACTGAATATGAGGCTTAGAGCTGCACACAGAATCTGAAAAACATGAAAGCTAAAACATAGGGCACCATGTTCACTGCACTACAGCCCACAGCAGCAGCTAATAGGAGTGCCTGGATGAGCAGTGGTCACTTAGCTCATGCTTGATGCTCCATGGAGGGGGGGTTAAAAAGATCAATGTGATAATCAAGGCCTCACAGTCCTGCCTGTGCTGTGGTTTGAATCCTGCCCTGGGAGTAGAATCATTTCCTGGCACCTCTGTGTCTGCTAAGAGTAGAAATGTTGCCTCAAACACTGTGTAAATATCTCTGTTACATAGAGCTATGCTCTCCTGGGTATTCTGCAAGGAAATATTCAGAGCAGTTGGCTTCAGCTCCTGTTGCTGTTGCACTGATTTGGAGATGCTGGCAGATGAGATTCTCAGGGTTTATTCAGATGAGAGTTTGCTTTTGCCCTGTAGGCAAGGCTGGAGTTCAGAGCTGCAGACTCTATTTGTGGATTTGAGGCAGGCATAGACCCATATCATACCTGTATGTATAACCCTCTACCTGCAGATTTTAAAAATCAGGGTTAACTTTAGAGGTTTGAATCTTTCCAGAAAGGTGAGATTGCAACAAATTTTCAGCTGCCACCCCCACAGGATCTCACTTTTGCTGACCAAAGAGAAGAAACTGTAAAATGCTGAGGCATCCCCTATGTATCCTTTTAGCATATTTCGACCCGAAATAGGAAGAGAGGGGATGTAAATATTTACTGGAATTGTGTATCAGGGAGCACCCAGGGATCTGCATTTGGATAATCTGCATTGCAAGGGAAGTCAAGGGAATAGCAGACGACTTTGAAAGGCCACAATGCTGGATGTGTTTCTTAACAGGCACAAATTGCTCCCTGATTTTCAGGAAAAGGAAAGCTCTGGGGTGATGATTGTTTTTAGATCTTATTTCAGATGTAGTGCCTGGGGACCCAGTCAAGATCAGGATCTTTTGTCAACCAAGACAAGAGCAGGCAGTAAGGTCCTTTCTTTGGAGAGCTTGCAGGATGAATCTCAGTGTGAGAAGGATTATTGAATTCAGGATTTGCCACCTTTTTGTGCTGTCTGAGGGTCAGCCCTGCTTTACCTGGTGCCTGTTCCTTTTTTCTGTCCCCCCACAATGGTGTTACCCTTTGGGTGAAGTGGTGGGTGGAAAGGTGAGGGAGAGGGGAGAAAAGTGAGCGGTCTGAGGGTCTGCTCTGCTTTGTCTCCAAACCTTTTCCCTATTTAGATGCATTTGGAAGGTGAGAATTGGCAAATTCATGTGTGTGTGAGCCACTACATGCCTGGCAATGCTGGTGTAGCCCAACAGCACCTGCCCTATCACAGAGAGGAAGGATGAGGAAACATGCCTAACATTTACTTTATAGCACAGCCATACAGAAGTCTGCCCACTGATGCTGAACTAAGGGATGTGTCCCTCCTCCTTTTCAGGAGCTGTTTCGGCCCACTGCCTGCAGGTAACATAAACACAGGCCATTATTTCTGATCCCCACACCCCAGGTCTCTGATCAGTCTGCTTCCAAGCTGCTCCCATTCCCATTTTATTTGAACTCAGCTTTGAACATAGCTCATGGAGAAGGATGCAGTGGGTTTGGTAGGAGATGAAGCAGCCCCTGTGATCACAAGATTCCTCCTGCCACATACTATAAATGATATTTCTGCCATGCATTAGAGGAATGGAACTACACAAGGGCCTGAGGACCAAGTGCTCTGCTTTAATTATTCATCATTAGCAGTAGCTATTATTATTTAAGAGCCTGACATATTAACTGCTGGCCAGTTTCTTTCCTTGATTGCTACCATCCAGCACCCTCCTCTTTTCACTCTTGGCCCAAAGCAAAACTCTTCTCCATCAAGCCACCTGCAACCCTTTGCCACATCCCACTCATCCAGACCCCCTGGACCTCCTCTCCAGGCTCTTGCTTGCAGTTATTCCTACCAAGCCAGACAGTGCTTTGCTGCTGGTGTTGATCCCAAGCTGGTGCTGGGTTTCCCATCAGTGTCCCCCTGAATGTGACTCAGATGCTTCACACAATACATTCACGGAGCTGTTCCCACCGGCGGTGCCAGCACGCCTTACTATCATCCCCATTTCTCCCTGAGAGGCACAGGCCGTGTTTACTCCTCTTTTAATAACACAGATGGTTTTAATAGTTCTCTGTCTTCGCCCCCAGTTCTTTCTCCTTGTCTGTAGTCTGTTTAATGCTTCCTTCTAAGTGATGGCTTTGTCACTTAATCTCATTAAAACTTCTCTCCATTGAACTCCGTGAGCTGCTTATCAGACCGTAAGCCTAATCTCCCGTTTGTAATTAATTTGTTCTGTGCCTCCTACAATTTGGCATCATTAGATAATGGCACCACCCTCAAGGTCACTGATACACAGCACGAGGTAAACACCCATGGCTCCAGCGCAGGCTGCCCTGCTGGCCTTCTCCTTCCTCCTCCTCCCTTTGATTTTATTGACATGTTTCTCCCTTTCCCGCAGCCAAGCTCTGATGATGCTTCCTGTCCAGCCTGTGCTGCTGTGTGACTGCAGATCAATATCTCTGGCTGTCTAGAAGCAAATGCTTTTCTGATTTCCTCCTAGTGCAGGCTCATCTGCACCAGCTTTCTGCTGACCTTTCTCTTCCTTCCTGCTTGGTCCAAGGATTTATTTGCAGTACTCTTCCTTTCCTTACATGTTTTTAAAACTTGCAGATCCTTTTCATAGGATCCTAGAATCACAGAATGGTTAGGTTTGGAAGGGACCTTAAAGATCTCCCAGTTCCAACCCCCTGCCATGGCCAGGGACACCTTCCACTGGACCAAGTTGCTCAAAGCCCCATTCAGTTTGGACTTTAACACTTCCAGGCGTGTCCTGAAGTTGGGAATAGGATACAGGAGCCTTTCATCTGCAGGATTTTGGGCCCAGTGGACACTCAGTGGCTCACTTATCAATAGCATAGCTAGAAAAAAAACCACAAATCACTATTACAGTTTGACCAAATCATAATAATTTACAAACCATTATTATGATTTGACATCCATATTTTTGAAAAAAAAAAAGGAAAAATCCCAGATTATCACAGTTCATGGCACCAGCCAGTACCACCAGGCAATTTCCACTGGTGAGATGAAGAATATTAAGCACTAGCCAGATATGAAAACCATTCCAGTGCACCCTCCCTTTAAGCCATGTGCTCACAGGCTTCTAAAGGAAGAAAGATACCTTCTGTGGTACTGCCATCTGCTCACTGGGATGTGCTGGTATTGAGTTCTCTGGGACCTTTACAGGCTCTGGAAATAGGGTCAGTCCTGGTACAAGCTCAATCTCTTCATTTTCCCCAGTAGATTTATTTCTATCTCTCATATTTCCCTGTTAGCATGCAGTTTCTAAGAAACTCAAATGGATTTGATCCATTCTTTCAATTTTTGCTGTTCTCTGCCTGGAAACAATCTACTATACTTAAGTCTTAGATGCACACAGAGCTGTCATTAGATCATAGGTATTGTTATTCAATGCAGTATTGACCACAGGATTCAGAAATTCAGCATTCAGGCAGCTACAGAGAACAGCTCCAAATCCATTGCACACAGAGCTGTGGGGAGGAAATCTCCCAAACACTAAAAAACTCAGGATTTTTAACTCACTGATTTCTGCAACTCTGTCTCCTAATTGGCAGGTTTTTAAAGTGTGCTTAATTTCTCTTGCCTAATAGTCAAGAAAGAAAAGAAACCCAAACCTACTGGTGAGAGATTCTGTAGCCTTGTGGGACAAAGCAGGCTGCTTGCTGTAAAAGAGTTTTATGTTTTTCTGAGTGGGAGTAAGTGCAGGAAGGACATTTTTGCCTTTGATCCTGTGATGGCTGCACACAGATCAGCCCTGGTGCCACACTGGAAGCATGAGGCCACCAGGTAGATCCAGTTTAGTCATTGGAGAGCACCTACAATCAAGTCACCCAGTGCCACATTTTGGCCGAGGGGCAGCTCTCACCTGGGCATAAATGGTAATTACTCCCAGTGAAATGTGCCTGGCTCAGCAGCAAGATGCATTTGCACCTGGCTTGCGAGCTGTTAGGAGCTGTGTGTTTTCTTTGGATGTGGTGATGCCTCAAGATGCTCATTTAAAGCCAGGAAAACTTCATGGTTATAGTCAGAAACAAGTTTATGCTCAAAGGACATGCTGATAAGTGATTGACTGACAGGTTGACTTCAGGAGACTCACTCCTGAGATCAGAATCAGGTTTGATCAACAGATAAACTTTTCCTTTTCCTAAAAAATCTGTATTTTCTAAACCAACCTTGGTTGGTCTCTCTCACTCCTCCAAACCATGCTCATGCCCATGTTTTTTTATTCCTTTTATATAACTGCCTTTGTGTGCTGTGCTGCTGCCATTCACACAATCACTACACCAGTGTGACCAACAAAAGAGCAAAAATAATTTTATTTGGCGTATCTTCTGTTTCCTCTGAGAACAAGCCCAAGTTTGGTTTCATTCAGCTGTGATGAAACCCTGTCCCTGAAGAGAATGCTGCAGCACTAAATACCAGCTATCTGCTATCAGAAGGGATGTTTAAAATTTCAGGTGTTTTTTTATTTTTAATGATGCATTTGTCTTTTCAGGCTCGTGAGCAGGCAGTGAGATTGCTGTGATTTGCAGCCACAGGCTGCCCGTTCCCTCCTCTGCTTCCATGGAAACACGAACTGGATGAGGCAGAACCAGGCACAGACTTAAAAAGTGCCTGATTTCCAAACTATTTGCTTTTCCTTGCAAGGAGTCCTTTACCTCCTGTTTTTACAAAACTCTGTGTGAGGAGGAAATCTCTCTAGGGAGAGGCAGCTTTTTGAGGTGTCTGGTGTTGATGCACAGGTTTGAAAGTATAATCCCTGAGCATGTGAACATGCTGCTCAGGGCTGAAAGGCATGAGGCAGAGCAGGGACGTTTTGGAGCTGGTGTCACTCTGGCTCTGGTGTTTGGGATCAGAAGAAATCTGCTTTTATGTAAACTCTTTGCTTTACTTTCATCTCCTCCCTGGGGAGGTGAAGACTGTGCCTTCTTCTGCACTTCAGGACCCCCAAAATACCCAATTTGCACATGTAATAGCTCCATGTGTTCTCAGGGCAGCCCTTCTCCTCCCTAGGAAAAACCTCTCTCCCTCAGGGTAAAAAGCAGATTATTTGCAGTTTGATGGTGAAATGAGGCAGGGCTGGGGAAAGGGCAGCAGTTCACACAGAGCTGCGTGTCATAGCTCAGTACAGCTTCCTGGTGTGTTTTGTGTGAGGAATGGATTCAGGAAGAAATTGTAGGAGAAAATGGACCTAAAGTGACAGCCACCAGCTCTTCCTACAGCTCCCATACAGCACTTTCTTGTTAGCAGGGCTCTCACCCTGCAGGGACACCAGCATGCTCTGCCACCCAGTGCCAAGCTGGAATCCCACTGCTATGGGAGCCACATCCTGCTGTGGTGGCTGAGTTTGCAGGATCTGAGCCTCACTCCTGGCACATNAATCCCACTGCTATGGGAGCCAGATCCTGCTGTGGTGGCTGAGTTTGCAGCATCTGAGCCTCACCCCTGGCACACCTGATATCTTCTAGTTGACTCCTGTTTGTCAGTAAGAGGGGGGGAAAAAAAACCCTTTTAGATGTGGTGACTCTAATGAGGCACTGCAGGAAACGAGTTGCTGGGTGCTACATTTGCAGGATGTCTTTCCTGCATGGAAAAGAAATGTATTTTATATTCCATCACTTACAAAGCATTCATAGTTTGAAGGCTGCTCATGTCTGTGGCAGCCTGAGCACAAAGCAGGTCAGAAACCTTTTTCACAGAACAAGCCCCAGGCTGCACCCTTTCAGCTGCAGGAAAGGATGGAAGCCTCGTCACAAAGCCCCATCTCAGGCATCAAGAAATAAAAGTAAATGTCACTCCATGCTGTCTGATGATTCCACAAGATTCACACTAATCAGAGCCCTTCATTAATTATTTAGCTTCAGGGAAATGTGCCAAAGGGTTCTGACATTTTGGATGTCTGAAGTAATTGCCACGTTTACTTCCCAGCTAATGGGGAGGCCAAAATAAATTGTACCTGGCTGAATGGTTGTGTGTGTGTGTGGGCAGGGGCAGGACCTTCCTGCCCTTTCATGTGATTCCATCCATATCCCAGAGCCCACAGAGCTACCCAATGTCTCAGAGAGCTCAGGGTTGTCCCCCTGTGTGCCAACATGGGCTGGACATGTCACCACGCTCAGCCACGGCCACCTCCATCCTCCCCTCCTGCATCATATCTCCATGTGCCTCTGCCCACCCCAGGGCTGCTCTGCCTCCCCCAGCCAACAAGGGGGCTGCTGCTGGGTTGGTTCTGAGTTGCCAGAGCAGGACTGGACCCTCTGTTGGGAGCAGGGCAGAGCCACATCCTGCACAGAGGGCTCAGCCCCCTCCTGGCTGCTGAACACGTGGTGACAAACCAGCAGCTCCCCCTGCTCCAGGATAAGTAGGTCTCCACTGCAGGTTTGCAACCTGAGAAAAACAAACAAATGCAGAGCAGCGTGGCTATATTTATCTGAAATTTAGGAGCTGTGGTTCACAGGGAACTTTGATCACTTTAAATGTCAGGCAGTCTGGGAGAAGAACAAGGCGGGGAAAAAGCACAGTTTAAAAGAAAGTGTTTTAAAAAAGGTAAGAGCTGCTGCTGCTGCTTCCAAAACAAAGCCCTTCTCCTCTGGCCCCCTGTATTATTCACCCTAATATTGAGGGTTGGTGTCTCTCACCTTCAAGGTGGGGGTGCTCAGAGGCTGAGGTTTCCAAAGCCCAGCCCCATGGTTGCTGAGGACCAGCTGGACTCAGAGTCCTGCACAGAATTCAGAAAATTCACATTCAGAATTCACATCTACTGCACCTGTGAAAGAGGAGGTTCATCCAAAACAAACTACAACAATTGAATTTGGGGTTTGGGGTTTTTTTTTTTTGGTTTGCAAACCAAAATAAGATTGTGGTTTTCTTGAATTTGTAATAATATGAAATTAATGTCATGCCATTATGGTTTATCTCTGAATCATTGGCAAGATGTTAATTTTAAAGTACCTGGCATTTGAAATTCAAGAACCTCACATGGGCCACAAGGGATATTGTGCTTTGGATCCCTGGGTGGATTTATTAAGAATGAACCAACCTGATATAATACAACGAGGTATTTGGTGGTACCTGTCTCAGCCAGAGAGTTTCATCAAAGCCCCATGGACTTAAATATTTGCAAGGAGGGAAACACTAAAGGAAAGCAGTTCTGAAATCCCAGCAGACCTTCTGCAAATCTTGCCCAGACCTATTTTACTGTTCTCTGTGGAAATCCCCCATTTCTGCAAAAGCCAAACCTGTTGCAAGGCAATTCACTCACTATTCAAGCAGAATATGCAGTGTGCTTCCTTCCACCTCACATTGCTGGTGTGCAGTGCTCTGGGATGCAGTTATTTCTGTATCTCTGCAAATCTGCAGTTGTCCTGAAATTCCTGATGCTTCTACCACATCCACGTGCTGTTATCACAGCAGAGTGGTTAAATGTGCTGCCAATAAGGAAAACTCCTTCCCTTGTTTAGTTTTGTCTAGTCGAATTTCAAGCTACTTATTAATTGATAAATATGGAAAAAATAATTCTATTTTTCATGTATATATTCAAATCCACCTTCTATTTTGCTCACACTCATCTCAGGATGGAGAGCTCTCAGTCCTTCTGCAGAAGCAATCAGGAAAATTGTGGGGTTTGGTGTTTAGCAATATCGTCAGGGAAATCTGAATTCCTCAGGCTTTTTTGCTTGGTTTTCCAAATGTGAAATAGTTTTGCTGATCTATCTTTAATCCTTTTGCCTTGAGAATGGGAAATTAAATTGTCTTTTCTCAGATACTTGATGTCAGCCTCCCAATCAGGACTTTCTCATTGTGTGCAGAGAGGGAGCAAGGTTATATGATAGTCAAGTGCTCAGGGATAGGATCTGTTCTTCAGAGAGAAAATCATTTCCACAGATTCAGTGGGTTCTACTGGGTTCTGCCTTTTTTTTTTTTTCTTTCTCATTTTCCTCATTTTGCATCTGTTTGCATAAGATAACTGGTTTCAGGGATGACTGATCTTAAGTTTCTAATGAACTGGCTCCAGGGTATGGATTTTCATGGCACAATCTGCTGATTGGATGCTGGAAGCTTGCTTGACCTTGCTTATGGTATCTTCCATGAGATATATGCATATGATCTGTCCTCTTCCCTCTGCCCCATGTGAGGGGATGTGCTGGGGCAGAGGGAAGAGGACAGATCACTACCCAAACCAATTCTGCTTTTCTGTGTTGCTTCCCTTCCAACTGATGTCCTAAAATGCCACACAAAACCATCTTCCCTGTTTGTTTCCCCAGCAAACACAACTCTCACCACTTTTCAGCCAACACTTCTGGCACAACATTTCCTGATCTAATTCTTCTAATTGCCCTGGAGGCCCATAATACCATTTAAAACTCAGAGTGCTGGTTTTTTGTCCAAAGCATTTCTCCAGCCAGTGCCCACACAGACTCTCAGCAGAACCCTGCCCTTGTTTTACCCTTCTCAGAGCCTTGCACTGGCACTTCTGCCTTACACATCACTATTTTATGTCCTTCACTGCTCCTTTTGGGTTCTTTTCCTCCACTTTGTGTCACACAGCACCGTTGGCATTGCTGCAATAAGCAGCCACACCACCTCCTCCATGGCTTTTGCAAGCACTTGAGGCTGTGTTTGCCCAGGACAGGAGCAGCTGCCTCTTCACCTCCCCCTGTCCGACCTGTCCTCCTCTTCTCTGCATCCTCAGCCAGGATTTTCCCACATTAACTAACAGCCAGCTTCCCAGGCTGGGTGTGACTGGAGCTGTCTCCTTGCAGAGAGCATCTTGGTACCCAGGTGTCTCTCATCCATGGAGCAGGCTGTTGAATCCAGCAGTGTTTTGCTTCTGTTTTCCAGGCAAAGCTGGGGTTGCCATGACGATTGTGTGCCGGCCCAGCCGGTGCATGGCTGCAGCATCCACACACACCTCCAGCACTAATGCCTTTTATCCTCCTGCAGGGCGGGGTGGGCCATGGAAAGATGCCCGTGCTGAGATGCTTGAAGCAGCTCTCCAGCATTGTGAGAAGCTCAGGCCTTTCTGGGGAGCACCTTTCCCCAAAGAATTTTAATTTTTGGGAGCATCTGAAGCTGGGGAAAGGGGGTGGATCTACATTGAATTATTCTGCACCTTCTCTTCTGGCCTGAACTGGGCTGGCAGCAGGAGTGGCAGGTACAGGAGCAGTGGAGCCAGCAGAAATGCTGCAAACCCCAGCTTATTCTCAAGCACCCCTGGCTGCTTATGAACATCCCAAACTCAATTCAGGGCTTGTGGCACTGCTGCAAATGTAGCCTCAGTCTCATGAGCCTCTGCCTGTAGGCTGTTGGTTTAAATTGCAGTCAAATTTGCAAAATTTGTAGTTGCATTTTGCACTTGGGCAGAGCATCCCAACCTCTGAATCAGCACCTTAAAAATTTGGGTCTGATCCCAGCAGGGCTGGAGCAAAGGATGGCCCTGCAAGCTGGAAGCATTTTTTTGCTTGTGGAAAAATCTTTCCACAAGCTGTTTGTGGAAAATGCTTGTGGCATTTTTGTGGGAACATCTTTCGTGGGGTTGCACCAGAGCTGCCTGAGCTCAGGGCTTGGATGTGCAGAGGAGCAAAGGGCAGGGCAGGACTTCTCCCTGGTGGCTTGTGGCACTGCCATGTGGCACTGCCTCGTTTCCCCAGCTCAGGCACTTGCTTCAAGAATTTGCTAAAAATGCATCATCATCGTCTCTTCAGGGCATGCTTGGCCAAAGAGGAGAGTCCTCTGTGCCCCTTACACAGCACCAGGCAGGGTTTCACCATTTCCAGGAGCAGTGCAATCCAAATTCATCTTTACAACCTTGCTTGGTCTCCCCTAGTCCATTAATGGCAGCCAGTAGCACCAGCCTTGCAAGCTGGGTTGCAAAGATGAGCCAGGCTCCTTTGCTGGAGCCACAGATGTTGTGCTGGGTGCTGCAGAAACAAAAAGCAGACAATGCCCCAAATTTAAATAGACCAAGCAGAGACCTCAGAGAGATGATTCCCAAGGTTACATAGGAAGCCTGTGGCAGACGTGGGCACTGAACTCTCCTGAGGCTCAGCCACGCTGTGGTCTCAGGACTGTCTTCTCTTTTGTCTTCCAGTACATTAAGAAAGATCAGTTAATGAAATGGAATTAATAATGCCAGCTGCAGCACCAGCAATGCTGTAGGAGAGGAAAATTTCACAGCATGGGCTTTAAAACAGAAGGCTTGAAAATGGGAATAAGCTGCAAGCACTTCCCTTTGTAATGGAGGAGTGCAGGAGGTCAGAGAGAGTTTTAGGGTCTCTTCAGCTTTACTGATCAAACCTTAAAGGAGGAATGAAGATGAAGCAACTCCCTCCCCCAGAGGAGAGAAACTCATGATTTTAAGGTTCCCAGCAACTGAAAAAAGTAGTCCCACTGGAAAGAATCAAAAGACTTTTCTAGGTCAATGGCAGGAATACAGCCTTTATTTCTATGAACTTCATAGTTCAAAAATAACATTAAAGAAACCAAGAGAAATTATCCACCTCTGAAGAAGCAGGAGTAAATCAAAACTGATTGTTATGTGTGAATTGTGCTGCTGCCTGCAGTAATCAGGGAGCTCAAATGGCACCACAGGAGTCCCAGCCCTCTCTGGGATGGCTGCTGAAGTAGGTCTGAGCCGTGTTCACTGAGGCACATCAGAGGCTCAAAACCCAAAATTGTTTCTTAACACCACCACTGAATCTAAGGAATTCCACCCAAAGGGCTCAGTTACTGGGATTCAAGGAAAAGTCACCTCGTTCCCAGGGAAGGAAGCAAGCACAAAGCTTGTCTCACCTGGGTCTTTTCACCCACTCGTTTGGCTCATGTCACTGGCTCATTGCTGAAAATCTTATGATGATAAAGTCTTATTATACACTTATGTATGGTTATTATACACTTATGTATGGTTATTACACAGTTATATATGGTTGTTTACAGTTATATATAATTATTATACAGTCCTCTTATACAGTTGGGACTCTTGAACCTGGAGAAGAGAAGGGGACATCTCAGAGCACCTTCCAGTGCCTAAAGGGGGCTGAGAGAGGGACTTTGGATCAGGGCATGGGTTGATAGGAGAAAGGGGAATGGCTTCATCTGACAGCAGGAAGGTTTGGATTAGATGTTGGGAAGAAAATCTTCCCTATGAGGTTGGTGAGGCCCTGGCACATGTTGCCCAGAGAAGCTGTGTCTGCCCCATCCCTGAAGAGCTCAAGGCCAGGTTGGATGGGACTTTGACCAGCCTGGTCCAGTGGAAGATGTCCCTGCCTATGGCAGGGATTGGGAACGGGATGATCTTTAAAGTCCCTTCAAATTTACACTTCCATGATTAGATATATCCATATATATCTATAGATAGATATATCCATCTATAATCTCAGCCTTTGAGCAAAGATGGATATGAAGAACAGTTTTACTGAGCAGAAACAGAGGCAGCAGAGCAGAAACTTAGCACGTCTCAAAATCACACTTCTTGTCCTCATGAACAACCCAAATATTTTGACTGATGATTAAAAAAACCCTGTAAATCCAGGCATTTCAAGACTTAAAAAGAAGTTGCAGAGAGGCTGGAACATTATTTGACATGCCAGGACATGAGGCTTCTTTTGTTGTGATCGTGCAGCTTCAAACTTTAATTCTGCCAGTTTAAGACCAAATTGTCTTTTTTTTACCAGCTTATTGATTCCTTTTGTGGTCTGAAGACCTGAGAAAAAAAGGTAATTCATCACTGCATTACATCTTCTAAGAGAAAGCAGCAAAGACCTGGGGCAGAAGACAGCAAGGACAGAGCTGTCTTTGTGCTTCCTGCACTCTGAGAAGTGATGGACCTGAAAGAGCCATCAGCATCTCCCAGCTCGTGGCCTTGCCATTTGAGCTGCCTCTGAGCAGCTCTGCAGACCAGAAAATGTGCAAGAATGAGCACAAGACAGTGAAAAGGATGAGGGCAGAGCCAGGATTTGGCCCATCCTTCTGCTATTGACAGCCTCCTCACGAAAATGTAATTGCTGGCTGCCCTTGCTTGGAGTGCTCAGGCAAAAATTCCCTGTTGCTCTTTAGGGCTTCGAGACATATTAATGCAGCTTTTAAAATAGCATCCTCTCTATTTTTGTTGCTAATGCTAAGAACAAATGAGCTTGGAAAAATAACCCAAATGATCTCCCTTAATGCTATTGTTCTCCTAAAGTGCCAAGTGTCAGGATCTTTCAGCACCACATTGCAGATCTGGCGCTGCCCTCAATGTGTCCCACGGAGCCTTGACGTGGAGTGATGCAGGAAAATGGAGCCAGTCCAAAGTGCCTTCAAAGTCACGGCACTCCAAACAGTGGTTTCAGCTCTGTCTTTGGGTTTTTAGTCTTTAAATAATCTTTGAAAGCAGCTGGCTTCCACTCCTGTCCTCCAGTGGGGTTGTTAAGGGATGGCCCTGAAGTTTAGTTCCTGTGGTAGGACAGTGGGTGCTTCTGAGCTCTTATGGATTGTTATGGTTCATTCAAGTATATTTCCCTAAAAAGCCTTAAATGTTGCTAACTCTGACCTCATCAGAGCTCATCAGTGGTGCACAGGTGGGTTGGGTCACCATGGAAGGACCTCTGGAGGGAGACAGTATAGGGCTGGAGCACCAATCCTGCTGCAGGATTTCCTGTGTCCCTGCAAGGAGCACGACCCTGGTGGCCACACACCATGGCAGGGTGTCCCTGTCCTCTGCAGACCTACAGCCTCATTTGGCCATCCAGAGGTGGGTGCCCCATGCCTGGAATTGTGCAAGGATTGGATGGAGCTTTAAGAAACCTTGTCTAGTGGATGGCATCCCTGCCCATGGACAAAGGGTTTGGAATTAGATGACCCTTAAGGTCCCTTCCAGCCCAAACCAGTCTATGATTCTGTGATTCTGTGATCTCTCTTGGAGTTGGAGGGATGGAAAGTAATGAGGCAGACAGCAATGTGTTCACTTGGCCAGTGGTTTCCTGCAATGATCCCATGGGTAACTTTATTTGCCTGAGTCCTTACCCCACACATCCTGCACACACAGGTCATTATCTCCAGCAGAGCTCTGTAACAGGCAAATATTGATGAGCCCTCTTGGCTTCTGGCTGTGCCATCAACACTGAGCTCCATGTGACCTCACTAACACATCTTAAGATCTGTAATAATTTCAGTAACACCCACAGGAGGCTTCCAATGGACAGTGCTCTGCAGGGAAGGAAATTCTACTTACTGCTTTTCATCCCACTCCTGTTCATGCTCACAGGAAAGCTCTCCTCCAACACTGAACTTTCCTGCAGCTGATGCCAAGATCTCTGTGCATGTCTCACCTTTTTAAGATCCAGGCAGTGCAATGTTTGTGATTTTCAGCCTCTTCTGGTTTAGTCCTGTGTCAAAGAAGCAGTTCTTAACCTCAGGATTGATGGCCAAGTGCTTAGTCCTAGTTCTGGATCACCACTTCCTGAATGCATATTTTAAAATCTCATTGTGGAAATGCATTTTTTATCAATGGCCATTTTAGTGCTGGATCAACTCAGCACTGATTGGGATTTTGTGCAATTCCTGTAGTGACACATGGAGTTGCTCCTGTCTCCCACCTGCCTCAGGTCCTGGCACAAGCGAGGGCACACTGGAAGCTCTTCTCAGCCCATGTGCATTTTCTAAGTGCCTTCATCTCCCTGTTCCAGTTCAGTTCTGTTTCTGACACAAATGCAGTGTTCTTGTTACTGCTGGTAAAGGGATGGGTTCTGGTGCCTGTGGATTAAAATAGTTCTGGAAGTAGTGTGGGAGAGTCCAATCACATGGGCCAGGTCTGAAGAGACACTTTTCCAAAGGGGAGTAAGAATTTAAACAGGAAGCCTGATGGTGTGGTTCATTTTGGCAGCCTGGAAGAGGAAATGGAGGCATCAAGCCTGAGGCAAGAAAAATTTCTACCAACAACGGAGGCAAGGAGAAATCATTAGTGAGATGTTAAATGTACATGGACCACTCTTCTGTCCAAAGGGAATTTGTCCTTCATACTTGACTGAGAAATTTGGGCTACAGTGAGACCAAACAGATCTTTTGCCTTCTCAGTGCTGTGTTGCTGGTGGTACTCACCCAGTAGCCATGAATTTGACCTATGCACCATGTTTGGGGTGTCTGTGGCTATTCCAGGGACAGGGATGTAGAAGCTTTATGTGAATTATGTCTCTGTTTTATACACACTGCTTGTAAATCCTTCATATTTTGGCATGGTGCTGGGAACCCCATTGTAGAGCTGCCAAGAATTTGCAGGGCAAAATGTATCAATAGGGATATTTTCTGCTCCTGAAAAAGGTCTAAATCAATCAGTCCATGCTTAGACATCGTCCGTTGCCAACCTCTTTCTTCCTTTTTTTT
>VWYP01017355.1:0-19915 GCA_013400435.1 Pycnonotus jocosus | reverse complement strand
CGTCCCTTGCCACCCTTTTTTTTTTTTTTTTTTTTTTTTTTTTTTTTTTTTACAAAGCCAGGAAGAACACAAAACTCAGATTTATAAAATCATAGATTGCTTAATCTTACTATATGCAATGATAGCTGAAGCCACTTCTGCCCCAATTAGTAAAGGATTTCCCTATTAGGGGAATGAATATGCTGGGTTCAAGCCTAAGCAAGTGTTTTTGGGGATCTCAGGGATGGTTTATAAACATGAACAATAGCTGTTGGCCTCTGTAATCCCAGCAGAGTTTCCTAGGTAAAGAGTAAGATAATACAATGGTGGATCGCTTTAAATTTTGAGTTTCTTCTATAAGATGAGTTACCTGAGGGAAGGATAAGTGACCTACTACTGCCAGTTGAAGGAAATATCTGTTAAGTCAGATATTAAAGACCTTTTATTTTTGGAGCCAAAAGAGCAGAGGGGTTCAAACTCTATTCCCCGTGCTGATGAGTATGTGACCCACCGTGTCTGTGCTGGTGTCTGTTCCCACATAAATAAGCAAAATTCAGTAAAACACAGCTGAAGTGAAATTATTTCATGAACTGTCATGATCTAAATGTTGAAATCCAGCCTCAGAGCTGAGAGGTGCCCAGCTGGGGTCATTCTACCCAAAATGACTCTCATATACTGGTCACTCTTCAGTGAAATGGGATGACTTTTGGGGAGTTTCCTAATATTACCAGGCACCCCAAAATCTGAAAATGCAGACAGGTTGAGTGGCAGAGGATTTTCTTTCCCAGTGCTTGGCAAGTACGACCATTGCATGTTTATGAGGTCTCTGCAAGGCTATTCATAATAGTTTATTGGTGGGGAAACTGAGGCAGAGGCTGTGTCCTGCTGGGGAAGGAGTGGTGGGACCCATGTTAAAATTCAGCTGTTAGTGGGCCTTTCACAAATTGTCCTGTATTCCTGCACTCTTGCACCTCAAATCCTGATTTATGCAGCATTTTGGGCAACAAGAGGAGGCACCATTTGTTCCCTGCACGCCCAAACCTGGTGCAGTTGGGAGCCCTCAGCATCCTGATGTGGCAGGGCTTGGCGTGGGGGGCCACACGGGTCACCCCGTGCCCGCAGGGTTTAAAAAAATATAGCAAAATAGGGATTGCTCTGCAGGGATCCTGACCTTGTTTATTTTCCTGCCTGCTCCCTGACCCCACCCAGCTGGGCAGAAGAGAGGGAAGCATGAAAACCCGGAGGGGTTGCATGAGGAAAAAAAAAGAAAAAAGAAAGAAAGGGGAAAAAAAGAGAGAGAAAAAAGAAGAAAGAAAAAAAAAAAAAAAAGGAAGAAAACACCAGATTCCATCACTGTCAAGAAATTTCTGGAACGCCAACAATCACAACCGTACTGACACATAGGAACCACTGCTCCCCCCTCCTTTCCCCACACCCAATTTGTTTTTATTTCTTTGCCATCAGGTTGCCTTAACCATTTCCACGGCTTAGGCGGCTAAGCCGCCGGAGCGCAAGCTTTTTGATTCGGAAAAAAAAAAAAAGGGACCGCATCCCCTTTTGAAAGGAGCCTGCTCCCTAGGGCAACCACATCACACCGCTGATTTGCTGCAGTGGAGACCGCAGCGCGTACAATATGCCCTCCCCCTCCGCCTGTGCTGCTTACAGCATCAGTCCGGAGCCGGGCGGGGAGACGGCAGCGGTACCCACGAACCCACCCATGCTCGGGGATGCCTGACTGCTAACGCAGTGCCTCCGACCAGAAGGACCGCCAAAGCCCCCTCTCAGCCCTCCCGAGATGCAAGCCAGTGCCGATTCCACCAAGATGGACTGTCTTTGGAGCAACTGGAAATGTCAGGGTATTCTATCTATTCTAGTGTTGCATGCTAGGACTGCATGGCAGGAGGAGGCAAAGGCAGGATCCATCCATTTTTAATTTTTTTTTTTTTTGCATTGTTCACCTGTGGGCCTTTGCATGCTGTTTCCTCTCCCTCCCGCCAAGCTTTTCTTTGGGGGTAATTTAAGGAGGAAATGTTGAAAGCCCCTATTTTCTGTTCTTGGAATGCGTTTCTGCCATCCCCAGGTGTCTCACCCTGAGAGCATCCAGGATCCAGGTCCTTCCCTTCCCATCTCACAGCTCATCCCCAAAGCATCCGCCCTTGCCCTTAGCGGCGTCATTCCCCATCCTCGACTCTCTCCGTCGGGATATCGCTGGCATGGTTTCCTACCTCTCGGGCTTTAGGGAAGCCGGGTGACGGTGCCTCGGTGCCCGCTGGGGCTGCCGAGGGTTGGAGGTGGTGGCGATGAGCCCCTGGGTGCCTCCTGCCCACGGACACACCCAGAGCCTTGTGGCACACAAAGAAAACGCAGCAAGGAGGGCGACACAGCCGGGGGTGGCCCCCCGCTTCCTACTTTGCTCTGGGGTTGTTTTTGTTTGCTTTTTTTTAAACAAAACACAATAATCCTTTCATGATGCTCCCGAGCACTCGTTCCGGAGGGTCGAATATTGCGGGGATGTTGTGTCGCTGCCGCGTAGGCGAAGGGAACAATGGCATCTCCTTTTTTTGGGCTGATTTTCAGTGTTTGGAACGGGTCGGTGTCTGCGCTGGGTGGGGCTGGCCACCTTCCCGGGTGCCTTGGACAGGCTTTTCAGCCATTTTTAGTCGGCTTCACACTTCCCCAGCCAGCATCCAGCCTTTGTTTTGATAAAAAGACAGTCTCTGTGACGCTGCTCGGTGGGCAGATTAGAGGGAGAAAAGCTGATCCTGCCGGGCAGGCTGGGGCTGCTTCGGGCAGGCTTTGTTTGGATGGGGGGTTTTTTCGTTTGGTTGGTTTTTTGTTTTTAATTTTGAGGTGCATATTTACGCTGAATAGTCAGTTCGTGGTGCTGATGCTCCCAGCAGGGAGAGAGATTACTCCATAGCATCATCTCATTAAAGGGTCCAGGATGCTTGCAGACATAGTTTCATAAACGCAGCTCGATGCAAGAGAAGCTGGAAAACCTTCCTAAAGTGTTTTTTTGGGGAGGGGTAGGAATAGAGAGACCTTTCAGACCCTTGTCTCTAGGGAGCTTGGTATTTTTGCAATCTCAATTCAGCGTCTAATTGTATTTAGGAACTGAGGGGGTTTTTTAAAGGAAGATGAGTAGCTGGAAAGTAAACAGATGCACCTGTTAAATGCCAGGCTCCAGCTCCGGGTTTCCACACTGAAATGAAGGGCAAGGCTTTTCCTTCATGCGTTTGTGGGATTCATTAAGATAATGGGAAAGTCACAAGCAAACTTCGGGGTCTTTTCATCTGAGCTTTGCAGATGAACTTCCTCGTAGGGTGGGGTTTGGGTTTTTCTTCAAAAATGCCCAGTGTTTTGCTGATTCTTATAAAAGCATTGACTTGCTGAGTCAGATTGCTGAACCACCTGTTTTTAGAACCAAACTGAGTATTTTCCTTCTCATCGGGAAAAAAAAAAATCATAAATTAAAAAAGGGGAATAACGAAGGGCATGCTGCTATTGTTTAAATCATAATTAATAATAATAGTGGGCCTTCTCTCCTTCAGTGCTTTCCTTTTTGAAAGTGGGGTAGATTTGATGAAAATTGAATGGCACAATATGTCCCATGCTGATTTGAAAAAAATCCCAGGTCTGAAAAAATCAATGCAGTTAAAATAAATCACTTGCCTCACTTCCACAGCATTTGCATATTTTTTTTCTCTTCCTTGGCTGGTGCTTTGTGATTCCAAAATGATCCTGCAGAAAACATGAAATAGCCAGAGAATATTATTTCTGTCATCAAAATTCTTTGATCAGTCCCAGATAAAATAGAGGAAATTTAAAATTCAGGAGAATGAAGACTAAAGACGATTCATTGATTCCTTTAATATCTATTATTCATGGTGTCTCCGTCTCAACCTGGAATATCAGTTTTGTGCAAATCTAGAGTTGAATAATTTTGCCAGCTTGATTGTCAATGGAATTATGGTTCCTCCCTGAAAAGTCTGGAACATGTCTGTGAGTGTAACAGATGCAGAGAGAAACCTCAGTAAATACAGAGCATATTTTTATGGAAATTATAGAGATTCAACAATGAGGTTAACAAGAGTTTTGATTACTCAACAACCAAGCCTGCAACTAGCTGTATCATTGAATTGATCCTGTAGTGCATATAATTGGTGTAAAATGGGGTGGGGATTGTGAGAAGCAGCAAAGACTCTTTGGTGAAGCTTTGACTTTGCCCCACTCATTCCAGGTGCTGTTGTTTCCTTCGCAGTGAATCAACTGCTGCTGCTGCTGCTGCACACATTTAGAAATATTGGTTTTTACCTGCCCGTCCTGCAGGTACAGCAGGATTAGAGCACAAGTAGATCATGATCCAGCCCTTGGGTGAGCAGGACAGTAATTCTCCCCTGCTGGGTGTCTGCTTCATTCACAATATTAACATGGGTGGCTTTGGGGAATTGCAGCAAGTCTTCCACGCCCAAGTCATCTCCGCACTGGAAGGTGATGCATTTGAAGCAGGCTGGGATGGAGCCATGCATAATGCATGAGCGTGAGGAGGAGAAATGTCCCCCCTGGGCGTGCTGGTGGCTGTGGCCTTGGAGGAGCAGCCTACAGCCTGTGCCAGCCGTGTGTGTGACACGGGAGTGTGACAGAGTGCTCAGCTTCCCACCGGGAGCTGCTGGGTGAGGGCAGCCTCCAGCTCCAGGTGCAGGAGCAGGTCCCCGTGCCCTCCCCAGGGACTCAGCTCAGCAGGACACAGGTTCACACCCTGCTAGAGAGGTTCTCTGGATTAGGAAGGACATAAAACCACAGAATATCCTGAGCTGGGAGGGTCAAGGTTTGTCAAAGTCCAATTTCTGGTCCTGCATAGGACACCCCAACAATCCCACCCCGTGCCTTAGGGCATTGTTCAAACACTCCTTGAACTCTGCCAAGTTTGGTGCTGTGCCTACTGCCCTGGGGAGCCTGTTCAGTGCCCAAACACCCTCTGAGGGAAGAACCTTTTCCTGATATCCAACCTAAACCTCCCCTGACACAGCTCCAGCCATTCCCTCAGGTCCTGACTTTGGTGACCAGAGAGAAGAGATCAGGAGATCAGTGCCCAAGTTTGCACCCCAGCTTGGAGGAGTTGTTTGGTGTCAGTACAGTGGTCCTTATGAATATTCTCTTTTCCACTCTTCCTTCTACATGCCAGCTCTTGGCTGGTCATAAGTAGTCAGGCTTGCTCCTGCAGCTTCTATCTTCAAATCTTCTATCTTCTATCTTCTATCTATCTTCAAATCTTATTAAAAAAGAAAAGTGTAAAGATCCAGAGACACAGGCCCACGAAGTGTTCATAGAAATGATCCTAAATATTACCCACACTATAATTACAACTTCATGTGGGAAAGGACTGCAGACTTCATCAAATCCATCTAGTTGACATAACTCTGCTGGGACTGCAGTTATTGATTATCATTTTCTTGGCAGCTGTTTTCAGAGAGCCAGCTTCCTTTCTTGACTGATACACCCATTGGTTTCCAAAGGGTGGTGGGAAGCTCCAGCAACTGTTCATGGCCCTGTTCCTCACTTTAAGACTGATAAAGAATTTCGATGGCAATAATACAGTTGCATGCTGTTAATCTGTAATCTTATTGACAGTTGTGAAGTCTGCCTAATTACAGCTTTATAATGAGAATGAAACTTCAGCCAGTTGGTACCTTCAGTGCTCTACTGAAAATATTGTGGGCTGATCTCTCATCTGGGATCCATTTGATAAAGATCTGCCCCAGTATTTGGTTCTTATGTTGGATCTTGGTAGGGCTAAAACCTTGGTACCAACTCAACACCTGCTGTAACCAATTTAGCTCATAGTTTCATAAAACTGTGCCAAATTATGGGGAGTTTATTTCCTAATTTCACAGATGATTTCCTGTGAAGTTTGAAGGAAATTTGTTAAGATTGTTTACCACTTTCAGATTTGATTTTTCTCTTTTGTTTGTTTGTTTGTTTGGCCACTGATGCAGAAATTATATCAATTCTTCTTCCAGCATGTTCCTGTTGATGAAAAAAAAAAAAAAAATCAGTGAGAAAATGTGCTCTGCACACCTGCTGTGCCACCACAGAATCTCAGAATGGTTTGGGATGGAAGAGACCTTAAAGACCACCCAGTTCCAATCTCTATTCCATGGACAGGGACACCTTCCACCAGATCAGGTTGCTCAGTCTTTTAAGAACTGATGGACAGTATTCTTTCATTGCTGGAACAAGGTGAAAATTCCCCCAAAGTAAGAGTATATTGAGGTATTCCCTGAGGATTCATTTAAACTCCATCAAGGGAGTGATAGCTGAAGGTGGTATTGGACAGCTGCTTTTGTTTTCATTTGGCCTCTGGGAAGTGAATTTTGGTGAGGCTTTTATGATATCAGAAGAAGTACTTCCTCCACATCATATTTAATTATAAATAACATAGGTCTGGACCACTCATTTTGAAAATCTGCAGATTTCCAAATGTTTGGATAGAGACTAAAAGAGATTGCAGGTCTGTTGCTTTGGTTCAGAAACATCTTGGGAAAATCTTAACCTTTCCATAGCACTGTGTGCACTCAGAGCCTGCATTCAGGGGCTCTGCTTGGTCTCCTTGGTTTCTGCCCATTTCAGGTGAGAGCCATAAAATCCTCCCCAGAAACTGGCCAAGGCAGGCAGTGATACAGTTTGATGAGCAGGAATTGTGTGTTTATCCTGCTGCTGTGCTCAATCCTGGTCTTTAAGCACCTCTCAAGTGGACATGAAAATAACAACAGCGTAATCACCATTAGCAGCACCAATCATAATAATCAATAATTAAAGATAATAAATGCTACGATAGACTCGTGTGTGGTGTGGTTGCAGGGTTGATTTTTTGCTGACAATCCTCTTTCACTGCCAGTCCTCTCCTGTCCACCCAAGCCTACTCTGCTGCCCCACATAAGCCAATCCATCAGTACTTTTTTGCTCATATCTTGCAGATGTTGTAGGATGTAGCACGGAGGGCATCCTGTATCAAGGTTTTCCTTTTCCCTGATCCTAGTCTTGTTCCAGGTCTCCTCTCATCAGACTCTGGGGACTCAGAAGGTCTGAACTCTCAAAATAAACCTTGAAACAGGTGGATAATAAAGTTATAAAGCCAAACAGGAAGTTAATGGTCAGAGTGTGTACAGGAGGCAGAGGTATGGAGAGATTCCTCAAGGCTGGAGATGAAGGATCAGGAGATATGCCTCATAAAACACAGATATTCTCTCTTGGCTCTGCTGTTCATCACAGCAATCTCCTGAAGGCAGCAGACTGCTCATTAAACTGTGTATCCATCTGTATTACATTAGAATCAAATCTGTTATGGGGAGGGGAGCAATGTCCACATTGGATCCTTCCTTGGAGAGGAGAGGGAAAGGCTGGTCCTGCAGCCTGTGGTTAAACCTGCAAACTGGACTTGCTTTGAGTATGAGCAGCATTTATTTCTACTCAAAACCTTCAGCATTGTCTCATTTGTTGTCAAATATTTTTCTGACAGTGCTATAAACAAGATTGTTCTTCTTAAATTGTGTTTCTTGATTTTTTTTCACTCCCAGAAGGTCTGATGAATGCCTTATGAAGTCATTTATATTTATGAAGTTGTAATATTACACAGTGTACAGAAGTAAATGCCGTGTAGAGAGAGGTTTTTCTCACTTCTCTTGAAAACTATTACTAGATAGGGAGTAAAGCAGAACACCATTGATTTTTACCTCCTAAGAAGGCCTGGTGGTACCTCCATGGTGGGAAGGGCAGCTTGATCCCTTCCAAAGGTGTTAGTAGTGTACTACAGAGCATGCAACCTTTTATATAATCATCAAGGCCCATGGGCTTCATTTGAAGGCTGAGTACCAAGGGTTTGCTCACACTTTTTGTACCATCTTCCATGGAAATGCTGCTTTTTGTACCAACTTCCATGGAAATGCTGCCTTTTGTACCAACTTCCATGGACATGCTGCTTTTGGGTGATCATTTTTCACATGGTTGTTGCAGTAGAGGAAAAACTTGCAAAGTCAGAAGGATAGAACAGAGGTTTTCAGAGAAGCTGTGGAATATTTGAATTGTCCAATCTCTGCTTGGTTCATCATTTATTTCCATTCTGAAATGCTTTTCTTTGAGACGTGGAATGGAAAGATTCTCATTTTTCCTACAAAAGTATTTTTGGAAAACATAACCATGCAGGAGGACATTTTAGCTACAGGTTGGTTTGCATCCTCTCTTCTCCCTCTGGGATCTCTGCTCAGGAAGCTGGGCCTGCAGCTGATCCACATCACGACACTTATGGGGAGCACAAATACCCCCAAAACCCAGTGTTTCCAGATCCTAACAAGAATGGATTCAGGAGCATTTTTAATCAGTCTACCTTGGCACTGCCCTTTCCAGCCCCCACATCTTTCTTCTAGCTTTTTTGATACCAAGCACTGAGGAGCAGAAGCATTTTCTGCTGCAAGCCATGGTGAGAGCTGTGGGAGCCTTTAGGGACCAGTGAGCCATTACTTGCTGCCACAAGCACTGCCTGCTGCTGCTGTTCCCCATATTTGTGAGGTTAGTTTTAGCTTGCTCCCCAAACATGGGTATTTACCAGCTGCTCACATTAACAGGTGGTTTCTTGTACCACAGAGTTCACCTTTGCTAGTCTGCGACTTGGCCCCGAGTGCAGGATCCCATCAGTTTAGTCAGATGAGGTTCTGGCATAAAAGTACGGCTTTAAAGCACTGGTTTTGGCACCCTTGAAAAATCTTGCAGCTAGAAGACTGCTTGAGTAATATTTTGCAAGTTCTGCTGTGAGTCAAAAAGCACAAGCAGGCAATCCTTGCAGATAAACAACTCATCAGACACGCTTATGCAGAAAAATTCTTCAAAGGCAGTGGCAGTGACCCGCAGCACTGCTGTTTTAAAGATGACTGGTGAGTCTTCCTTAATAAATGCAAATAGTTTTGAGTCTGAGGCAGTTCTGGCAAAACCCAGAGTCCTTTTATGCCCCTACAAAGCTGCAAGACCTTTTGGTGAGTTGTACTGTTAAGACTGCAAAGTGAGTGGTGTTGCTCCCCTCCTTCCAGGAGGGTGAAGGGAGACCATGGAAAGCTACAGCAGAACAGCTTCTGCATGTTAATGGGCATGGACAGGATTTTACAGTAGTGATTTTCAAAACAGAAGGAGCCTGACCCTCGAGTGAAGCCAAGGCTGATCTCAATGCCCAAACCCCTTTTGCAAACCCTCGCTGCAAACTGGGTGGTTCAAAGTTGGCGTTTTGGCTCTCGGAAGTGGATCTTGCTTAGCCAAACAGGCTGAGCCTCTGTCCAATTTAATGCACATCACACAGCCACAGCCTCACGTGGCACCAGCCTCATGAATATTCAGTGTGCATTGCTCAGAATTGTGCCATTGTGGTGGGCTCTGGGCTGCACCCTGCACGCACACACCCCTTCCCAATAAAACACCTGGACCCTGCACCACACCAGGACCTTTTATCCTTTCCCTCCTGATTGACCAAATCAGTCGATTATTATGTGGTTAATTCGTGCTGGGAGGTATCCTCTTGTCCTTTAGTTTATCTGGGGAATGCTGTGCCCACCTTAGAGCTGGGCTGGAGGCTGTCTCAGCCTGGCAGGGCGTGGGGCCGGCACATGGCTCTGCAGAGGAGCGTGTGTGTGAAAGCTGTGGCTCCAGCTCAGCTCCTGGCCCTGTCATCCTCATTCTCACTGCATCCCCATGTGCTGGGGAGGCTGCTCTGAGCCTGCCTGGTTGTCTCTTCAATACAGGCAGGAACAGGCAGCTGCCCTTCAGCAAAGGCTCAGGCACTGGTTATACTTAGCGACCTGTTGAAAGACATGAAACCCGTGGGGTCAGAGAGTGTTTGGGAGGAGTTGTTTGGTATCTTAATCAGTTTTACATGAATGTAGGGTGAGATAGAACTCAAAGCAGACATATAAATGTGGTGGGCAACTTCATCTTTAATTTTAATTCCTGTTTAGAATGAAAAAGAAAGGGTGTGAGGAGGGTTGATGCAAGTCTGCATTCACCTGATGGTCAATGAGAAAATTTCTCGTCTGTTTGCCCCTTGGTCTCTATTTACAGCACCAGACACTGATGTGATAGGTACTTTGGCTCTGGTGTAAATGGTTACAGGAGAAAATGGCACTCTGAGGAAGCCAGGAAAAGATCCCAGCTGGGGCATTCTGCACCCAGACTGCTTCTCCCTGCTTTTAAGAGAGATTTGTTTAGGTAATGAAATGTAGGACAAAAATGTGAATGACTACTGTCTCAGCAAGGAAGCATTTCTTTACCAACAGAGTGGTCAAACTCTGGAACTGGCCTCTGGAGAGGGTGTCAATGCCCCAAACCTGTCAGTGTCTCAGAGGCATTTGGAAAATGCCCTCAAAAACATGCTTAGCTTTTGGTCAGCCCTGAATTGGTCAGGCTGTTAGAGTAGGTGATGGTTGTAGGTGCCTCACAACTTAAGTAGTCATTTCTATTCTATTCTATTCTATTCTATTCTATTCTATTCTATTCTTTCCACTCCAATAATGTAAAAAAGCCTTTGAAGTGACTGAAGGTGCAACTGAAAGAGGAGACATGGCTCTGACAGGTGTAGCTCGGGTGTTTTTAGCACCATGTAAATTCCAAGGGAACTGATACAGATCAAATCCCTGAGGCCTAGCAGCCAAAATCTTACCAAGTCTCCACTGATCTCTAGTTCTGGATTTTCCTTCTTCCCCTTCCCTGCCCAAGAAGCTGTGATGTTCACCTCCCTCTTGTATCACCTTTTGCAAGGATGATTGGCTCAGCCCCTTCTCCTTAAGGGAGAGGAGGAGGGATGGCTACAGGAGCATCAAATGCCACCTGAGCAGCTGCACAGGGCAGCAGGGCTGCAGCTCCCTGTCCCTTCGAGGGAGATGAGGAGAAGGCAGATGTTCTTCCTGCCCTTGAGAATCCTGCCAGACCTGGCAGGCTGTGGGTGAGGGAAATGTGCTCCCAGGCTGGACCTGGGCACTGGGAGAGCCATGCAAAAATCGTTCAACTCGTCTCTCTTTTCTATGCTGAGATTTTCCAAGTAGCAGTTGGCACTATTTTTTTCCATGCACATGAGAATATTTGCCTCAGGTCTAAAAGACACAGGATTCCTCTCTCCCAGGTCTCCTTTGGCTGGAGAAAGAGGCCAGATGCTTTTTCATCTCCTCCCTCGTGCATGCACTTGTTCCCAGAACTGTGTCACTTGGCCTCTGTCCATCTCTCTCTGATCCTTTCCTTACCTGATACAGCTGAGTGAATATCCCAGCCATTCCATGGCAGGAACAGATGACTTTCAGGACATACACATACCTGGTCAACTCTGTCTTGAGTAACTCAGCATCTTCCCTTTTGAGGGGAATGTGAAAATGCAGTTTGGCATCTCTCTGCTGCAACCCACTGCCCGTCTGCAGGAGTATGAGTTTGATGCTCATCAGAAGAAAAAGGCTTAATTGGTCATTTTGAATCTTATAATTAATTGGGATACACTCAGGGAACTCTACTGGAGTTCAGTTTGTATTTTTTGGCTCAGTTCTCATTTGTTTGCCTCCCTCCTGCCTGTGTCCCAGGGAGTGTTTTCTCCTGGCACGTGTCCTTTTTCTGCCATCAGCAGATGATGTACCATGTACACCAGCTCACCTGGGCTTATTTAATTTAATGCTGAGGGTTTGTGTGATAGAAAACTTAAGTATCTCTAAGTCAGATTTGCATAAATTTCCAGTATTGTCCTCTGACAGAGTAATTTTTGAGTATATAAAAAAATCAGGTTGTGAATAATCACAGAATCTTAGAATGGGTTGTGTTGGAAGGAACCTTAAAAATCATCTCATCCCCATCCCTCCTGCCAGGGAGCCCCATCCAGCCTGGTCTTGAACACTTCCAGGGATGGGGCAGCCCCAGCTTCTGTGGGCAGCCTGTGCCAGGGCCTCACAGAAAATATAACACCTCCTGTCCAAATGCTCACTGGTGACAGTACCCAGTTGTGCTGCAGGATTTTGAAATACCTTATCTATAAAAGAATATGAAAAATGGCCAAAGCTGCACGTTTGTGCTGTGGATGCCATTTTGTAAGGATGGTTTGCAAGGATGGAGTTGCATGCTCCAGCACCTTGTCACTGTGAGTGATCAGTGGGGTTCCAGCTGTGTCCTGCCATACAGCTGTGTCTGCTGCTAAACCTCCTCATCCAGTTGCTCTGATGATGCTGGAACTGCATTTTGGAGCATTCTCTGTGGGTTTCTTATCAATTCCCCACTCTCTGCCCCAGGGTTTCTACAGGAAGCAGGCATGGGCACGTATCTGTAAAAGACTGGTCCCTGTTTTGTGGGGTCAGCACCCAGGATCCCAAAACAGGCACCAAGGTCCCTTGTCCAGTCCCTTGTGCAGCCCATGGGATCCAGTCCTGTGTGCTCATGATCACAGGTCTGGTGCTGAGCACTTAAAAATAGTGAAAGGTTATTAGATAGTGCATAGTGATGGAGAATATAATTGGATGTGAATGGTGCATGGAGAGAGGAGAGCTCAGAAATACAACAGCATTTTTTGCATTCAAGCCCATCTGTAAGGCAAGGCTAATATGTGTAATAGTAATGAGTAATATAACTCATTGACTCAAGGCAAACACATTGTGATGACTCAGAATTTTTGGAGATTAGATGATAAGGACTAAGAGGCTGGATTAATTTTGTTCCTTTTTAGTATCAGTGACTCTTTTTTTTTCCTGACAGATTGCAGTTTTTCCTGAATTTACTCTTTGTTCAGCATGATTTGACAAGTGGCATCTCTCAAATCTGTTTGGCTGGAGTGTGTTCAAGCTGTTCCTGAGGACTTGTGCAGTGTGTGAAATTAAAGCTGTTTTGTTTAGGTTGTCATGAGCACGTTCTCTGGCTGGATGAAGAGTCCTCTCAGAAATAGGTTGTGGGTGTAAACAGATTAAATTCACCTCTGTGCACTGGATATTCCACAATCCTTTTGTAAAATTTTGCTATTTTAGCGGCTGTCTCTGATGCTAATTTTTTTTTTTTTTTTTTTTTTTTGCTGGAGAGGTTGAAATAAAATATACAAAGTAGGTGGAAAAACACTGCAAAATTTAACTGCTTTACAAATGTAAAAATGCACTAGTTGAAAATGGTCTTATGCACTTGTTTTGTTCTAGCCAGCACCTCCCATGGACAGGGGAAGTTATATAACAAGCAGCTTGCTTCTTCTTTTTCTTTTTTTTTTTTTTTAGTATTTCTGAGGCAGTTGGATTGAGTAGCAAGAGAGATGTATTCTATATTTGAAGGCCTTATCTGAAAAATGGCTTCCTACTCATGGAACTATTAAGCAGTGCTAAAACCAGGAGTCTTTTCCTTTCTCAAAAATTATGAAATAACAAAATTAAATTGTCAAAACTTTGAATGGGAAAGTGGTTTATTGTGGCTAGCCCCAAACTTTCTCATTCATTTATCAACAACCAAAACTGGAAAAGGCTTGATCGAGCATTTGGCATTTGAATTTGTGAAAAAAAAAAATAAAAAATGGAAATTTCAGACTACATGCAAGGTAGGTTGAAATCTTCTATACAATCCTAGCAACAACACAAACCCCAGCTCACACTTGCCTTGCTGCTGCAAGAGACCCACTCACCGTGCTGTGGTTGGAGATACTCACCCATCTTATCTAACCCAAGGAAAACAAGGATTTCAAATAGGTCATCAGTTGCAATTTCCTCAGCTCGTCACTCAAGCCCATTCTCTGCTCCTGCTGAGGAGCCCCTGTTGCTGCTGCTGTGAACAGAGATGTGGGAAACACTAAAAGTAAAAAAGGATTTTTAGGAGCTGGAAAAGCAGGCCTCAAACAGCAAAAGCTGAGAACTCAGAACCTGCTGCTACTAAAAAGTTTGAAACTAGAAAAGATGCAGTAGTATAGTGAAAAAGGACATGGGAAACAATAGGCTGAGTTTCTATGTTTGGCTTGAATAAATCTTAACACTGCAGAAAATATATGCCTGACAAGAAGGTTTCAAANTTGAATAAATCTTAACAGTGCAGAAATCTTAAATCTTAATATTAATTAATCTTAATATGCCTGACAAGATTGTAAAAGGTTTTAAGCTTAATAATGTAATATTGTTTATTGTTAATAGAAAGCATACAAGCATTGTTTGAAGCAGGTGTACGTGTGCTGTCCGTGATCGGTTAGAACAATTGTCCGTAAGCTTTATTTCAGTCATGTTATTGGCTGAAAAGCTTTTAATACGCTCTGTAATGCAGAAATTCGGGGCTGCTGCAGGCAGTCTGTGAGCTGTTGCTTTTCCTCAAATGTAATGGTATCTCACCCCTGTAATAAGGCTGATATTTCATGAAAGATTGAGAACAGCTACCCTGGCAGTCCCATGTCCCGGTGCTCCTGCCAGCGCCAACACGCTGCGAGGGCTCCGAGGCTTGNAAGGCTGATATTTCATGAAAGATTGAGAACAGCTACCCCGGCAGCCCCGTCCTGCTCCTGCCAGCACCAACACACTGCAAGAGCTCCAAGGCTCACACAGAACCCACCATGGAGGCCTTTCCTCTTCCTGCCTTTAACAACTTGTTCTTCTCCCCGCAGCCATCGACCTGTTGTACTGGCGTGACATCAAGCAGACGGGGATCGTGTTTGGCAGCCTCCTGCTGCTGCTCTTCTCCCTGACCCAGTTCAGCGTCGTCAGCGTCGTGGCTTACCTGGCCCTGGCCGGCCTCTCGGCCACCATCAGCTTCAGAATCTACAAATCCGTCCTACAGGCCGTGCAGAAGACGGACGAGGGGCACCCCTTCAAGTGAGTGGCTTTGTAGTGACGCTTTTGTGGCACTCTTCTTGCTCACAAAGCGGGAAATAATAATGTTTTCACTGCGTGCTGTAAGGTTCTGTTGGCCTAGGTTCTGGAGAGGGAAAGCGAAACAACGCGCCGCAAAAATCGTTGTCTTCCAAGACATGGGGTTTTTGGTTTTTTTTTTCAAAAAGAGACATGAAATTTTAAGCAGAAAAAATTAGTTTCTTTGGAGCTTGCATACCTGCAAGAGAAAAGAGTGTTGTTACTGAGAACAATCTATTGGATATAAAAGGAAACTATCTCTATTTTTTCTCCAGCAATGCAATATCTAAGTGATGGTGCCAGTGCCAATGTGCTCCCCACTCTCCACAGAGTCTGGGGGGTTTGCCCCACAAGAACAGTGATCCTTTCTCCTCTGCTGTGCCAACCAGTTGATAAACCAGGAGCTGGTGTGGTTTACAAACACATAGACTCTAAAAAATAATCTTGTTGGGGTGCTGCTCCTTCTGCTCCACTTGGGTCACTTCTGAGCAGCGACTCAGGATGGGGGTGTGTAGCTCAGAGAACAGCACAGGAATTTGTGGGGAAAACTCCCAGGTCAGATTTGAATCACCCTTTGGGTGAGAAAAAGAGAGAAATCCCATCAAGACCAGGCTCTGTGTGGGAAGAGGGCGAGGCTGGAGGCAAACAACCCAATCTCAGCATCACCCAGAGAGATGGGTCATGCAGGGTGAAGAGGGTGTGCTGGTGACCCTGTGCCTGCAGGGAGGGGAACACCTCACTCCAGCACAAAGAAATGAGATCTGAGAAGGAGGGAATGATGGGGTGGATGGATATGAGTGTGAACAGCAGGGGAAACTTCCCGGGTTTGTAATGGGACCTGTGCTTCTGGCAGAGCCTACTTGGAGATGGAGATGAACCTTTCACAGGACCAGATCCAGAAATACACAGATTGTCTCCAGCTATACGTCAACAGCACAGTCAAAGAGCTGAGGAGACTCTTTCTCGTTCAGGACCTCGTGGATTCTTTAAAAGTAGGGTTGCTTTAAATATTTTTAACCCCTCTCTAGAGGATCAATCTGCATTTCAAAGAGTTGCTTCCCATGTTGGCAGGGTTGTCATGAAACCTAGTTTTGTGTAGCTCCAAATAGGAAAGCTGCTCTGCTTTTTGATTTAAAAACTGTTTCCAGCACTTTAGAGGTTTGGCATTTGAATGCATTGATAGGTAATAGAGGATGTATAAATTTGCACAACCAGCTTAGCTCCACCTCATTTCTAGAAGCATCCCAACGTTGTGCTTTCTATTGCTTTGCTATAAAATAATGTCCCCCTCTGTCAATCTGGATTTCCTCTGGTGACATTTCCTGCTATGGAAAAAGACCTTCTTTCACTTCCCTGCTGAAATAACTATTGATTTTTAACCTTACACTCAAGCAGGTGTCCTTTAGAGCAAAGGGCAGATCATCAAGAAAGCAGACATAGGTTAGGCTCCTAAATTAGTAAAGAATTTTAGGAAAATTACCCACTTTTCAGGGTCAAGTGTTATCAGTCCCTGGGATTATCACTTCAGGGCTCTGTTTAACCTGTTTGAGATGACTCCTGCCACCACAAAAATTGGATGCAGAAATCTGCCTATGCCATTCTCAATGCAGAGTCCTACATGGATCCAATTTAAGCCCTAAATAGTCAGGAAAGCTGGGCTGAGAGGGTGAGAAGCAGAAGAGAGAATGGGGGTTTGTATACCTAGAAAAACTACCTAATTTCTAATGTGCCTTAACCACTCCTTTCCTCATTAAAAAAAGCTAATGTGCTGTTTTACTAGCTAGTTAAGCAAACTACTTTCTTCTTCTGCTGGCACTGGAGGTGATGTAATGATCCATCTCTAATTTAGTTTGCAGTACTAATGTGGCTGCTGACTTACGTGGGAGCGCTCTTCAATGGCCTGACTCTTCTGATAATGGGTAAAAATCAACATTTCTTTTAAAAATCTATTTTTAATTTGAACTCCCTCTGGATTTCAACTTAGACAAAACAGCCTATCCCTGGCATGCCTTCCCCTCAGTTAAACCACCAACATTTATTTCCCTTCCCAGTAAATACTCATAGTTCTCCTGTGCTGTCCCTCCTGCTAGAGCTACTTTGCAGTTCATGGTTTTGCAGCTCCCAGTCCCAGAGCAGTGGGGGGAATTCCATATTTGGGAGGCTTGAGCAGAGTGCATTTTTAATACCAAGCTCCCTGGTGGATCAGCTGACCAAGTGGCACGATAATGTGTTTGCCACCAAAGTAGGTCTCCCCTCTGGAGGGATCTGATCTGCAGGAACATAACTCTGTGCTCTTTTTCTCCTCAGCTGTGGTGTCTATGTTTACTCTCCCCGTTGTATATGACAAGTACCAGGTAGGTTCTGTCTGCAGGGTGCATTTGGGGTGGCTCTGTCTGGTTGTTGCCTCGCTGACTGGGTCTCCTCTTGCTCTTTGCAGGCACAGATTGATCAGTACTTGGGGCTGGTGCGGACCCACATAAACACGGTCGTGGCAAAGTGAGTGCAGCAGCTGACTGTGTGAGGCTCTGGTGCCCTTGGGGGTGGCTGGGACCTGGCTGGTCCTGGGGATGCTGTGTCCTGTCAATGGTGTCCTCCCCAGATCCTGGAATGTGAGGGATGAGGGAGGGCATTTCCCTGGAGAAACGCAGACCCTGCCAGCTGAGTGCGCTCTGAGGCACTCCATCCTTCTGTCCCCTCTCCTGCCATCTGGGGGAATTGTGGACAGAGCAGCCCAACCATGGACTGCTGACCACACTGGTACCTGGCCAGGATAAACAGCAGTGAATGGGTTCTCTTCCCCACTTGCCACTGCAAGCCTGGCTGTTTGCATTCAGGGAGTTAATAGCGTTAATGAACAATTAGGACACCACCTTG
Source organism: Pycnonotus jocosus (assembly GCA_013400435.1). NCBI lineage: Eukaryota > Metazoa > Chordata > Aves > Passeriformes > Pycnonotidae > Pycnonotus > Pycnonotus jocosus. Next base: position 2,201 of record VWYP01017355.1, on the reverse strand, counting down.
TCACAGAAAGCACCATGACCTTCAGTGTTTTAAGCCCCCCATGAAACAGGCAGAAGACCTGAGTAAAATTCTGAAATTTTGTACTGAAAATTCGTTTTTTAGACTCCATTCCTGGCTTTCTATAGACAATAGACCATGGAGAAATAATGTTGGGGGGAGAATGTCACTGAACATATCCCAAGATTCATGAACCACCAAAAACCAGGCCTGTAAGAACACCTGGATGGGCATCACTTCTGTTTCTCATGGCACTTCAATTCACAACTGACCATGGACTAGAGATTATCCCTAGATAAAAGTCCAAGTGGGGAACCATTAGAATGGAATAACTGCCTCACCATATGATCCTTTTCCTTTTTCTTCTTTATTTTTTTAGGATTCAAGCTAAAATCCCAGGTGCTAAGAGAAAGGCAGAGTAAAGCAGACACCAAGAATTCATTGACTACAGTAGTGCATAATGGGGAAATCTGGAGTGAAAACAGCTCTGTTCTTACACTTTACTGCAAATTTATCATTCTTTTTTTTTCTCAACACCATAATCTTAGAAACAAAACTCAGAAGCAGTGCTTTTCCCCTGCTGCTTCTGCACTTAGAATATTTGCAATCACTTGTGTCAAGCACTAAAGTATAGTAAAGAGAAAAGTGTACTAGATGTGGTTTTTTGTGTTGCTTATAAAGTGCATGATGGTGAGAGCCTAAATAATATTGACCTCTTTATTTATTTTATTTTTTTTTAGTGTTTTTCCTTCTTCTATTGGCATTGCTTCTATAACTTTTAATGTTACATGTGGCTAGGGGCTTTCCTGCTTAGCGCACTTGATGCAATAGTTAAAATTGCTTCTACGTCACTGGGTTGCTGGTTGGATTCATCTTTATTAACTATATAGAATTGTAGACTGATGTTTTAGTGTTTTCCAGCACAAATAAAATAAACAGTAAGCGGTACTTATGGTAATCAGTTGTGTATAACTCAGAAAAAAAAAAAAGAAAAAAGAAAAAAAGAAAAACAAAACCCAGTACTTTTGTCGTAAAGGATTGACAGGCTGATTTACATGTATGGTAACTGGAAAGTTCCAGCATGTTCAATTTATTACAATTTGTATTACATTCTCTGTAGTTCCTAATGGACTTAATTATGGACTCTGAATATTTGCACTTATGTACTTGATACCGAATGCAGAAATAAATGTTACTAAATGTAAAAAGTTCTCTTTCTTGTCACCACTGGGATTACCTTGACATTTGGGAACTGGACACATACTGTGCAAAAAGGAGCATTTTCCCTCTTTCTCTCTCCTCTGGACATCTGCACACACTTTGCCCTTACTCCATAGTGCAGTCCAACGAGCAGTACCTAACTAAGAGTAAGTAGCTCATCTAATATTTTTACATCTTGATGATCTTTTTTGGAACAAAAGGAAGATCTCTGCACACAGTTTGTTTATTTTTGTTGGTGGTGTAGCAAATATCAGGTACATGGACAAGTGTCTCTTCCTCTGTTTGCTCACTGTGCAAACCACGAGCAGCACAGCATGGAGGTGTCAGCACAGCACAAAGGGATTTTCAGTTTCCTCATCACCAACTGCTCTCTTACCCGAAGCTGTTCTCTGAAACCTGCTTTAAACAGAATCAATGTCAAATCCAGAGGCTGGGAGCTGAAACAAACATTTACTCTAGTTCAAAGGTAAAGGTTTTTTTAAAAATTGGGAGTTGGTATCTGAAAACCATCAGAGGAAACAGCTGTTGAATATTATCCAAAGAGCTTCCAAACAAACAGTTGGTTAAGTGCTTGATTTGGCCATTTGTGGAACACACTTTTGGAATTTATTTTTTTTTTGGTATAAAAATGTGAACATCAAAATATCATCAGCCAAATTGCTGGTTTTCTCTTTTTCAATCACAAAGGTTTTATGAAGAATTTCTTTTTATATGAAGAACTAGGTTTTTAAACCCTTATCCCAGCTTTTTAAATCTGAAGTCTTTCCTTAGGCTCATTCATTAATTCACCTTTGTCTCAGTTCCACATGGCCACAGTGACACCTCCCAAGGCCAGGCTGCAGGCTTGTGTTTGTATCTAAATGTAAAACCAAAATGCACATGAGGAGTTGGTAGAAACATTGTTAATACTGCGGGCTAGTTAATTATTGTGACAAGTCTCAAACACCCTTATTTTCATTTCAACTTTAAATGTTAAAAGTAGT
>VWYP01017353.1:298001-333606 GCA_013400435.1 Pycnonotus jocosus | reverse complement strand
CCATGTCTTTTTTAAAGCCATTCACCTGAAGGAGATGATAAACTAATCCACAGAAGTGTCTGAATTGTACAGATATCAACCTCAGGGAAGGGGAGAAACTGAAAACCCAGGAACTGCTTGTTTGCCTATCTTTCCATTCTGTTCTGCATTGCAGCTACTCAGTATTAAGGAAGAAACTGTTCATTCCTTAAACCAGTTTTTAAAATTATCATGGCATGCTTTTGGTTCTGTGAAATGTAGTTAATGAACTGTGCACAATGATTTTCTGTTAGATCTTGGCCTTCCCTATTATTTAATTGGCAATTAGTTCAACACACTGCACCTCATGCAATGCTAATGTTACCACGTTACCTGGACAGAAAATATTTTTTCAGAAAGGAGCAAAAACAAAGAGAAAGAGTATATGAAATGCCATCACTGGAAAGGATGTTTGAAACCCCCAGCCCTGGGCAAAGACTAAAGAAGACTAGCTGACTGAAAATAACCTGTCTCCATAGGGAACAACCTGCCAAAGGTCAGTGTGATGGCACATAAAAGAACAGAATAAAGGAAGCTTAAAAAGTGACCACAGCATTCTTCAGATTTCTTGGCTGAAACCCACTTATGAATCTTACAGTTTTTATTAGTTTTCCCTTCTTTTAATGAAAACTGAAATACAACACAACCATTTATATTTGCAATGCTTCTAGCTTCAATATAAAATGTGGAGAATAAGGAAAGTAATGATGAATACATTGGCTGCTGCTTTTTCTGCATGAATAAGACCATTATGGCTTTGGACTATAATCTGAATTCTCAGACAAGTCAATCTGAGTGAATCACAGATCTTGAAAGTGTCTTGAGAAGCCTCCTGATTCACCACTGTACTACTAGACCTTCTGGATAAGGTTATACAACTTAAAAATAGAAACAGTGCATCACTGTACTAGAAGTATGTTTTAGCTGTACAATTCTCTGTTTGTATTTAAATAATTTTTCTGGAAGGTTTTGTAGGATAAGAAATGTCATTTCAAGAGTTAAAATAGAAAACAGATGATTTTAAGCACTGTATGGACTTTTTTTTTTTTCCTAGGCAGAGAATTACAGGCAACAATCTGTCCCAGTGTCTCATAGCAGATAAAGAGTAAGTGATGTATATAACCATTGTGCATCCCTGCCGTGATGCAGCTGCTGCTTTTGTGTCACTAATGGACTCCTCTCTTGGCAGACAAGGAATCTCCGGTCCTTTGTCAACAGGTGACAGGCAAAAATAAATTGCAAATCCTTGAGCTGGCCTGTCAGGGAGCCAATTGCCATTTAACCTGACCAGAATCACTTGAAAAGAAAAGCAACGAAGAAGAAACATGACAGAAGATGACAGCAAAATGATAGGAAAAAAAACAACAGAACTGGGCAAAAAGGAAAAGTAGACTCAATGCTGAAAACACAAGCAGTTTCAAAATAAAATTAGGATACCCTCCTAGTAGTTATGCTGTTTTCCTTGCTTTCTTTTTCATTTGATGGGAGTAAATGCAAAGACCAGGCCCCTGTGGATCTTTTCTGGTATCTTAACAAAACACACTTTGCCCCTGGCAAGTTTTTACAGTTCATTATTTCAGTGATTTGGGTTTTAATGGAGTGCTGCATCTTTTTCAGCAGTAAGTACTGGCATGAACTTGAGAGACAGTATGGGTAGAAGAAGGGGAGGAGACAGAGGGAAGGATTTCTCATCCCTCCAATTGCAATCCACTCCACAGCTTGCCCAGAGGAGGGAAGGGTACTGGCCTCAGGGACAAGGGTGCAAAGAAAAAAGGGATAAACATGGTGATTTGGCTTAATAATATGCTGCCTACTATATCAAACTGGATTAGATACAGTTCATTTCCTGCAAAGGTTTCCCAAGCTTTGCTTTACATTACCTTGTGCCAAATGAGAGAGTTGTTTCCTGTTATCCCATGAACATGGGTTTAGTAGAAGGATATAACTCTAGTATAAAGCTGGCTGCTACATGGTCCTGATGCTGAGTCTCAGCATGTGACACCTCCTACTCTAAAGCCTGCTCCCAAATTGTCCCTCAGTACCTCAGCCAGGTAAACAATGACACCAGACTAGATGACAAAGATCTCTCACAGATGCAATTTTACCACACATAAAAACTTAGAGCAAACCAATTTAGAGACTGTTTAATGAGTGGCAGTCCTAACTTAATACCTATACGTTTCTTTCCTTCAGCGTTTGCAGAAAGCATGCCAGTACATATGATGTTGCTGGTTTCATAATTCACAGTGTAAGGTGTTTGATTTGATTTAATTTATATGTAAAAATGAAGCGGAGAGAAACATAATTGAAAATCACCAATTCACTTCCAGCTCTTATCTTCATATTTGAATGGGTATAAAATATGAGTCATCTGGGAAAGAAAATGAGTGGTGCTGGAGGCTTGCCTGCACAAGGGTCAAATGATAGGAAGCTCAGACAACATACCCATCAGCTGCTCAGGGTCCTGTCCTTCACCCAGCATCCCACTGAGCCTCATGCCTTTGCAGCCAACAGTAAATAACAGCAGATTTGTGGATTCACACACAGACAGCTTCTATCAGGAGGGAGTGGCTTATATTACCCAGATTACACAGAAGCAGGTTCCCAGGGAACTCTAAATGTTTGCAGTTCCTGACATGTCTGGTATCCTGCTTTCCATCACAGACAAATCTACCAGCTTTTTTCAAAATGTTTTATTAGAAAAATAATAAACTGCTCTCTATCAGACCTGAAAACACTTTTCAGAAGCTTCCCCTAAAACTTAATTTCAGGTAAAGAGGCAAGGCTGTATCAGTATTCTTATTCTCCAGCACAGAAACACAGGGCTGGCACTCACTCATTGTCACAAAATGGGGGAAGTAACAATGTCCAAAGATGTGCTTCTGTCTGCCTCTAGGACTGCTGTGCAGGAAATTATTATTAGAACTCCCAGAGGAGAGTTGGTATTGAACAGTAATAAGTATCTAAGCAGTAAACTAGTATACTAAGTAAACCTGGTATACTACTAAGTATGCTAAGCAGTAAACTAAACAGTAACAAAATTTCTAAATAAAAATAAATAATAAACAAACTGAAAATGGTCTTAAAAGCATTATGTTCTTATGGCTGCAGATTACATGGAAAGAAGACAAATAGCTATTGTTTTTATAACTGGTATCTATACAGAGTATTTGGTATTAATTGCAAAGTTGCTCAAATTGACATATGTTCAGATACGGTACTGTTTTATCAATGTATATAAAATTTCAAATATATATTGTATATATTTGTATTACTATCAAATAAACTATAATTGTATCTTCTTTTAAATCTCAAAACTCATTTGACTGCTAATGTTTATGCTTATAAAATATTGACTGGGGGCTTGAGGACTCAACCCACATCACTGTGCCAAGTTTGCCATTAAGAAGAATAGGGTGAATTGCTCAAACAGACAGAGCTGGTTTGATTCCATGCCATGCTGAAAAAAAAAAAAAGTTTACCACAGATTCTGGGAATGTCCTTCATAGAAGTAACTTCTGATGTTCTTGAACTGGATCTTTGTATTTTGCACGCCTATTTGAACACACTCCATAGGTCCCTAACCCAGTTATGAGACTGTGCTGTGAGAAGCCTCCCTGAGGCCTCCACTCATGCATATGCTGATCCTTGGGCTGGGGGCTATGCTGCACTCAGGCTCTTCCCAGAGAAATGCTGCACACACCTGTGCCCAGATCTGACCTTGCCTGGCTGACTTCAGTCCAGACTGGAAATTCAGACTCTTGCCTGATTCCTGATTTCCATCACTGGACCTCTCTGGTCTTTTTATTCAGTTATAAATAGCGAGGTATATGTCTACATACATGTCCCTGAGTATGGTTTCAGTCATAAGAAATGGAAGGATCTGCATGTTTGCATGTGCCTGTGTGTATGAAAGGTGAGTGGGGAAGGCTGTCACAGCAGGCTGAGTATGTCCATGGGGACTGTAATGAAGTGATGTGTGCAGGCAGCACAAATGGTACTGGTGTCACTGAGGACACCGGCCCTGCCTTGGCTCATGCAGTGCCCTCCCCTGCTGAGCAGCCTGCTCTTCCGGGCCCTGAGAAATTGCATCACCTCCTTCTGAAAGTACATAAAGAGCCGGGCTTGTACACAACGGGAAAGAGACACGGAATAGGTAATTTTTATAGAATGTAACAATTTGCAAGAGACATTATGAGGTGAAGGAAAGACATTTTGAATTTATTGTATCCAACAGCTTAAATAGCTTATTACATTTAAGTTGAAGACCACTGGCTAGCTTTCATAGCAATGAGACACTTCCATACTCTGCATGTCTGCAGGAAATAAAATTAAATTAAGATTTTTAAACTTTCCTGTGCTCCCTGTAAGCATCCTAAGGATTATTACTGTTCATTGCCAGCCAAACTTCAAATTCCATTTGTAGAGCCAGAGAAGAACTCCAGGACAATCACTGAAGCATTATCCATGCTTTTGTAATTGTGTGGCAAGTTTCCTATGTCATGAAAGCAGCTGGAGACTGCTTGCTTCCAAATGCCCCAATGCCAAGTTTGTTTGTCCCAGTTTCAGAATGTTACAGCAAAACAAAGCCAATTCACACACTTTATTTTCTAGTTTTTTGCAACACCTTCATCTTTACAAGCCTGTTTTGAGCTACCAATCTTCAATAAGTGAAGATGATTTTTAGCAAAAATGTAGTTGTTCAAAAGTTAATTTTGGAGATATCCATTAACTGATGTTGTTTACTGCTAGTATGTAAGACATTTGACAATGCCCCTGCTGTTAACTGCCTGTAAAAATACACATAAAATAAAAAAGGAATTGTACAATAAAAGCTAAATCAAAATTATCTGTGTTTTGTTTGCTTAACATGGATCTTGCTTGTAAAAATTCCATCATTTTATTTGACCATGAAAGCATTAAAAGCATTCTACCTTTACTCATTGTAACACAGAGAATTATTCTTTTTTTTACAAGTTTTAAAAAAGTAAAGGAAAATAGTAGTGGTGAGAAAAGTCTGCTCTCTTTAAGTTGATGTTCTGACAACACTTCATTGCCATTATTCTGCACACACTGATAGAAACTATCTACCAACTAATCTTATGGTTTCCATACATTGAGGAATTAGAACAATACTTGTACTTAATCAACAGATAATTTTAAACCACTTACAAACAGTTGTAGTACTTACTTCAAGAAAAAAAATATGTATCCACAGAGACATTCATCCAGATTCATTCTATGGTCCTGCTTCTTGTTTCAAAAGCTTAAGTCTTCTCTGTGGCTTAGACTGAACAAAAATCTTCACACATGCTGTATTTTTTTTCAAGTGTTATGTCACTTTAAAATGGCTGCTACAGTTCCTATCTTTCCACAACACCTAAAAACTCAGCAGTCACAGTTCTGCATCTCAGTGTTCTTTGTATTATCATCCTATGTATCACCACCACCATTATGTTCCTTCTTTGACATCAAATCAAGCCTGAAGACATGGACAACTGCTTTCCAAGGAATGTAACCACATAAACACAAACTTTTATTTGATGGTAAAGTAGCAAAAAAAAAAAAAGAAACCCATCTTTGTATAGATAACTAGTACATGGCTTTTTAGTTCTCTCCTGAGCCTCTAACTTTTCCTTGTCGATCAGTCTGTAATGAAGGATTTCCCACATGTTTCCTTTTTAAATGTCACAGGAAAGCAACTACTTATTTTAAAAAAGCACAATAAAAAGGTCTATCTATACAATTTAAAATAAAATTCCACCATGGGAATAAACCTGAAGTCTATCCACCTCATGATGTGTGCAAGGTCACGTAACTCCCCAAAGAAAAATTGCCTCAGGAAAAATATAACTTTTGGCATTGCAAGAAAAGACTCAGACAAACCCACAAATTGTCTGTCAGAACCAAACTATAGTTTTTGCACCAATAAATTAATATTTAGTTCAAGAGGATCATCTGCGTTACAAATGCCGAAACAAACCCAAACTAAATACGGAGACACTAGTGATGGATGTTAGATTCTACAATCTGTTTTGTTCTGGTGTCTGGCAATTAGAGAGCAGAAATATTTCATAGCCTACAAGCTCAGGGTGAAATAACCTGACTTACCCTGTCATAGCTGCCAAGCCCAGACTGGTCTGTGCCCTCCTCAAATACTTAACTGCCAGGAGACAGTTCTCACTGTTCTGCCAGGAACTGACTGCAGCAATGCAGAGCCAATGAAGGGTGCTGTCATGAAAGGACATTTTCTACAGCAAGAAAATCCAGGAGGCTGCCCATCTCCAAGAGGGGACAGAAAATGCCTTATAACACCTGTTGTGGTATAACCTGCTTCTTGTCATCGTGCAAATAGTTGCAATGCCTCTGCAGTTCACTTCCTTGTTGTGAAAGCACATCTGACATAATGGTGATAGTGTTTTTGCTGGATCTTAAAGTTAAGAAAATCAGCCATTTCCAGCAAAGTTCACACTTTCCCGCACACTGAGTAGCTCAGCGATGGCAAAAGTCTGCCCGTGCCCATCTGCTGTGGTTTGGTGGGCCTGCAGGCCACCTTAGCAACACTTTCTACAAATAGATTTTGCTTTTAAATATGCTAAAAGCATGAAGAGGAAAATTATGAGATGTGCTAGACAGTACTTGAAACAGAAGTCCTGAGTGGGTTAAAAACAGTAGAGGGAAACACTGATGGCAATTCTACCATCATCCCTTTCTACTGTCTTCTGAAGAAGAGAAGACAATTGGCAAAGCATCTCATCTGCTGTAGTCAGCAACATCAGATAATTGCAATGGAGTTTCCTAGGATGGGACTCTTTTCCATTTACATGGTATAGACTAAGGCTTTACTGTAAATGGTATCAACTTTCTCTATGTAACCAGCTGAAAGCACCTCCACTGCCTCAGCTTTATTATCTTACAGCTATTGACATTTGTTCCATTTTATTATCCTCGGCATTGTTACACAAAATTGGCACCTTACAGTGATCCTTATGCATAGTCATTTAGACTGAATTTGGAGAGTGAGTCATGGCTAAGAATTGATTTGAATAGAGCTTTGTTCATTTGAACTGGAGGATGAACAGTTCCAGAAGTGGAGCATGGAGTCCATGTCTTTGATTACTGTGATTTTCAGAAATTACTGCTGTAATTTCTCAGCAGTATCCAATAGTACCTTCATGTGTTTCTGTAAATACTTTTGGTACAAACAGTAATTTCAGTAAAGTGTAACTGTTGGGCAAACATCTCTTTTACGGAGACACATTTGCAAATGTCTGAGAGAAATGTGACTGAATACTAGCAAAAGGTATTTCATTAATTACCCATTACAAAACAGCTATAATATAATTAGGTAATAAACATAAATTAGTATATTTGAAGACAAACACGTTTTAAAACTTGCTCCTTGAGGATTTCTCCCTGGCTGATATTAGTATTTGTGCTGGAATGTTCTTTTCTGCCATGTTGGAATTGGAAATATGAGTGGACTTGAGCGTTGTTGAAAGTGACACGTTTTACCAGTAATGACATTTAGGTTATATTTTGCTTTGATTCTTTATCTTTGTCAACAGTCTTTCCAATAAATTGTTAGTGTTAAGAAGATTTTTTCTAACAACACTGACAGAGATAATAACGTTAACAGTTTGATAAATAATATAGAAACTTACCTACATTGCTACAGGGTCCTAATTTGTGGAGTTTACACCTAAAGTTCTCTTAGTCAGGGAATTAACAGAAATGAATCAGTAATAAACAGAGGATGTCTATTCTGCTTCATTAGAAAATGTACAGGACACTGGTTATCACTATAATTGTGGTATAAACAACCAGCACAAGCCCCAAGATTTGCTACAGAAGATGTAATATCCTATAGTTTATAGTAGCTATTTGCATGCCATATGGACTCAGCTGGAAAAGTAGCACTATGTTAAAATATCTATTCAAGAAAAGCATTCATGGTTTGGAAATTTAATTAAAAACAGCTAATGATTTTAAACATGCTTCTTTAAAGAAAAAAACAACAACAAACTAATAAAGTTAATGCTTGGGAAATCACATTTTAATGGGTGATTTTTCAAATGCATATCTTTTACAGTTGCATAATCTAGAAGCAATGGCTAATACTCTGAAGCACATCCTGAAGCCCTGTTGTTACAAACTTAAGAGCAGAGTCATTCAAGACACTGTCTACAGTTAGAGGATAGAGATCTCCTGACTGCAAAAACAGCTCAGCCTACCAAAGATATCTAAGTGTCTTAGTGGGTGGTGGATTGTCTTCTTTCACTTGCTCCCTCCTATGAGTGGCAAAGCAGACTATGCACCTAGCTCATACAAATCCCTTAGATGAATAAAGTTAGGTGTGATAAACCTGGTCTCTGGCTCATAACATTTTGATATATTAAAAAATGACAGGATCTGTATCTTCTATTCCTTTTAGGAGCAAATCTGCAAGGAATCAGACAAAGTGTTTATAAAGAGCATAGTTTAAAAAACATTTCTGATTTAGTGACAGGGTCTGGTTTCCAGTTTTATCTTCTCTGACATCTAGCATGTCTGTGCCTACACAGTCTCAGTTATGGTTCCTCTCAGAAAGGAACAGGGCATTCAACAAAAAATGAAGCTGAAAAATGGAAACCAATATGTGATTTCTCACTTTATGGAACCAGCCTGTTCATATAAGATTATGTCTTCAGGGAAAATGCAAATTAAGTACCATAATTTCTGTTGGAGAGTCCACTTTCAGGTTTTTTTATATGCAAAGGCCTACTACAATCCAATATTCCTAGTTCTGCTGATAGTAGTACAAAGACTCAACAACACTAAGTTACTGAGAGAAGAATCTAGCCTTTAACTGCTCTCATTTACATCTCCAACGCAAAAGAGCAACCTCACAAACTGCTGAAATTATTTTTGAAAATGTGTGCATTTAAAAACTAGTCACACCTTCTAATTGATATAATACATCTAGAGGGCAGCTGAATGCCAGACAGTTGTAACTGCCATGAAATTTTCATCTAGTAAGTGTGACAATTAACATCCTAACTGCATTTGTCCTGTGCTAACACTGAGTATCAAAAGATGAAATTGAGCACAACCTGTTAAAAACCTGAAGAGAAATCTAATACAGGAATAACAGCTTGTAGCCAGCTGAGATTTACAATTTCTCTTACGTAAAGCAGAAGGATATATGGTTTCAGCTTGTGTTGTCAACACTACAAATAAACATGAATTCATCCCTAACAGGCACTGCAGGAAGTCAGCTATGCAATCTTAATGATCCTAGACTCTTTTGCTAAAGTATACAGCTCATAATCTCAAGCAGATTCCACTATTCTACATCAATTAGGGTATCATGCAGAGCAACAAAAAAGGCAATACCAGCTGGAGCCAGCTATTGAATCTCATTGTCAATGCAGCAGTAAAAGAAATCCTGTTCAACCAAAATGAAAAGCATAAAACAAAGATAAGATGAATTGGGTCAGGACGTAAAGCAATCCCTACCTGCCACCTTCAAATGGCTGAGTATTAAAGATCTTTTGGGTAACTTACAAGTCAGCAGATTGGGAGCTGTCTAACTGGATGCCACCACCGGATGTCACTGGTGCTTCCACAACAAACCGCTGAACATGCATTTATCAGGCTGCACAGCCTGGAAATGGCAGTACTGGGAGTTTGAAATACTGTCATGTTATCACTTTTCTTTCAATTGCTTTTCACTTTTATCATTTCTCCAATTTACTCCAGAAGCTGAAATTACTCAGTAAACCTCAATAATACTTTAAGAAGTGAACAAAGAAAAAATAATTTTATAGCTAGCAACCACACTGCTGCAAATATCCTAGTCCTAACATCAAGTTTTGTCTTCCTTTAAAGTAGGTATAGCAGGCCTTCTGGAGTATCATCTGTTGTACTTACTCTTCTGTCTACTTATCATAGAATTGAAAATTTCCTTATTATGTGCTAGCATCTTCATGTTCTACCACACCACGAATTTTACTGACCAGGTAAAGTGTGATACACACTTACCACAAATCTAAACAGCAGGTTTTTGCAATAGATGGATCCCAACAGCCAAAGCTAGAAACCACCAAACTTTATGCACCTACTGTTATCTTTCTTTGGAATTCAGACATGACACAAGCTTCCTTTCACCTAAAATGATATAGCCATAATGAAAGTGGTATTTTCGCTCTTCTGATTATTTACTGTAGTCCACCCACAAATCTAGAAAGAAGGGGAAAAAACAGCCTAATCCTGTAAGTGTTGTATTAAAGCATCCTCCTCTGCTGACTGGCTCTGTGAAGGAAGCAAATCCAGAAACCCACAAACCAAAGGATACAGGAGACCTACATGCAGCCTCTACCCACAGCTAACAAGGCACCTCCCTGGAAAATACTGTTTCCCTCAAGAATCTCTTCTGGTACATTAATAAGCAGAAAATAAGCAGAAAAAAAGTGTAGACATAATAAGTTGATTTTGACAACGGAACAAGGGTACTAGAGGGAGATCTTTTGCTGTGCAGCAGATCCATAAGGGTGACGAAAGGTAAGGTGGTAAAATAGCAGATCAAATTCAGTTCTGATAATAGCAAGCGATGAACACTGGAAAAGTAACTACACATACAGAAAAACAGGGTCTAAATCAGCCACTACCACTCAACCTCCCCCGCGTTTTAGCATAAGTAAAGTCTCCAAAAGTATCAACCCAGTTCTCAGCAGCAGTCAAAAGGAACAAGACTTAGGAATACCACTGGTCCAGTTGTAGCTATGATGAGTTCTAGATAAAGGCAATTGTAGTTTCACAACCAGAGGTTATCTCATACAGGTAGGAAAAACTAAAAAGCTTTCAGACTTTCTGACTCTTCTCTGGCTCTCAGCAGTAGCAGTAGCCTTCCAAGCTTACTACAAGCTGAGAAGAATAATTTTGAGTTCAACTCAACTATGTCATGCAGTTACACCATGTTGAGCAGAAAGGGGGTGTTAAGTATGCTAACTGTAATGGGCAGTTTCAAATGAGCTCTGCAAACACCCTGCCTGAACTTGCTTTGATGGAGAAAGAAGCCTCACACTGTCATATATCCACAGATGTCACATACAGCCTTCCAGGAGAAACCATACAGAATAATCATTTAAGAACAGCAAGCCACATGGAAAAATGATCGTACCTCATGTATTTTTCATCTCCTTCTACTACTCAAGCAATACCTCAGCTTTGTTAAGCTCCTGAATAGCAGCAGCCTCTCCACACAAATATACACTGCCACTGGAATCAGCTCACACTGGAGCAGCAAACACGAGACTTGGCGACTATCTGCACAACCTGCAAACAAAAGAGCAGCTCCAGCAAGAGCCACCCAAGCTCCCGCACCATACATTTGATACAATGTACCAAATGCCCTTACCACAGGCACCTATGTGGCTAACACTAAACCACCATTTTGACAAGAACAAACAATTGTCCTTCTCAAATCAGTGGAGCTATAACAGTATGAGCATTCTTGCTGATCTGCAACCCAGAAAAAATATTTTAAGGAGAACACATATTAGTGCCTTGCTATTCTGAGGAAGTGGAGAGAATGTGCCATATTACATGCAGGCATACTCTCCTTACGTCTAGTTCACATTCTTTTAGGTGTCCATCTTTCAGACGGACAACAGGCTACAATGTGACGAAATTCAGCATGTACAGATAATGAGATATTATTCAGACTACAGCGAGCCATTAGCTTCTGCTTCCTCATTTAGAAAATGATCACTTGAACTTCCATAAGCTTCACGTTCTTTTGGATTTATCTGCTTTCTACCCCCTCCAGCTCATGAAGAAAACAGCTATCTTTCCTTGAAGCCATGGCAAGGTCACTTGGTGAAAACGGGGAAGAGAAAAGCGACTGCAATTACTGGATGTAAGCACAAGCACTCATTCTCCTCACTTGAGAAACTGAGCTGTTGCTATCAATTACATGTATTTAGCTTTTCCCTGGCAAGCATAAATGCTTGCATACAGTAATTACAGCTGCTCCGATGTCCCCAGAAGGAAGTAGGGGAAGTAAAATAAATCATAATAATTTGTTTTTATTGCTTTCCACTTAAGTTTTATGCTTTTAATTACATAACGTTACAATTAATAATTTAAAACATTTTTCAAAAAAACCCAGTTTTGTCTAGTGTTTTGTAAACTTAGACCACAAAATGCTGTAGCTTTGTAAAAGCTTCTCAAAATCTACTGCATTGCTTGTGGGCTCAGAATAAATAACTTAAGCATCCTAATTGATACGAGAGACTATATTTCATATATATGTATTATGCCTAAGAAATTTATCACTGTAATCAATGAAAATGCAGCAAAATATATTATTTTGCACCATATATGTTTAGTAGTTAAAAGACAACTGAAATTTACTTACTAAGAGGTATTCCTCTCTAATAATTCTTTGTGCAGAAACTAAAAACCACAGCATTTTTATGTTTCTTATGTATGCTATATTCTTTTGCAGTCATTGATGCTACATGTCTAGTAAGAGTAAGTAAATTATTAGGAACTGAACACAGTATGTAATAGTACTGGTTTTTGTGAGAAAAAACACCAAAGAAATTAAGGTATTTATGTACGTTATGGCAGAAAGCAGCAATTATTCTTTTAAAAATTAAATCTTCAGTGGAACGGTAACTCAAAACTGCATATAAATTCTAGTATTTGTTAAGTGTGATGTACCAGAGAAGATTAGTTGTGTTCATTAGCAGGAAACCATCCCTCTCATTTCTGCTGAAGCTCTTTGGGGGAGCCAGCAAGATAATCAACTTATTGCCCATTAACAATGAAAAAACCTCAAAGCTGGTTAAGTGTTACCAGGAAAGAAACAGAAACCTCACCAGAAAATGTCATGACGCCATCCTATAGACACTTCCAACAGTTCTGGGATTTTCATTCTCCTCCACTCCAGAACGCTGTAGGTGGAAGGGTACAAGTGATAGACCCTGCACTGACCCCAGAAGCAGAGAGCAGGAACCAGCAGCACAAGGCACCTCACCCCACAGCTCAGGCCATCTGCACTTCTGGTGTCCCACTTCTGCCCAGCCCTAGTGTGGTGGCACAACTGAACCCTGGCCATGTACCCTCAGCTGAGGACTCAGCTGTCTGTGGTGCCAGACTCAGCTTAGCACAGCCCAGTTGTGCAGCTGCTGCTCCAGGTTATTCATGAAGAGTGGCAGGAAAGTCTAAAACACTACATGACCTACAGTTAATATAGATAAGGAAAGTGCAGAAAGCGGTGTTATTGTTGAGAAGGTAAAATACAGCAGCACAGCAGTTCATAAGAAAAATGTAATGATTTAGAACTGTTAGGTTTTTAAGGTTTAAACCCTCAAGGTTTAAAACCCCAAGAGTGAAAAACAGGACTTGGAAGACAGCAACTCAGGAACACTGAAGATAATAAATCATCATTTCCCCACATGGCTGATGCCCACGCGTGGAACATCAGAACACATGAAATCTCTTTTTGAGAGAGGTATTTTGTAGCTTTTAGGTTCTATCTATTGCATACATTAAGTATTAAATTTGAATTCCCAAGCTGCATATATCCTGCTTGCAGAGTCTCTTGAGGAACAGGTTACTCATGCAACATGTCCCAAAGAGAGTATTCATTTAAAATAAAGATGCACGTGAAGCACAAGTTTCACGTCAGTTTCCTCAAAAGAAATTCCATTTGTGTACTGTCTGTGCCTTTACAGGCAAAAAGGAAAATCTGGCAATTGCTATCAAAGCTCACTCCATGGTAGGCATGTGTAATGTGGATTTCACTACTGATTATGTAAGGATGTCAATTTTCTTTGAATTAATTCAAAAGCAATTACACAATCAAGCAATACAGAAATCTCTAAAACAAAATTAAGCTCAAAGATGGCAGCTGTGACTTGGGAATTCCCAAAGTAACAAACTTCTGGGGATAGATAGAATATTATAGGAGTACATTATGCAAACTTTTCCAATTTTTTGATACTGTTCCTTCTTTATATGCTATTTCAAAGCCCTAGAGAGAAAATACTAGGCCAGATAGATAGACTATTTTAAAATCTTAACATAATTCCTGCTTCCACACAGCTTCGATAGTATGTACTCTGTATATAAACCAGTAAATCTTATATACATACCCCTTTGCATCCAAAAGAAATAAGCGGTAGATTTTTTTTCCCCTTTCATTTTTTCTATTACAAAATAAGAGCTTTTTCAGAGCTTCTTTGACTTCACTTTGCTTGTCATGTCCTCATGCCAGACAAGGCTGCCTCAGCTAGATGAATGACTTCACTCAAGTACTGCACAGAGGTTAGGTGCTATTATATATATATATAAAAATATATACACACATATATGCTATAAAACCACTTTATACACAATAAAACACTCAAATGTCAGTGTCAAGAAAAGCCAGGATAACCAGGCCTCTTAGTTTAGCCACCGTCACACTGGAACACATATGTCTTCCCTGCAAGCTCAAAGGACTACCTAACAATTGCTTTTCAAGACAGAATACTTTTGTACTCTCCCTTGTTCAGTCTGTACTAAAATGACAAACTGAACTCAATCCACAGTTGTGTATTCACCATAAGCTTAAATTTCTAGCATCGTGACCAAATGCTGGCTGTGTGGAACACTGCCCCCTCTCAAGAACTCTGCCCTGTGATTACACAAGCTCCCTGGTAAAGGGAGAATCAAGCTGGGAACAACAGGGTCACAGCTTCACTACATAACTCCAGGCATTACCACAGGAATAAGGATGGCTGCATATGGTGTCTCAAACACAGCCATGTACTGTAAAGCAACTGCAATTACTCTTTGGATGCATGAGGTTTGTATGACAGTCCACGCAACGATATAGGACAGGCCTTTGGTACACACTGACAAAAAAAATTAGTCCTCCATGGAAAAAAAAAATTCTAAAATTATGGTCTATGGAAAACCATTTTCTAAGACATGTATTTTGTTTTTTTGGAGGAGGGGAAAAAAAAACACTGTTCAATTACGTGATTTCAAAGCCAGCAACGAAATCAAATGGATTTTCAGGACACTGAAATTAATTTCTTCTGTTAAAAGCCCACATGAACTCAACATCTATTCATTCCACCTGGTCAGTCATTTTACCATTCAGGTTTTTGTAAAGAGACAAAAACTTCCAGTTTTTCAGTCCCCTAATTAGCACATAATCGCAAATTTATTTCCACTTTGAAAAAAGACCAGAGGCAAATATATTTCTGTTAAGAAGGGTTGTCTAAGAAGATAATTAGTGTATGGAAACACTGATGATCTTTCTTGATGGTCTGGGTGAGGGGATTGAATCTACCATTGGCAAATTTGTGCACAACAAGAAGTTGGGTCAGTGTGTTGATCTGCTGGAGGATAGGGAGGCCCTGCAAAGGGACCTGGACAGGCAGGATTGATGGGCTGAGACCAGTAGCATGAGATTGAAAAAGACCAAGTGCCAGGTCCTGTACTTGGGCCACAATAACCTCAGGCAGTGCTACAGGACGGGGAAGAGTGGCTGGAAAGTTGCCGAGAAAAAAAGGACCTGGAGGTACTGGTTGACAGCAGCTAAACATCAGCCAGCATGTGCTCAGGTGGCCAGTGGCTCAAGAAGACCAGTGGCAGCCTGGCTTGCAACAGAAATAGTGTGGCCAGCAGGACAAGGGCAGTGATTGTTCTCCTGTACTCAGGACTGGTGAGGCCACACCTCAAATCCTCTGTCCAGTTCTGGACACAGAACTGTCCAATTCTTCACTGTAGTTCCTCACTACAGGAAAGGCATTCAGCTGCTGAAGTGTGTCCAGAGAAGAGAAATGGAATTGGTTAAGGTTCTGGAGCTTGTGTCCTACAAGTTGCAGCTGAGAGAGCTGGGGTTGTTTAGCCTGGAGAAAAGGAGGCGGAGGCTGCGAGTGACTTTATTGCTCTCTGCAACTACTTGAAATGAGGCTGTGGACAGGTGGGGGTTGGGCTCTTCTACCAAACAACCAGCAGTGGAAGAGGGCTTAGTCTCAAGCTGTGCCAGGGCAGGTTTAGGTTGGACATTAGGAAGAATTCCTTCACAGAAAGGGTGGTTAGACATTGGAATGGACTGTGCAAGAAGGTGGTGGAATCACCATTCCTGCAGTTGTTTAAGGAAAGACTGGACGTGGCACTCAGTGCCATGGTCAAGTTGACATGGTGGGATTTGGTCATCGGTTACACTCGATCTCAGGTCTTTTCCAGCCTACTTGACTCAGTGATTGGGCACTAACAAAGTGGGAGTGCCTGCATTGCCCTAACAGGAGAGCTCATATGTGATCCAGTGTCAGGTATGACTTGGAGTTCCTGTTTTAGTAAACCTGGGTTCTTAGAGGTAGGTTAAAAATTCAAATATGGTATTTTAAATAAAAATTACTGGCATTTTAACATCATAAATCTATATATCCATTTGGAGCTGAATGAAATTAGCTTGTTGGGATTTTTGAAAGCTTAATGACATTTACTTAAGGATTTGAGAAACTGATTTCAAAGGCTCAGAAAAGTTTCTTGCTTCTTGAAGCTGCAACTGATACAAATACCATCTCAGGGGCAGTGCTCCAACCTCTAAAGGTCCAAAGATGACAAAGCAAATCCACTGACTTTTATCTTCAAGATACCCATTATTGGAAGGCTTCCATTTAATATTTAACACTTCCAGTCTATCCATTTTCTAATTATACTGATCTCACACTTTACTGCATGCTTTTGGCAATATCATTAGATTTACATGTAACAAAAAATGAATCTTTAACTTATTGTTTTAAAATAGAATCATAGAATATCCTGATTTGAAAAGATCCCCTAAAAATCATCAACTCCTGTGGCCCAGCACAAGACCATCCCTAAGAGTCACAACATGTGCCTGAGAGTACTGTCCAAACACTTCTTGCACTTTGTCAGGGATTGGTGCTGGGACTACTTCCCTGAGGAGCCTGTTCCAGTGCTCAATTACCCCCTGGGTAAAGAATCTTTTTCTAATATTTAACCTAAACTTCCCCTGACACAGCTTCAGACTATTCCCTCGAGTCTTGTCATTGGTCACCCCAGAGAAGAGATTCAGTGCCTGCCTCTCCCCCTTACAAGGAAGTTGCAGAGTGCAATGAGGCTTTCCCTCAGTCTCCTCTTCCCTAGGCTGAATGGATAAGTGACCTTAGCCACTTCTTGTATGTCTTCCCCTGAAGGCCCTTCACCATATTTGTAGCTTTTCCCTGGATGCTTTTTAATCATTTAGTATTTTTCTTATATTGTAGCTCCCAAAACTACACAAAATATTCAAGATGCAGCTGCCCCAGTGCAGAGCAGAGCAGGACAATCCCTGCCAGGACACTGCTGACTCATGTTCAACTTTCCCTTGACCAGGACTCTCAGATCCCTTTCTGCAGTGTTGCTCTACAACACCTCTCTCCCCAGTTTGTACGTCCTGGGTTGCCCAGCCCAAGTGCAGAATGTGGTCTTTGTAAACCTTCATACAACTGGTGATTGTCCAGGCCTCTAATTTGTTGAGGTCTCTCTGCAGGGCCTCTCTGCCTCTGAGGGAATTAACAGGTCTTCAAAATTTAGTGTCATCAGCAAACTTATTTAATATACTTTGGCACATCCAAGTTATTTATGAAGATTTTGAAGAGCACTGGCCCTAAAATGGAGCCCTGTGGAATGTCACTGATGACCAGTTGCCAGCCTCACGTAACTCCATTCACTGTAACCCTCTGCATCCAAACCATGAGCCAGCTGCTCACCCATCACATGGTGTGTCTATCCAGCTGAGTGCTGGACATTTTATCCAGAAGCTTCCCGTGAGACACAATATTGAAAGCTTTACTGAAATCCAAAAAGATTACATCAACTGGCTTCCCTTGGTCAGCTGGGCAGAGACAATTGGACAACTTAGTTAAGTTCTGTAATGTTTTTTAATTCCAGAAAGTTTTAATATCAAGCATCTGCACAGATAACTCTTACAGCAATTTTCTAACCCACCCAGGCTGCAATTTTGGGAAAAATATACTGATGCATTATATAACTTGAGATCAGAGAGGAAAACACCCTCATCCTAACAATCATTTGAGACTCTGCAGTCTGGGGAGGCAGTCCCAGCTGGACTCCAGCCTAGGGAACTGACACAGTCTAAAGCATGGCAGATTTGCAAAACCTTGAAGCACTCAGAACAAACAGAGACAGGCCTGGGGTCTGGCATGACTGCACCGCCAGCTTCCTGTGGTATATTACTGTGCCCGGTTGAGATGCATGGTGTAGGAATGGCCTACATACTTAATATATTAGCACTAACTAATATTCATAGAAAACAGATGGGTTGGAGGAGATTCCAAATGCCTGAAGCTCTTTTTTGTCCTCATCCTGCTCCTGCATGGAGCATCTGGAAGCTGTACTCTAATGTTTTCATTTCTTTTGAATTAAACTTCCCTCTGCTCTTGTCCTATCCATTTCTTTTTTCATACTCTGCTTGTGACGCTCTCTGCACATGTGTCTGTTTTAATTATGAATCTGCTCGAGTAGGGCAACCCATGCTTGGCTTATCACAATATTTACCTGTAAGTCCAGGGAGATTTTTTTAAGCAGCACTTTCAATGCCAGATTAATCTGTTACCTTGTTCTACACTATGGTTTGCTACAGAAATCCTCTTAAAGGTCTTTAAAAATTTTTAACCATGGTTTAAAATAAAATAAAGAGGTTTTTCTTTTAACGTGACCTCTGAATTTAGCTGATTAAGTTAAAAAACACTTCTGCAAGCAGCTCTGGTTTGTGTAACAAAATAATTCAACCCCTAATAATTGTGTTCCTACATCTCATGAGAAATGTGTAGCTCTTTGAGCTCCTTTTAAAAAAATCTAATCAATCTGAGCACATTTCATTAAAATCAGAAAACATTTTATTTAAAAGTAAGACAGAAAATGAAGGCAGTATTTAAATGACTCAAGCATATGTTACACATATATGTCAGAACTTGTGTATACACACACGCTGAAGTACTACGGATCTAGATGACGTAAAATAAAGAAGACTGACTAGCCTATTCTCTGATCTGATTCATCACCCATTTATTATTTAAATGTGGTAAGTATGTTAGTTTGATTGAATGTCATAAATGAGTATTTCTGTTAATGTTTAATAAGGCACAAAAGTTACCATGAAAAAGCCCTTCTGCAATTTGTGGTTGCTAGAACTAGTATTAAAATTAAATTATTTAAAGAGAATTGCATGCCACTGAAGTACTGAAATTAATTTTCAAATTTTTTCCTGTGGTTTATTTTAAACTGAAATCCAGACTAAGAATCATCTGTATACTATGACTTACTTCCTAATGTCTATTACAACTCCTTCAAGTCTCTAGTCCAGCTATTTCTTTCTCTGATTTAAAAAATCAACTTGGCCAACCTTCTCCTCATATTCTTAACTTTTTATTCTAAGTAGATGTTAATAACAAAGAGCTGAAAGCTGAAAAGTAATTCAATTTATTTGGTATTAGCCTTCTACAGGCTTCATCTGTTTGTACCAAATATGATGTTTGCCACTGCAGCCATGGCACAGTGCATAACTGCTGTGTTTGGCTACACCACCAGTCCTGATAGCCTCAGAAATCTTCTTGATGGCTCATTTCACTGCCAAGGGACTTGGATGAAGAGCAGATTCAGAAACCTGATAGAAGAACAGTCAAGAGGTTTCCTGCTGTCTGGTTTCCTGCCCCACTCGCATTTTATGCCTCTCCAGCTAAGGAGGCCACTACACCTGATTCAACTCTATATAAAACTGGAACTGACTGATATACTGAAAAAGGCTGAGCAGCAAAATATGGATTTTTATAAGAAACTGGTTAGCCTTGCTGAACAAACAGTCCAATCAAAGGATTTGAGTTTAATGACAGAAATTGAGTAGTGTTTAAATAAGCTGGACACCAGGAAAGAACACCATTGTCTTCATGTTGGACAGAAATCTTCAAAAGGTTGAAAAAGGTCCAGCAAATTGAAATGGGGTAAAAAAAAAAAAAAAAAGTCAGCACTGTTCCATTTCAGTACAAACAAGATGGCCTAACTTGCTCAGTTGTGAACAAATGAGACAGGAGCTACTTTAAGACTATCATGGAGTTCAGCCTACAGAGGAATTTTTAGCCCACCAATTTTTAATTCTTCTCTGGCTCAGAGGACAGAGAGCGTTTTATGGTGCCATGTAGTATTCTGGACTCCAGAAGTGCGGCAAAACAAAACATCACAGAGTGAGCTCCACCAGAGAGGATTTTTGCCTGCTCATCACTAAATGTGCTTGATGAGCTTTCAAAGCCCCGATAACATCAGGTGGGTTCACACACACCTCTTCATCGGTACATACCTGATGTCACCAGTGAACCTGGACAGAACAACCTGGACAATCTGCGTCCCATGAGGTGGCTTAATGATTTCTACTTAGATTAAACCCAAAAAAAATTCCAGTTGACACCACTGTCTTGAAAACATTTTGTTGATCTCTGATTATCATGGATATTGCATAACACCAGATGCTCTCCCATCAACCTTGTACTAAGAGAGCAACGAGCAAAAGACAGACTTGTCCTTGCTTATGCTTTAGAATAAGTGACTTCACAAGGCCTGAGAGCTGTAAGGATGAAATGCAAGGGCAAGAAGAGTTGCTAGTTTCCTAATGATGTAACATTAATGACTTCAGCAGAGTTACTTCTGGTCTGGACAACTAAAAGTGGCACTGAAAGATTCCTTACAACATCTCTTAACTGAAATCTTTGAAGACATGCTGTCCCTAACAAATTCTGTTGTAGGCTCCCCTGCACCTATAGAATAGTTGGAACAGAAGGACAATAAAAGAACTTAAAAAAAAGTCTTAGTCACAAAACTTGCTGTGTTGCACTAAATTGCACTAAACCCAATCATCTGTAAGAGCACATTTAAACTGTGTGGATGCTGCATCTCAGCACAGCAAAGCCGGAGGGCAATGATATTACATCTGAGAGACAAGACAGAAGGAAAGACTTGGTTTGGTGCCTAGGCACGCTTTCTTCCCATGTCTCTGATTTAATGTATAGCAGTGGTAGAAAGCAGAAGAGAAGCAGCAAAATTTCCACTCCTGGGCATATGATACAAGGTAAGTTAATGTGGACAATAAACACATTAGAACAGAGATGGCGTCTAGAAACCAGACTTCACAGATAACTCTTCAGTAGAGTATTTAATTCCAGGATTAGTTTTAGAAAAATAAATTGGCTTTTCACAGAATGAAATCTATACCCATTAAAGGAGAGGCATTCTGGAACAACCTTTGAAAGCAGGAGCCAACAATTCTTCTTAAAAATTGAGATATTTTTGAAAGAAGTTAAAGAGCAGAATGCTTTCCTTATTCTACAGTCCTATATTTTAAAATCAAATTATTATTGATAAAGCACTCGAAAACACCACATTCAAAAAATTAATTCAGAGTTAAACAAGAAGTAATTTGAATACAGTAGCATTTTATGTTTCTGGATTCTGATTACCATAAGCTCTTACTTAGGCACCTGCAGTTTTCCATTTCACTGTAAAGCTCCATCCTTACCTCATATTTGACGGAGTACATGGAGATGTTCAACTTCACTTTAAGATCAGCTTGACATGCATCAAAGCTTTGAGGGGCCTAAGGAAATTATTCATGTCATAGTAATGTCACCATTCTTCAAATAATAATAATGAAAGATTAGCTACATGCCTTCCTGTAGTAAAACTACAGATGGGGCACAAGAGGACCCAGGTAAACCTGCAAGCTTCACCTCTGGATCCTTTTGTAGAGAACTATGGTGTGGGAGATCAGTCCAGGAAGAAACCAAATAGGTACAGAAATGTTCTTCTACATTTCAGAGCTATGGATCCACATGAACTTATGCTTTAAGTCTTTCTTCTTTCCTCTTGCTTCTCTATCCTGCACATCCAAGTTAATTATGAAGATTACACACAGCCCACAGGCTGCCATAGGACGCGCTTCTGGCACATGTTAATAAGAGGCAGACAGAGAGAGAAAGAATCTCAGAAAAAAATTCCTACAGATTTTAAAATAACCAAGATTAACTACTGATTAAAAAAAAGACTGGTATAAACATCTTTACTTTCAGCTGAAGATTTTGGGTTGCTTTCTCAATACAGTTGTGCAAGGTAAGTGTATGGACACAGTCAATCTCTTGGAACATCTAAGGAAGTAATTTATCTTAATTATAGCAAGCATGCAGGACAACCAATCATAACATTAGAAAATGTATCTAGATGATATAATAGGCCACTGCAAAGCAGTTTAGTGATGGCTTATGAGAAGGAATTGTTAATTAATTGATTACAGCTACTCTTCTTCTATCAGTAGCAAACTTTGGGCTAAAAAAATAGCAATATTTGCAGTTAACCATTTCTTGGACAAGACAACAAAAGTTTGTCAGTGGTTTTCCTGCTGGTCCCCTTAGACAAAATACTTCATTTTCATTTCAACATCTTAACATTTTAAAAAATTATATCCAGATAATTTACAATCTAAACATCATTTTAAAATGAAGTGCTGGAGAAGATACTGTCTAAGCATAGTGCATAAATCACATCCTGCACTCTTTCTGGGGAGAGAAAGAAGATCATTGCTTGCTGAATATTTAATCAGCCAAAGTTCTATTAACTATATATCAAAAGAAATTAAAAGAGCAAAAACTGTGATTCTCATGGTATAAAGCCTTAAATATGTTTAGCATTTAGTTCTCAGCCTCATCATAAATAACTTATAAAAATCAACTGAGAGCATTTTAAGTAGCCTGATCTACATTGCATGAATGCTGTATATATTAAGAATATTATCTACAGAAATTAGCAGGAAAAACCTTAAAGCTTCTCCTAAAGTCTGAATTCATCTCAAGCTATCAACATATTAATAATTTTAAAATTAACCAATTGTTATGTAATTTGAGCTTTTTCTGAGCTGTCAAAAAAACCCCCCAAACATTCATCCATTTCTGGTTTTAGGTGTTTTTTTTACCTTTTATAATATATTTAAACCAATAAGAAAATCTTACTGGAATACAGGGAAAGGATTTAGATGTAGCAATTTGCTTCACACTTTCTTACAGAGTTTGCTTGTAAGAAATTCACTTTAAAAAAATGTCTGTGACTCTACACCACACCACTCTCAACCTCAGCTATTGACAATTTGTAGTTCCATTTTTGAAGTTAGATCAAACAAACACAACTTGAAGATGAATATTGGTTTTATCCACTCAAAAGTCATACACAAGCATGTCATATGGTTTGACAATGAAGATGGCATTGACCTTACCATCTTTCAGGTCCTTTGGCTATTCCAGACCTTGGTGGCATTCCCAAAGTCTCTCACTCCAGTGACAGAGCACACTACAGGCCACAGCTGCCTGCCAGCTGTGGGTCCACAGCACACCCAACTGAGTTAGCAACCTGCAAAACTGAGTACTTGTCCTGTGGCTGGAAGAAAAATTAAGTGACTAAGTAGAAGTTGTTTCAATCCACCTACTCAGTATTCATTAATGAGAGGACAGGAATTGGATCAAATCAGTGAAATGACCACACCCTGAAATTTAACCATCATTTTAAAACTTGCAACTCATCTTAGAAACCCCTCATCTCAGACTGCTGCCCCAAAGGTATCACTTCTTTCCCTTATATTTTACTTAGCCATTATTTATAAATTATTATGAATAAATAAAGATTTGATTGATTGATTGATTGTTCTTTTGGATTCCATGAACATATACACCTAAGCCACTGGTTTATATACTCTATCTGGTATGTTCCAGCACAGACATTATGCAGTAATGTCTTTGAATAATTAGGTACAGTCAGTGGATTATATGTAACCATTGCCAGCTGAGCTCCACACAGAAAGAAATACCGACAAAGATGTACAGAATATTCAAAGAAAGAGTTCTGACATCTTCCAGTGCTGGAGAAAGCCATAAAAAATCAAGGACATAGCTATCATCTGTGGTACAGTAAAGTCATAAGACTCCCAATGAAAGCTCAAAAGCTGCTGTCCTGCATGCAACAGAAACTATAATGGAGTTTCCCAAGCATTTTATTCCAAATAAAGAAGTTTAATAAACATGGAAAGAATGAAGCATTGCTCACATTAAATTTGATGAACTTGAATAAAACAGGAGCTTAGCATTTTTTATTTGTCCTCCATTGCAACCAAGAGCAGAGCCCAGTCCTTGTATTTATTCCCCATGACAAATCCTCACTCAGGAAGGAGGAAGGATTGCACTGCACAGCTACATGGCACCATCTCAATTCACAGCATCAGCCCACTGGGCAGGCAATGGGTCTTGTTTCACAACTGGCTACCTCTAGGGACCAGTCTCATTTTGCCATTTGCTCATTTGGTCTGAGAACCACTGCTGTCAATCACTTGAAGTACCTCTTTCATCAGAAGTTGTGGCTGAAATTTCATTTAATATAAGTGAAAGGTTTTGGACGTGCACAAAAATCAGGCTAAGCTTAGAAAGCCACCACAAATGGAAGCTATAGCATTAAATGTTTCCTTTCCCCCTGAAAAAAGATGTCTGGAGTTTTTTTCCCAAATTTCATCATAACTTTCACTTATTAACAGAACTTCATAAAGGAATTACTAGTGCAAAAATAGTAATGTTTATATAGGGTTCAGTTGTCCATACTTCTTTCAGGCTAAGAGAGACAGCAAACATGGAAAGTATAGAAATAAGCAGCACACATTTGTTTCTCTTTTCCTTTTCCCATTTAAAATAGCTGACAGTATAAGGAATTCTGTAATTCATGGTAAAATGCATGACAGAACTAGGGAAACAAAGTCACCTGTGAAGTGTCTGCAGGCACAGCAGAGATACAGTAAAAAACTCTTAAAGAGTCACCTTGAAAAATACTAAGGCACAGCACTCCTTGCCACTATGAGGAACAAAGAGGAAGCACATTATAGCACCCAAGACACACTGTAGTAGTAAAGAGAATGAAGTTTCTCTGAGAAAGCACATATTTCTGGGTTTAAAATCTTTTATCTTTGTACTTCCCCTGTTTGAGGTAGTTTTGACAGAATTTTCTAAACTCCCATTGGATTGAAAACAAGAACATATTACAAGTGCAGAGAGAAGTGTCATGAGAATGCTTTTCTGAGCATTTGAAGAGAAAAACCACTTCAAAAAGAGATTAAACAAATTCCTGGTGGACGGGTTAATCAGAGCCTACTGAACACCCACCAGCTGGCTCAGGGTCAGGGATCCTCTGAGTAGCTGAAGGCTGGCAGCTGGAAGGTAAAGCAGGGGAAGCATTTATCGTTCATGACTGTTCAAGCTAGGATGCTGGCCTAGGTCTGGTCCAATACAGCCCTCCTCATGGGCTCGCATTATGCTCCCCAAAAAAGTATCTGAAATGTATCCACTTCCACCCAAAATATCCTGTGTGACAAGCTGGTATTGAGTGTCTCAGACAGGTACAGATGCTCTGTAGGAATGATGGCAGCAAAATAACCAACACTACCAGTTTTCTAAATACTACTAAATGCTTACTTGGATGAAGTCCTTGGCAAAGGTTCTTTACCAGACTCTGGAAAATAATGATTCTCTTTTTTCTCAACAAAAGCTCATTTAAAAAAATCTTCATGGTCTGGATTGTTACCAGGCTATCAATGGATTTCTAGTTGCTGTAGCCCAGGCAGATCTTTCTAACAGAAATAACAGATAAGAGGGGTCTATATTTTATGCCTGATGGTACTCAACTGTTTGGTGTCTCCTTCTTTAAAGTGTTACCTCATTAATGACTAGATTCCAGGTGAAAAATAAGGTAGTCTGTTTTATTTTTGTGTCTCAAACAGAGATTGAAAGGAGAAGATGACTGGGGGAAGAGGAGAAGAATGTTTCTGTCCTCGTAGTATGTGATCCTAGATAAAGCTTCACTGTAGCTCCTGCAGTGTATGTAAGCAGTACTTTCACACCCAAGTGTGTCTGTGTCCATTTCAATCTGGACTGGTTTACTTTATCTGACTCCATGTGTGAACATGCCCTTATTTTATAGACCATGCAATGTCTAGAACGATTTTTTCATTACTTACTCTATAAGATTACAGCAAACAAAGCATTAAAAAAATCAAACAAGCAAAAAAAACCCAAAAAGCTTACCTCAAAATTACAAAGATTATCTTGATCTGCAAATTTACTAGTAAGTGACAGAAGGTACACATCCTCTGAAGAAACTATCACCAATATCAGGAATAGTAACCTCCTGATTTTGGCCTGTAGTTTTGGCTTGTGGCATAGCCCAGAAGGTCCTGAGGAGTTTGGCTGCATCCCAGTGCCTGTGATCACCTGCATATGGACAGCTCTACTGCCCAGAACCTCCACAGCACCACACACGGCAGCTTGTCTGGCTGCCAGCCACACCGCTGGCAGAACCCACCTTAACACCTGAGAACAATATACAGGGCAACACCAGGGTGCATCTAACCTGCCTATCCTGCCCATAACAGGGCCCCAGAGAACGTGGCCAGGATGCTGGCCCATATTTCCCCAGAACATCCTGTCCTTACAGAACTTGGGGATTTTGGAACTTTCCGCATCAGAGTTAGCACCTTTCTGCCTAATAGTCTTTAATGGATTGCTCCTCTGCAAATCTGTCTCATCACATTCTCAGCCTGTGTAAGAACATTTTGCACCTATACTCCCTGTAGCAATAACACAAACAGTTTAACTGTTCCTTAAATAAAAAAAATACTTTCCTTCGCTTACTCTGAAGCTTTTCTCACTACAGAGCAAGATTTGAATTAATTAATTACAAGAAACAGCAACAGTCATTCCCTTTTGCACATTCTTCATACTCTCCTCACTCCACTCACCCATCTGCTTTCAAGGCTAAAGACACTTCATATTTATGCTATTTCATTTGTTTTCAAGAGTCTGGTTATTACACTTCACAACAAAATTCTTCCAGTTTTATATTTCTTGCAATGTAACATCAATGTCCTCCTCTCAGCACTATCAAAGAACTAATCAGACTAGATGTGAACAACCGGAATACAGAAAATAATGCACGATGAATCAAGCACTTCTGTTAGGTGCTTCCTGCATATAAACTGAAGGCCACTAAAATATCTAACACCAATATGAGAATGATTTGCTCTATATGGGTAAAATTCAGTGCTCCAGTGTACAAGAGCCAGAATTTTTTCTGTAAAATACACAGTTATGTCCCTCTGTTGCTATCAGTGTCAGTCCCAGTCCGGGAAACAAGCAAATCTGGAGTACAGCTGGAAAAGGCTGTATTCAGTGCCTTGCATTCAGCAATGAGCTGCTATTTTTGAGGCAGATCCTGCCCCATCTCTGCAGGTATGGCTAAAGCCATAAAAACCAGGGTAAGCCCTGGACATGAAAGGAAAAATATCCTTTTCGTTGGTAGGCAGAAATGCCCAGCAATGGAGTATTCCAAGTGCAGAAGATTGTTGCATTTTCTTGCTTTACTAGGATCATGAGATGACATAAAATCTCCTTAGAAAAACTTTATTTACATAGTTTTCCTTATAAAATACCTTGTCTCAATTCTGAAGCTGTATTGTGGGTTGCAGCTGCTTGTGCACTGAGGATGAGAACTCTTATTGCCTACTTAGTGAATTAATCAATAAACTACAATTTCATACAGTACATGTGAAACCTTTGGGATGCTAAAAATAGACCAGTGATGAATTTCTCTTTCTGGATTTTTCCATGCTTCTTACTACTAAAACCATGAAGAGAAAATACACAAGAGAGTATCATACATCATTGGTGTCAAATTATTAATTAGCAAAGTCTAACTTTTCCAATGGGAAAAAGCTGCCTGTAGATTTCAGAGCAGCTGTGCAGGCTAGGAGGACAGGAAGAGAGGAGGGGGTAACACGCTTTCCCCGTGTGTTGAAGCTGCCCAGTAAGATTATGAATAGCTTATGCTCAAAGGTCAAAAGGAAGGAGGATGTGCCCTGGCCCCAGCACTGATCCCTTGTGGTGCTTTGGGGTCTGAGGTGTTCTCACTACATGATCCCTGGAACACGAGAGCAGAGGCAGAGCAGAAAGAGAGGTTAGCTCTAGGATCAGGAGTTGAGAGAAGAGAAGGAGGGAAGGAGAGAAACTCAGCAGGATGTACTGGTTTTTCTCCTGGTACCTTGGCTCTGCTGAGCATGTTTCAATGCCTACAGCACGCTGTCTCAGCAGATTAAATGGGACTCCACACACGTAGGCACGCATTTCCCACACCAAGCAAGCGTTTCCAAACAGGGAAAGGTTTAAGACTTGCCCCTTGTATTTCTTATAAGGTAAAGGACTCAGAAAGTCCTTTGCTGTCCTGTTAGCAATCGGCTCAGTGCCCACCCAGGAGACCTGATCGAGTTTTAGGACTGCTCATCAAAACCTGTACCTGTTTCTATAGGCAGCTTGCCAGTAGAACCCACCTGAAGCATTAAGTACTTCAGAAAAGGCACAAAGGAACTCAAGGGCTTTTTGGGGTGTCTTCGCAGGGTGTCAGAGGTTTCACTGACACCTGTGCTCGGCTTTATCTTTTGTTTACTATTTTACATCTATTAAACCTTTTGCTTTTACAAAACACATCCAAAGAGCCGTCTCACTAATTAGTAAGCCATTTCTCTGCAAGGGCTGGACCCTCAAAGGTTTATGGGACAACCCCATACACACCCAGCATGCTGGGAAGCATCAAGCGCTCCTCTAGTTAGGGTGGTGTAAAAGGGGAAAAAACCCCACCTGCTACACTGGAACTCACATACCTTTGGCTTGTATAACACCTTACTCTTCAGCCTTTAAGGAGACTAGTAACTAACAAGTATTTCTCTAACTCTAGCAGCACAAATGCCCCCTTTTCCATCCCCAGGTACTTTTCAAACAGATGCTTCAAATCAGGGGGAAAAGGAAAAATCAGGTCACGAGTTCTCTAAGATAAATGGCGGAACATTCCTATTTCCACTGCCATGTTCAGTTCTGGTAAAGAACAAAGCATTTGAACCCAGTATATGTCAAAACTATAATTTTTTTCTGGAATAGTAGTAGAATTATATAACGATTTCCCAGTAGCTTCCACTATCACAAGTAGAGTATAAAACCAGTAATGAAACAAAGTGCAGAACTAATTCTATAAATGCAGCCATAATCAATACAATGCTACATAACCATTACAAATGTAGTAATGCCTCAAAAACCCAGTTTGGGATTTCTTTCTATCTTAAGATAAAAAAGCACTTATTTGTGCAGGTTAACAACCTCCATTTTCTTCCTTTCCATGAAAAAAACCCTGCATAACTTCCAAATTATGATGTTGCTGCAGGCAAGAGATCAGAAGCTACTGATCAAAAGATCAGTGTTGGCAGTAGTAGCCAATGTGAAGATCCTGAGCTACATGTAATTCATAACCAGTTCAGGTACAGCTCCTAGGCTTGGCTTACAGCCTCCATGGACAAGGTGGTTGTCTGAAACCCTAGCTGTGGTAGGAAACCAGCATCATGTTGTGCTGACGCTGCCATTGCCAGTTGATATTGATTCCCATGAATCCCAGTGAAGGGAAGGAGAGGAATTACATTTCTATGCTATTATTTCTATTCATATTGAGCCTTGTTTTGAAGTGTCTGGTTCACACAAGATGTAATAATCATAGAAGAGATGATTGTGTTGCCGGGACAAATCAAAATTTCTACAAATGTAATTCTGCATAATGAAATACCTGATCAATACCAATCAATGCTATCAATAACTCATGTACTTCTCATTTGTGACATCAGATTCATAGAATCATTTAGGTTGGATAACACCCTATCCTAAATTATTATGAGAACAGTGAGACTAAACAGTGTATACAGTTGCTGTATTCACATAACGAAACTCCTCGTTATGAGAGCTTCAAACCCTAGGTCAACCTAAATAATCTTCCAATCCCTCCAAACAGACCACCTTGATAAGATAACGAGGGAATCTGGAGGTCTTGCATTTCCTTGCACGTCTTGCATTCAAAAACCTTTTCCTTATGCATCACACTGAAAGTCTGCAGAAGCAGCAGCAATGGAACCTTCTACTGGTTTCATTCCCAGTAAACTATATGTGAATATAGCAGAAATTACTCAAGTTACTCTAAGAAACGGGTTTTCTAAAAGAAATAAAAAAAATAGTAAAACAAAGCAGAAATCCTTCTGATACTTCTGTCCTATTTGGCAAGAGAAAGCTGTCTGCCAGTTCCCAGCTCACAGCCCTTGGCTGTTTCCCGGCTGAGACTTCCCAAGGCTGTCCCTGAAATATTCTCATCAAAGAGCACAAGGGAACAGCATGCTCTGCCCCAGGAGGAAGATGAAGACTAGCCAAATTTGTGACCACTCTGCAGTCGTTCCCTGCAGCTATGAAATCCCACTCATCCCCCACTAAGGGCATTTTCAAAGGGGCTCAGTCTTCCAGACCTGGGAACTTAAATCAAGAGCAAATTTAGGTAGAGTCTGGTTCCAGTCCTACCATGAAAGGCTACATATTTTGGCCCATAAGAACAGTTCAACCTTCCCTGCAGAGCATAAACTAGAATCTGTCACAGGCTGGATACAAGGTCCTGAAATTTTGAAGCACTTTCTAATGATGGTGTCTAACATGTAAGCTCATTATTTTGCCTGTCTAGTGAGTTAAAAGACTCAATTTTTCCAGATGCCAGTGTTTTCCTGTGAGGAAATATGGCCTGAACTTTCCCCAAGTGTCTGCTGGGATATGAACATGAACATAATTTCCAGAACTAGATGTGTATGAGTAATAACAAATTTTTTCATTTCCATCAGTTAATCCAATGAAATGTTGTGTTTCATTTCTAACACTATTTTCTGGCCAGTAACAACAAGTATGAAGTCTTGTGACACAAAAATGTCAAACTGGTGGCATTCATCTGATGTCAAGAGCAGCAATAACACTTTTACAGTCTGCTGGGTTTCTCCACACAGAAGCAAACACACAGCCCAAGGGTAATCTATTTCATCCTGCACCAGGGTGCAGTGGGAACAGCCTCGCATCTAATGAATAAGATCATCGTTCCCATGCCTTTGAAGAAGGATTGAGGATGGGAGATCAGTTGCTGGACAGAACAGGAACAAACACTATGGTTAACTCATATTCCAGCACCCAGAATAATGGCCTGTGTTTGAACTCCCTATGCTGAAACGTCTGCAAATTTCGGTGCCATCATGTTATGTAGCATACCTACTTCCAACATCAAACCTTGAGGAACAGATTTTCCTGTCTATGACTATTTTATTTTCTGCTATACTGTTCCTCCAGGCCTTTCTGCTGTACTGTACCCATACCAGCCAAATTTTTCAGATACTAAACCCATTTTTAAAATAAAGAATGTGATGTAGCTCAAGAATCTCAGCTGACAAATTCTAAGTAATTTCACTGACCTACATTAATCAATGAAATTTATAGCCTCCAGCCCAACAGGCAGGTGAATAATTATTTTTATGAAGTAATCTTTAGTGTGCCAGCCTTTTTTTTTTTTTTTAAATAAAAATGCTAGCAGTAGAAATCCTATGACACAGGCTTCTCTTACCAGTTTCTCCTAAGAGACTAAAGACCTCATTTCTAATATACTGAAATATCACTGTACTGTGAACAATGTCTTCAGCAAATGAGAAAGAGAAGTTTCAGTTCCCTTTCTGCTCAGCTAAGTCAAATGAGCTTTTGGTGCTACCAGTGAGTGAAGTTTAACTCAACTCTTTCATCCCTTTAATTTTATCTGTGGGAAAATGCTACCAGAAGGAAAATGTGCCTATTCTCAGTTACTGCTGAAAAATTAGTACTTAGGGAACAGACTTGTTGAGCAAGCAGGTATTACATACAGATACATTCTTCTGTTGATAAGCACTGGTAAAGTATCTGTACGTTATTTGCTTTAAATTATTTTATGCAATTGCTAATTTTTAAGTGTCTGAAGACTTATTTAATCATTCAAAAGCAATCTCATTATTCTCGGTGATTACTTCTCAACCACCGGATGAAATGTTAAAAAAAAAAATACTAATAGCAGTGCATAATACAGTGAATTACAGGGAAAAACCACATTTTTTAATGTGTTATGAATAATTTAGAAGCATGCTCCTGCTTGCAAAGATACATGCTGAAATATTTCTTTACAGCTAATCTAGTAATTTGCCACTTCTGGAACAATACCAACTGCATGATAATTTAATATGCATTAATTCCTGTTATTAATTCCTCTTACTAATATGCATTAAGTCTGCTTTCTCTTTATAGAAACAAATGAAAATCAGCATGAAGCAGACAAAAAACCCTTTCCTTTTACTTATCACAAGGCCACAACTCAGAAGTATGCCAATGCTACTTTCCTGCAACAGGAAGTGAGAACTGATCTGTGTTCATTTGAGTTCATACGATGCCTGAGCATCAGCTCCTAAAGCTCCTGATTTTTCTACTTGTCACCCCTTCAGTTACTAACTGAACTGAATGGATCTGCTCTACAGCCCAGAGCAAGAAAAAAATCAGTAAGATGTGGGAGCATGCATCAATTCTCTAATTGTAAATGTATTTACCAAAAGACAATTTTCCAAAATTAAGTCCAAGTCAGTTAAAATTGGCAAAGTTGCAATTTGAGAAAACCAAGTACTGTAATTGAATCTTTGGCTTTATAATGAGAACAAGACAATATTCAAACACATTATTAATGGACACTTCCATCCATATTAAGCTGCCTTTTTTTTTTTTTTCCTAACAATATCCCTTACTAATAAGATTTTCCCTTTTTGACCCTTTTCTCTGTATAGCATCATGGATTACTTATTCCTATTTTAAATTATATAATCACCCAGTTATCTGAGATTCTGGACCAGAACAACAAGAACATCAACAAAAATCTGTTCTTCCTCAAATTACCTATACTGACAGCAAATAGTTGCTGGGCTGCCTTTGCTTTCCTCTCTTTTTACACAGGCTGTTCGCTCTGTAGTGACTAAAATATTTATGTATGCCCCTCTGAAAATCTCAGCCAAAGCGACTAACAATCATGGTCCCGAGGCAATTTCAATGGGCCCTGGATACCTTTCTCAAATGTGTTGAAAACCCAGCCATTATTTTCTAGACAATATTTGTATTTCCAACTCTTTACCTTTAATTAATATATCTGTTTCCTCATTAAACAGATAATTTAAGTACCTCACCTTCAATGAGAAAAAAATGAGAATGTTGTTATAAGATCCATGCTACTGTGATTATTTACAGCTGTGATGCTTTTTATTTACGACAGTCAAAGAAGGCAAGCAATGTTCATTCACTGATACATCTGGATATAGTAGCAAAGCACTGCAACAGCTGAGCCATGTTTCAGTAATTCACATATGTTCCAAATTCTGTATTTGGATGTGCAACCCTTAAATGCACACACGTGAAATTCTCTCTTACAGAAATAACATTTCCATTAATTTACTTAGTT
Organism: Pycnonotus jocosus; assembly: GCA_013400435.1. Lineage (NCBI taxonomy): Eukaryota > Metazoa > Chordata > Aves > Passeriformes > Pycnonotidae > Pycnonotus > Pycnonotus jocosus. The sequence goes on along the minus strand of VWYP01017353.1, from coordinate 300,102 downwards.
TCCATGAAAACTGAAGTTAGGTATTCCTTAATTAAATGAGTGAAAGGAATTTAGTAAGTTTTTTTCTGCTGTTAGTTTTTCTCATTTTTACATGTTTTCACAGTCGAAAGCCTGCTTAATCTGCAAATTACGCACTTCAGGTAATATTTCATGGCGGAAGCACAGAAAACAGAGTCAATCCTCCATGGCAAATGAAGACTGACTAGCATCTTTGCGAGCACTCAGCTATTATACACGTCTTCCTCGTTATTGTCATGTGAGCTCCTCACTGCCGTCCCCGCCGTGTTCCCGGCCAGAGCTCACACGCCTCGGAATGTGTTTGCATTCAGCACACGCGAGATCCTGGCTTTGCCAGGAATGATTTTTAAACCCCCCCACCCCCGGCTGCTTCTGTTCCCTTCAGGTGTGTTTTCCTTCCCCAGGCTGGGTCTCGCAGGTGTGGCCGCTCCCGGGGCCCGGCGAGCCCCTCCCAGCCCCGCGCTGTGACTCAGCATCCCTCCCGCAGGCCGCCCTTGCGCGGGAGCTGCCCCAGCGCGGCAACGAAGGAACGGGGCTGGGATGGAAGGGAGGGTGCTGAAAGGGCGAACCCCGCGGCATGAGCAGCTGGGGGGCAGCTCCCGCACAGGAATGCGTTCTGCGACACAACGGCGGGTTCAAAACTGCCGCTTCAGCCCGATGATCGCTCGGTTTCAGTCGGGCAGTACTAACAACGCCTGATCGCTGGTACAGCGTTCTGGTAACAGCCGATTATTTCGTAATTAACAAGCAAACACACACCGTTCACTGAGACAGGGCTCCATATGTGTTTCTGTACAAATGTGGCATAAGGACTCAGAGATCCAAAACTGGCCCACCAGGCGTTATTAAATGCAAATGTAAAATTACAATGTGCACTCAAAATAAAAAGGCATTTTTCCAAGAAAGGGTAGCATCCTGATGTGAATGCCTGTAATGCTTACTGGCAATACCTTGCTCTTTGAGATTACACAGGAAACAGCTTTCAGGTTTATTAAACTAGCTATTTCTCAATACTCTCTGACAATATATCTTTTAAAAGTATGGCTATGTCTTCAAGTTACTCCACACAAAAGCTAAAGCATATGTACTCCTTTTTCCAAAATACTAAAATCTACAACTGTGAAAAATATTAATGATATAGAATTTTTCAGCATTTATTGTGGTAAATAATTTAATTTTAAAAATGTAATTTAACTTTTCTTTTAAAAGGTAGTATCTTTATCTTATTAGACAATTTTCTCGAATACATCCAAAATTGTAAAATTAAAAAAAATGCAAAATGCTTTTAATTTTTTTATTTTTTTTTTAATTTCCATCAAATACCATAATTAGAAATAGCTGTAATTGTATGTAAAATTTCTAAGAGTACATAGTTTTCTGAATGACAGTAAGGATAGGTTTGTCTATTCACTGAATAAAAGCTCAGATTTTTGTCCAAAATGTAACAGGATGATCATCTTCGTTATTTACAGGACAGACAAGCAGTAGATTCTGGAATGCATTTTCCTGGCACATATTTTACTGTAGCTTGCAAATGTTACAGAAAATGTACAGAAAGAGGAAAAAAGTCAATGAAATTTCATTGTCATTATTCAGGTAGGACCTCTAATGAAATAGATCATGTTATCATATTGATCACCTCAGTGACTGTCCTGCCCCTCCCCACAACACAGTCATCTACAGCAGACAAAAACTGATCAGAAAGGTACACTCTTGAGCAAACTGCAGAATTTAAACACGGTATTTTGTCTGAGCAACATTTAAACAACCATTTAAAAATAATCAGACTAGTAGGACCTCTGCAGTTATATCCACCTGAGAATCCTGACTCTGCATTCCAGCCCAGGTATCTGAGTCAATGTAACCACACTGCATCATCATAATCCTCTCTCAGCATATTCCCTCTACTGCACTCAAATCCACAAATAAAAAAAAAAATCCCTTTTTACCTTAGACGATGAATTCCTTCTTGTCCTTTTGTTCATAGTAACTATTCCAAATTTGCATCTTTGAAAAAATATAAGGATGGTTAAACCAATAAACTTCACCGATCCTCTCCTGCGGCAGAAAGCAAATTACAAAA
>VWYP01017353.1:183172-294419 GCA_013400435.1 Pycnonotus jocosus | reverse complement strand
GCCTCTGCTCTTGGGCAAAAAGGAGGTCTCTACTTCTTTGTGATAGAGACGATTTTAGAGATAGAAAAGAACCTTTGTTGCGTACTAGAGTAAGCATTCTTAAAATGGTCCCCTGAATGTGCTAGAACCCATAAGCAGCTTGGAAGACTGCTAATGGGGTGGGCCTGCACAGACCTGCAAATCCCAGGTGGTTGCGGATTTGTGGCATTGAGAGCCACCAGATTTTTTTCTTGTGGCATGGTCTCTATGAAAATTCTAGGGAGACTCCTCTCCCAAAGAGTGTAAGGTTAGGCTTAATGGTTGTGGCTGACTGAAACCATGGCTTCTCTCTATGTTGTGTGGAAAAGTAAATAGTTTGTGGGGAAGGAAAAGGTCGGGTTTTGGGGTTTTTTTCTTTTCTTTCTTTTCTTTTTTTAGTGTGTTAATAAATTATTTGTTTAGTTATAAGTTGAGCCTGTTTTGCCTTTTTCTTCCAAAATCCCATCTCATATTTAGTGAACGAAATTTGGTGAACCTAAAACCATTACAGAAGCGTTTTACAATTTAGAAGGGTAAGAGCTAGAAACTGGACAAACTAGTGTTTTCTTGAAGTCACTGGCATCAGCAAACACAAATAGGAGTGTTATAGGTGTCTTTTTACAGTGAAGTACTGCCTAGGTATTTCACTGTGTTAGACAGGCATCCCCCAAAAAAATCTGACAATCCATGCTACAGAAGCTGTAACAATATGACAATCTATGCTGATTGCCTTCTCTGTGTATTTAATTGTATTTTTAGCATTCCCTGATTTGCTAATGATGAAAAGGAGATAATGAAAATGCCCTGCTCTCCTTGCTTTACTCTTCCTATTCCACACTTCTCATGTAAATGAGACATTCTCATTTTTACTATGCCTAGATAGATGTTGGAAACTCACAAGAAAAAACCCAAAGATTTAGCATTCACAGTGAAAACCAGTTCCAGTACAATACACAGCCTCCCAGTCCTCCTGGCAAATTACCCTTTCAAACTAGAAACTCCAGAACTGGGAACTTTCTTTTCAATTTAGAATGGGAAACTACTCATGGCATTTAAGGTTTTAAGACATGCTACGCAATAGACTGTCAGGTACTCTCAATCACAGGATCCCATTTTTAGCAGAGTATATTCTGAGATCACAAAACCATTTAATGCAGCTATTTCTTATAAACATCTTACAGCTCTTCATTTTATTTCAGTAATTAGTTTTTTCAAATTCTGCTGTTTCATGCACTTCTATTTTTCATTTGCTATTTTCTCTTACTATAGTCTAACCTCAGCCTTGATTTCTAGAATCATGCAAGCATTTAGGTTGAAAAGATCCTTGAGATCATCAAGTCCAACCATTAACCTAGCACTTCCAAGGCCACCACTAAACCATGTCCCTAAGAACCATCTCTCGTCATCATCTTCCTCTTCCTACAGTGAGCTGAGCCTGTTTTTCACAATAAATTAATTCTGTTCTCCTTTATATTTTCTAAATATAAATCTTATATTCTACCATTTCTTTATAACATCCATGATTGTCATTCAACTCCAGTGCTCAAATCCTCCTCATCTTTCCATATGCCTTTCTCCAACAGATATAATAGCATAATAGATAGACATAATAGCAATTTGATTTTTTTCCTCTTCCTTTGCTTTCCCTTTCTTTCTCTACCTCATCCTTGAAGCACAGAAAAGGGTTGTGCTCAATCCGTCTATTTGTTCCACTCTCCTGATAGCCACAGCCATTTTAGTTTCCCAGTCCTTCAGAAACTCATTTCCCCACTGCTATTTCATTCTCTTCCCATTCTCATCAATTTCTTTCACAAAGGAAGAAATACCCTAGTGTTTCCATTAGCCACCAGTACATCTTCCTGCTTTCCTGTTGCTCTTTAAACTACTGCTTGAAGTTTTTCTCTTCCTTTCCTCATGGCATTTAACTTTTGCACTCAAAATGTGCAAATAGATCTCTTTAAATCTCTATCATTTGCAGTTATCCAGGCCTGAGGAAGTTGGCTCATTTTTCATTCTTCCCAACATGCCAATAGTTTTTCATATTTAGGAGTTTTTACTTTTAATATTTTGGTTGCCTTTGCACAGTCTTACCCTGATGTCCCTAACTGTTGCTCTGGATGTCATTCAAAGGAACAACTTCATGGTTTCTTCTGTGCTTTCTGGAGAATTTTTTTTAGTCTTTTTTCCTCCTAAAAGTTTACTCTAGTACAATCTCATCTATAGATAGTGTCAACTACTATCTCCTTTTTAGATGCTGCACCTCTAAATACTACCTTCTATACTAACTCATTCTTTTCAAACTGGTATCTCAGACAGTTTTTCTGATACTGTAAATTCAGGCATCATCTTAGGCTCCACCATAGACAAATTAGGGCTTTCATTATCCACCTCCACAAACTCATTCTGCCAGATCCTTTCTGAATCACTGTGTACAGTCTGAATGTTATCTCTAACCCAAATCATCCTTAGATCATTAAATCCAGATTTGCAAAATCTTTCTGCATAATACTGCTCATATAAAATCTTTTAATATCCACTTAATTAATACCCTTGTCCATATTCTCATAATCTCAGAGACAGATTAATCCAAAATCTTGTCTTCCGGCCTGGACAAACACAGCTCCTGATCAGATTTCTCTCCTTGCCTCCACCTCTTTCTCTGGTATGTCAAATAAAAGCAAGTTCACATTGGTTCCATGGACCACTCTCATTATTATTCTCACTTGGTACTGAACAGCCAACTTACAATTAGCCTGCAAGTTATTTTTCATTACCCCCTTGTTAAATTCTCAGTGAACCATTTTTGTGCTTACTCCCATTACACTTCACACTTTGGAAGAACTCTGTAACACCTGCACAGGTTACTGCATTGCCCTCCTTCAAATCCTTTCTTAAATCTTGTTTGCTATGATAATTGCAAATTAAATTGACAGCATGTAGGCTGCTCTGGAAAGCTGAGACCATTATCCTCAATGGCTGATTTTCTTTCACTGTTTGCAGTTCCTCATCTGTCTTTGCCTTTTATGTTATACTTCCACTCATAACTACTATGAGTAATTCTCACTGGGAGAGGGACAGACTTCTCGTTTGTTCAAAGGGAGCTCTGTTTAATGACTCTGATTTTTCAGCACTACAGTAATGGAAAGTACCAGAGGGTACAGACCAATAGAAATTTAACCAGGACTATCTCATAGAAACTGTGGAGTCAGGCATAAAATTTGAGCTGGGCCTCAGTTCCTGCCGAGAAGTCATATGAGGCTAAACAAAATCAAGACTGTCAATTCAGTCATTTAAGCCAAAAATGTGACTTTGATCTTCTGTGGACCACTTTGCTACCAATACCTAAACATGTATCCCAACAAAACCACTGGTGTTCTGCTTTACTGTTTAAGTCAGTGTTCCAAGATGTCGAAGGTACTAATTATATGAAAATTCTTTCTTTAACCATTATCCAGAATCAATCATGACATTTAATACAATTATATTAATTGCATGCTAATGTGATTGTTCCTGCTACATATACCATAGTGTATTCTGTAATATAGCACAGGCTTAAAATATAATACTATTTATTTATATTATAAAATAAAAGAAGAATAATATAGGAACCACAGTTATTGGCACTACAGACTACTATACATATCAACCATATATAAAGTGCAAAAGAGATTCTATACATACCAAGAAAAATGCCACTCCAAATGTCCCAAGATTTCCAAGAGCCAGTTACAGATAGAGAGCTGTAGAGAGCACTACTTTCATGTTCTCCTAGGCCTTTGCACTCAAACAGCAACAAAGGCCGTATACAAGATAACACATAAAAGTTCCTTCCAAATGGTTTACAACGTTTACAGAGTGATTTACTTGAAATCACTGCTGATCCAAAACTAGCATCAAGTGGAGCATGACTTGCTGCAGTGTATTCTGCCACAGACTGTCTGTAATACTGATGGGAAAATTTTCTTCAGGTCTTCTCTTCATGTGTTTTTTTGGTCACATCCTTGTCCTCAGGCCAAATGGCCAACACTTAGAGCAACGTCATACATTTTGAGCTTAAGAAACAATCTGTTTGATATGTTTTTTTTCCTGTATCTTTGATAGTGCTGGTTTTGCACTCTACTATGCGTGCTTCCTCTATGATGTTCCTGATTTCTGGATTGATTGTTCTAGCCATCATTAGTTAAGAATTCCCTTCATTTGCTTTATTGGTCATCACAGTAACAACTTACATCACTAGATAGACAAAGCAAGCCTATGCTTGACCCGACAGCAACTCGGTGTTGGGCTGCCTGCATTAAAGCCAGACTCCTTCCTATATCCTCATTCAAAGACCTACAAAAATTCAGGGTACACCACAGGAATCAACTGAATTATGTGTTTTGCTGAAAAGTAAAGAAAAAGCCAAGTATCCCTTACTGTGAGCAGAAATTCAGGGGCACTGCCTGTGCAGAGCATAGCAACAAGTTCAGGGCTGCCAGCTCTTTAAGCATGAAGCTCAAGCCAATAAATGTTTCCAGCTGACTGAAATGCTTTAATGATGACAAACCTTTTACCATACAAACAAGAGACAAACTGTTGCATCCAAACATCTTCCTGGGGTTGGGTGGGAGGGGCCACCAGCAGCCCTCACCTCGGAGGCACAAGTTCATGGCCCCTGAACAAGCAGTTTGGGGCTGGGCTGATGGCAGCCACAGCAGCCATGGATCTGGATCACTGGACAAGACCACTGCAACAGGGCAGGCCTGAGGTCCTCCCCAGGGCACAGCACGTGTCAGAAGGATGAGACCGAAATCATGATAGTGCCCATTGTGCCCACTTTGCCTCTGTCTGCTGCAGCAGAGTTCTCTGCTGAGCACACCCTGCCAGTTGCAGAAATCTGGGGAACAGCATGGTCCTGATTCAGAGATCTTTTAACCACAGGAATCTGGTGCCCTGATAAAGTGTTTCAGTTACCAAACCAAAATACACAAAAATACCAACTTATATTCTCTCTGCTAATTAATACTCATGACAAAGTACATGACAGTCGGATGCATTTTCTCCTGCTCACTTTGTAATCTGCACATTTGGACTTTTATCTGTTTTCTACTCAGTCTGCAAACTCAGAGGAAGCATATTACATACCTTCTTTTCAGAGTGGACTGCTGTCCTTGCCATTGCACTAGAAGGCTAGAAGAAATACACAATTTGCTTGCTTAATTATGTTCCATTCCCTACAAATTCTGCATGTCATACCACACTTTTGAATGAAGAATATATCACTGTGACTCCTAATAAGCAGCATGAGAGAGCATTTGGCTGCATGAAAATCACAGGAAAACTGAAGTGGAAAGCCAGTATTTGATCTTCTTCCTCACGTCAAATATACTTCCCAGTCAGTACCACCAAGTGTTTTCAAATGCAGGTCAACCTAGATCAGTAACTTGCCAGTAAAGAAGCAAAAAGTGACACAAAACAGACAGAAAGCCTCCTACTTCTGTGCCACCAACAGCCTGCATTGTCAGTGACAATCATCCTCTGCTAGTCACCACCTGCCCTTTCTCCTCTTTGCCACAGCATGGCTTTTGACTTTTTCATCTATATATGTTCACAGGTCTCTGAATCAGCAGCTCCATCACACAACACACAGCATTAGCCCTCTCTGATCACAGAGAAAATGAACATAAAAATACAAATAGAGGAAAGAAGTTCTTTTCAGCTTGGGAAAACTGTGTTCCTCCACATAAAAACCCAAATCCTAGGGTTCTCCTAGGAAGGATTTTCCCCAGCAATAATATGCATTCCCAAATCCAGGAACAATCATGTTTTTAATCTTCCACCTTCGAAATGCACTGTGAGAAATTGCTAACTGCAAATGAAGAGACAATATGAAATGAGTTCTAAATATGCATCATGGATTGCAGGGGGGATAGGCTAGCAATCAACAGAAGCAGAAAATTCTGTTATCAGTGAGAATTTAGTGGAAAATCAATTAAATATGTAAATTTTCACCTTTGGGAGAAAACACAAAACTAACCCAGACCAGGATTGTAAATTCTATAAAAAATGGGAATGAGAAGCCTTCTTTTCCTTTAAATCTTATTTTCTAACCTATATCAATGCAATTGGTTCACATGACTTTTTACTTCCTCCTCCCCAAACTGTAATCCTGCATAAACTTTCTGGGGTCTTTTGTGATTTTTTTTTCCCAAAAAGCAGACTTACAAAACAAACAAACAAAATGCAGATTTCACCATCACATACAGAATAGGCCATTTCCATGGGGTGATGCTGAAATCTGAATGAACAGACTAATGTCTAAAACTCTGAACAGACAAAGTAATAGTAGACAGCACTTTGTGAGAAGCACAACATAAAATATGAACTACAAAACATAAGGGGTTGCAACCAGTACACAGAATATGCAAGTTCTTTTGCTTGTTTTAGAAGAAGCTAAAGCAATATTACTAAAACCAAATTCCTAATTGCAGTTTACTTGATTTTTAGCAGCAAAAATCAAAATGAAAAATGATGACACGGCATCAGAAATACATTTTTGTACACATCTATATGTTCACCAATTTAATACATACAAATTAGGCTAAACATTTCACAGACTAAAAAAAAATAAAATGAAGCAATTTAAGACAAAATAAGTGTTTTCTAGTCATTAGCCAGTGTTTTTTTCTGACATAGTTCCAAGATCAAATATTTATATGGCCAATGATGGGATGGCTGAAGGACTAGAACATTCTCCACCTGTTTGCAGAGACACACACATCTTCACTGAAGTGTGGATGGTCCTATGAAGATAAATTAAAGAACATTTTCTAAAAGTTCTTTCAATTACTGATGTACTAACAGCAGGTCCTTGACAAATACAGGAAATGTTCCATACGAGTTGAATCATTATATAAGACTAAATACTGGGCCTTATGGAATGCAGAAGTTAAAGAAGTGTCAACCCCCTCACCCTCAAAACTGCTAAATTACTGCCTTTTTGTAGTTGTCCATCTTACAGTTCTCCATGTGACTAGTGAGATGAATAACTGAAAGTTAACTATTTGGGCCTTTGAGTTGACATAAGGTGCTTGTTCACTTTTTAGTTATTTTTCACTTGAGACATTGACAGGCATACAGAGACTATATTTTTGAAAGAAAAATGCACAGCATGTCTCAAAGGAAAGGAAACTGCAGTGAACAGCTTAATGGACATGTACTGTAACCCACCATAAGTGTCCATGAAGGAAGGTAGCAACATAAATAAAAAATACAGAAATGCAAGTCTTCTAGCTACCCCACATGAAAACTCTAACTTCTGAAGAATATCAGAAGATACTATCCTTTTGTGTTAGCTTAATTGACTGTTTGAGGGCTATAATTTTTAGGGTTTACAGAAAGTGATGGACTCCATTCTGTATATAAAGCTATTATTTATAACAGCAGTAGAAGCTATGGGTACTGACAAACAATGCAACTACGGCCAAATCCTGAAATAAATTGCAAATATACCATCTGGCACTTAAGATTTAACTAAATGTCACTGATACACCCCACCTGTTCTGAGAAGTTTCATTATAGTGAAGTTTCACCCAATTTCTCATAGAATTTATTCATTTCTTTCAAGCATGAGGATGGTCTAAAACAACTGCAGGCATACAAATTTAAAAGTAACAGAAGTTATCCATTAGAGAATTAAATATAAAAATATTTAGTGACCTCTAAAGAGAAAATTAAGTTAGTCTCAAACTTAAAACTGATATTGGCCATATTCTACCACTTCCCCTTGTTTTCAGTGCACTTTCTGCCAAAAAGCATGTAAAAGGCTTTGTTCCTATTAGATTGAGTAATGTTTTAAGATAACCTGACAACGAAGGACAGGAATCCTCTAACCAATTCAATCTTGATCTTACCAGTGTATTTCAAGACTACTGATATGTTATCACATCTTAAAAAGCTAGTAATCTTTTGCAATAGGAGCACTGAATTTGATAGATGTCTCTTACCAGAATCTTCCTCTTATTTCCTAATATAAAACAAAATTGCTGCTGCACTGCACAAAACATTGAGCACAAATTAATGACATTTAAATGACTATACAATCTTGAAACTGTGGCTAAGGTTTGAAAAATCATTTTTCTAACCTACAGGCTCCAATTTTGCCATAGATATACTAGCAGTTTCTATAAACATCAGCAGGACTGCAGGGCTGTAGCAGTGTGGGCAATGTTTGTTTTGTAGTGGTTAGTTATGTTTATCACAGAAGTAGTTATGTTTATCTGCTATCTCCATAAAAACAAGCTGAGATACCAGTGAACCACTGTTGCTTTAAAAGGAAACATAACTAACTGGGGCTCTCAATGAGAGGGTTACATCGATGGGAGGGTTACATCACATGATTTTCACTTACACCTGTCTGAGGCTGGATGGAGGAGGTTGGTTTGCACCAGCAAGCAGTAAGCACTGTCCTGCATCATGTGCAGTGACTATGCTGCTCTGACAAAAATCTATGTAAGGGACACCCTGCATGGAGGACAGCATAGCCTGTCAAAACCAAACCCTCTGAAACTTGCTAATGACAGAGCTTTCACTGGCTCTGCTATCTCCTCCTCTCGTTCCTCAGTGACGTATGCGTACCTTAAACGATGATGTTTAGAGTAAAAATACAGTGCACTGTATGTTCTGTAGAGGGCTGAGGTAATTGAGTCAGCTGCCTGTAGTTTCGTTGCACATGTTGCACAGAGAAATCTGGGGCCTTGGGAAAGGAGGGAGGGCAAGAGCATGACTTTTCCACAGGCTTTGCTCCCCAAGCTCAACACGCTCACAAGGTGCTCTCTGCCTCCTGGGAAAGCCTCTGTCCCAGGATGTCACCCACCCAGAAGCTGCCTGCCCTGCAGTGTGGAGTTACCTGCTGCAGTAACAGGGGTGTACCAAGCTGGGGCCGTGCAGCCCAAAGCAAGTAGGAAATCCCAGACTGGATCATGAACTTCCTTGAGGTAAGGAAGGAGCAGATCTGATTACAAAATCAGGGGAAACAGAGAGGACTGCATGCTTGTTTCACCATACCAGAGGAAAAAGCCAGCTCTGTAAGGGTACCACAGGAGTGATGGATATTCAAAGCCTTTTATTTTTATGTGTTTACCTACAGCTTTTCTTATTTAATTACAGTTTATCAATTTTTGATGTGTTTTAATGAAACTACCTTTCAAGTCCCATTTGGTCTACTTGAGTATGTCATTAGATAGGAAGAAGGTAGACCTCTGCTATTTACCTCTGTTCTCCAAACAAACACAAGCCTGTCATATAAATGGATTTAAAAAAAAAAAATCCTCTGACTTTTCAGTTCACCTTTCTGTTACCAAGGAACACCTCTCAAAATATAAGTATGCTTGATACCTTGTTCAGTTTGATTTATGATCTCATCCAAAAAAAGAAGCATGCAACTGCTGTTAGAGGAAACCAATAACCAGTATCAAATGTTCGGAGGTGTGGGACCTGCAAGAAAGGTGACATAAACAAGACTTTATTTGTCATGACAATGAGACCAGAGAAAAAACCCATCAGAGATAAACTGGACAAAATGTGTCTCATACAACTCTCTCTGTAGTTCTGCAATGTGTGTGGAGAGTACCTGTCAGATTATACATTTCTCTGACCCAGAGATGGGGCAACTCAGAGGAGTTTTAGAAACTTTTATTCCATTTTCAGTCTCATGTGAAGAGTGAGACAGTATAGATATTACAATTCACACCATCACAATCAGAAGCCAAACTATTTCCTAATTACAATACATTATAAGCATTTCTTGGCCTATTAGCTTTTGCCACACAATGCTGTTAATGCCTTAAAGCAAATCATCTAAAATTACCCCTCATGGGTCCTTATCTACTACAATACAGCTTTCCTAGTTCTGTTTCTCTGAAGTATCTAGTCTATTTGCAAGGCCATAATTGAAACTTAATTCTAGTTCCATTTCTCTCTCAACAAGGTCTGTCCTATCCCATGGCTTTTCTAAGCCAGGATATCTCAGAGTTTGCATAGAGATGTGAGCCTTCTGTCAGGCTTTGAGAATTCTTTACAAATCCATTTCCCACATTTCCCCTCTCTCATGAACGGAACAAACTTCTTTGATGGCCTTGTTTGTTATTTGCTGTGCACAGTGAAGTACACAAGGCACTATCACTAATAATGCTTTGAGAATTCCCTACAAATCCATTTCCCACAAGGACCTACAGTATTCATTATAAAATAATTCCTAAAAAAAATGTCTAGACATAGGGCAATACAAGTAGTTGTAACACTGCCCTGTGATAGCCTTCTTACCAAACCAGGTCGCTTTTCTGGGTTTTCCTTAAAAGATTAATACTCTGATCATTTTTAAAGGGAAAAAACCTGAACCAAGAAAACAAAGAAAACAACACAATGCACACCAAACAAACAAAAACCCAACTAAAACCTAGTTGCATCTCCAGCTTTTCTGGTTCTCGATTTCTTGCCCACTTCTCCCTGTGGGTGGTACTACAACACATGACATTTACTTCACATGTGCCTTCAGCCAGTCACATTCTCTATGCCCTTTCCAGCTTTCTTTCCACCACAGCATTAGGCTTCTCTTGGACACCAATCATCCCCAGACTGGGAGCACTGCTGGCATGGGAAGCTTGAGGTGTAGGATTTGTGATCATAACTTTAGCACACAAAGCAGGCACCCAAGCCTTGGACTTTATCATAACCTGCTGCTAGGAGAAAAGGAATCACCTCCCCATCATACAACTGGATGAAGAAAATATATGAGTTCTCCTGGTTGCTGACATCCAAAAGTTTCCTTGCAATTATCCTAGGCTTATTAAAATAAAACTCAAAATAAAACTTCAAAAAGACTCCACTTAAACAACAACAAAAAAAAAACTCTTAAAAAAACCTTTAAAAATATCATTCCAGCCAAGCAAAATGAGACCTGTCCTGAACTGCTTCAGCATTCAAAATTGCTACTGACAGCAATGGACACTTGCAGTAAAGACTCTTCCCTGAATGTTTATCACAGAGTCAGGAACTGATGATACATAAACCACCAGAAAAGATCAAGTGTGTTAGTGCTACCACTTCTCCTCAATGGTCATGAACCTCAATGAGCTGCAGAAATGCTCACTGAAAAGTAGGAATAGCTTGTCAAAATGACTAGCCTTGGTTTCGTCACTACATAAAGTCATTTTTATTCTCAAATTCTCCTTTTCACTGACACAAAGACCTAAACCCAAGATACATTTAAAGGTTCCTAACTTCTCAGTCTCTGCTGCTGTTCTTCCTAGATTTAAAGATTTTTACCTTTTAAAGGTCAACTAAGACTTTCTTGCTTTTCTCAACAGGAAAAAATTTGAAGATTTATTATCTACTCCCATGTGATCCAGATAGTCCACCTCCAAGTCACAAAGGATTTATTTTCACCAGAAATAGTAATAATTATCAGTAAGAAAGAAAGTAAATAAATTGCATTAAAATTGCTAAGGCACATTTATAAACTATTAGAACAAATGCATAATTCCTATATGCATTTAGAGTCTCAGGGGAATTTACACAGTAATACTTTTCATTAATAATTATTGCTATAATTCCCATATTATGATGATCAAGGTTGCTTTAATTTGGAAGACGTAACAATCATCTGGCCCCCAAACCACAAAGCATTTTAAAATGTTAATTTTCACCATAAAAATAACCAACTGGATTTGAACAGGACTAACATGCTTAAGATTATCTTGGCTTTGTTAGGCCTATAATGGGAAAATCAAGTAGAAACATTATAAAAGTAGTCTTTGAAATCCTGCCAGAACTTTGCCTCAATATTACACCATTATCATGCATTCTCCAAGGAGCTGCTTTTTGCTAGGAGACTACCAAGTAAAATGAAGAACTTTTATAGGAACTAATTTAGAGGGAAAAAAATCCATTATGGAGTCAAGGACTCTTAAATATACAGCAAAAAGCCAGATGATTACAAGATCCATATCTTGTACCTAAGGCCAAGATTTAAGTGTCTGAAAAGGCAAAGGCAAACCCCGATCAGATCTTCCACATCTGATTTTGAAAAGTGTTTTCTTTTTCTTTACACACATTTTCCAATAAGCAGTTGTAAAAGCTCCTTCAGAAACAAAGAGATTTGGGGTAGGTAACTGGGTGTTCAGTTACAATTTATGGAAGAAAAGGAAGAAACATAGGAAGACATCTTATTTAACATCTTGGCGACATTTGCCTTTGGACTGGGTAGAAGCTGATCACAGCAGTTATGGACAAACTGCCAAGCCTCTGCAATCTTTCTGGATAACAGATCAAGACTAGCCCTGGGAAGAAAGGAATGTTTTTGGACAAAAACCTTAATATAACCCATAAATGTGCACATGCAGTCCAGAAAGTGAAACATATCCTGGGCTGCATCAAAAAAAGACATGATAAGCAGACCATTTGAGGTGATTCTGCCCATCTGCTCTGCTGAGACCCCACCTGGAGCACTGTGTCCAGCTCTGGGGTCCCCAACACAAGAAGGACATGGCCAGAAGGAGTCCAGAGGAAGGCCACAAAGTTGATCACAGAGTTGGAGCACCTCTCTTATGAAGATACTTGGGGCTGTTCAGCCTGGAAAAGAAAACTCTGGGAAGACCTTATAGTGCCTTCCAGTATCTAAAGGTACTTAAAGCAAGAAAGGGATTTTTTCACAAGGGCATATAGCAACAGAACAACAGAGAATGGCTTTAAATTGAAGGAGGGTAGGCTTACATTGGATATTAGGAAGAAATTCTTTACTGTGAGGGTATAAGACACTGGCACAGGTCGCCCAGACAAATATGGCACAGAAAGCACTTCCCATTCCTGGATGAGGCTCCTAGTAACTTGCTCTAGTGGAAGGTGTCCCTGATGAAGGAAGGGCAGTTGGAATCACATGATCTTTACAGTCCCTGCACAAACCATTCTGCGATTCTATGAAGGGATCCAATCCCTTTTATCTTACCTGATGCAGAGTGCCTGCCTCTGTGAGCTTGTCATTGCATGTCAAAACTCCCAAAGGCTATCTACCCATCTGCTTAAAAGAAGCAGCACACCTCTTCAGCATCCTGTATGGAAATATGTTCTCTTTTGATGGAAGACTTTTGCAGTACACTAGAAATTTACAAAACATCACCAGTCATAGTGGTCAGCCTTAAATTTAAACAAGGCTTTTTGGAAGCACAGACCTTCCTTTTTTTTTCTTTCCACCAACCAGGAAAACAGTAGCAGTCAAGGAAGAGCATTTCTGAATTTCTGTAATAAAATTTTATCTGAATTTAACTGCAGCAGAATGAATTCTGAAGAATCCAAATAAATTGTCGGCAGTTTTTGAAAACAGCATGAACAACTTGTTGCCTTTTTATTCTACAACATTTGATCAAGCTCCCCTTTTACTTTTGCTCTTATTTCAGACCAATTATATTCTCTGGTTATATATTTAAACATTTAATTTTATGTATAGAGTCCAGTGAATTCATCACCAGTATCTGATAATAAAACCTCTGCCTACACCTCTTGGCTCTTGCCCTATGCTAGACAGAGATTTCTCCTTCTAAATGAACTTACCATAATTACAACTGAAACACAATGAGAAGTTGCACATAAAATCACTTTTTAAATGCTATATCCATGTTCCAGGCACTTTTATAACACAGCCTACCAAATTTTAAATGCAGGTTCCTATTTGTTTTCTCCCTGAGTAGCTAGTGACCACTAGGTTCTATTCCAGCGTACACAGCATTTGGAGACACAACTTTCCCATCCCTCTATCCACTTCCCATTTATATAACACACATCTTCAATTAACCCTCACACCTACCTTTACCCTTAAGATTATTGATGTTGCTAAAGTAATGTTGATTGGTTTCAAACATTACATACTTAGAGCCTTTAATTTAATAAGCCTCAAGTCATACCACCTCCCTCTGCCTACCCAGAGCATAAAAAAACACCAGAACAAAAGGACATCATATTGAGGAGGCAGGAAACCAGGAGAAGATGTAAAGGCCATTTTAAGGTTCACATTTTGCATGATGTTTCAAGTCTATTAAAAATAGCTCAGTACCAGAAAATACGATTACATATATCATTAACTGTACTAGAACAAATTATATTTGTGTTGCTGAAAATATAGTGCACTGTTAGTGGAACATAAGTGGATTGCCTGACTCATTCAGGCTGAAGGTTAATCCTAGAGGTTTCAGAAACCAAATGGAATAAAAGCAAAGAACCCCCACACCACCACTGAAGATCATTTCACTAATTACATGCACTTCTATACAACTCCCAAATTTGACGCAAATGTTATACAAAGAAAAACAGGATGACAGTCTAGGCTATGAAGCTTATCTGTATGCCATGTGCTCAGCCAGCTCTGGAAGCAGCAGCAGGTGACCTGTCCCCAGCCTGCTGGGAGAGCCCAGTATCGGATGTGGTTGCACTACAAATTTACCTAACCGTCCTTCCCACATTGGCACCAGTGGCACAAACATATTTAACATCTTGAACATGCCATGCATTGTATAGGCTGGCTCATACAAAACCAACTATATTCCAACCATTAAGTCTGTGTTGACAGTATATGGCATGCTCCAGCTATGTCCTAATTTGAGATGATACCTGAATGATAACTTGTCTTTACTGCCTTTTCTTCTCCCCCTCTTCTCTTGAGGTGCATCACTTTCCTAACATCAAGGCTGGAAAGAAGCCATGTTGTATTTAAGGAGATCCTCTAAATTAAAAGTCTGACAGCTGAGGACTGTTGGAGTGTGCATGTGTCCCAAGATCAGGATTTTGGAGTATACCACAGATGGCATAAATGCTACAAGTATCCAAACCTTAGCTTAATCTACTCCAACATCCTATAGAGCAGCAACTAGAAGCCTAAAGAGAAAAGTGTTTGGATTTCCTCAATGAACACCTTTGTCCTTAATCTTTTCTAACCTTATGCCCTTAAACACAGAGAAATGTATTTCTCTTATCCTCTATCAGTGCTACCAATAATCTTTGGCTGTCCTTAGGAGTTTTGTTAACCTCTTTAGATAAAACAAACTGTGGTGATAATGTCAATAAATAATTTTGCAAGATATGTTTCCTTTTATTAATTTAAAAATACTTTTGAAATAATTGGATTACTATGTCACTTCTTTATTAATATTATTTGAAAAATTAGATGGAACTTTATATACAGATGGTCAACTTCTATTGATCTAATTGTAGTTCTCCAATTATACCTTCATTGGAAGTATTTCATCTGCAAAATGATCTGTCCTAAACAATTACTTTGCAAAACAGTTCACCTGTGCATCAAATAAATTTCTCTAAAATGTCTATCTATTCATATTTTTGAAGGTATTGTCTAACCTGTTCCTGATCTGTCTTTCTGCTGACAGATCATTTACCTTTGGTTTTGATCCTAGGTCCTCTTCTTTGCCCTATTTCTTCACATTTCATTCAAAGTATTCCTATTTTTATTAAAACTGATCTCCTCTTAGTGCAATATCAGTTTTTCTGTGTCCCTTATCTTACCACAGGCTCTCTGATGAGCTGTCTGGTGACTCGAGGAGGACAAGGGCAGGTCAGTGGTAGTCACATCTCCCCACGCTGGGAATCTGCATCTCTGACTTCAGTCAGATGTCAAATTTAACAAACTTTACGGCACTCGTAAAGACTTTATTCTTCACTCAGCCTGGATAAGGTGCATTACTTGATTTCCTTTTCTTCATTCTGGCATGATGCCAAAGGCCATTCCAGCTTTTATAAAAGCAAAACTTCTAAACTAATGTCATGCTTTGCTTTTAGAAATTATTTATAGGACTCAAATCCTTTTGTCACAGTACAGTAAAAGTAAATATATTGATACTAGGAAAAATAAGAACATAAATTACTAGCTCTCAAAATAACACCATGGTGAAGTATTTAAATTCACTGTGACTCCATAAAGAGGTGTGTTTTTTTAAAATTATCTTCTGGAGTGACATTTAATGAGGACTAATGTTAATCCATTGAAAGACTAGATGAAAGTATTTCTGAAGCTGTACATTGGACAGCTGAGCTGTATCTCACACTACTGTCAGAGAACAAAAACAAACAATGGTTCACAGCTAGTAATTCTAAAGATATAATATGAAGCAAAATAGCTCTAGCTGCATTAATCATAAATGTACAGACTCAATTTTACAGTCATTCTCATCTCTGAGGCATCTTATGTCTAAAATGTCATGGTTGGTGAATTCGGTAATTACATTACTTGAAAACTGAAACATAAATAGTGAAATAAAAAAAGAAAATATGTAATCATTTGTTCTGTGGTCAACAGATGCAATGAAACAAGATTTCCTACAGACTGAAGTCCTACTTCTCTCATGCTTCTTAAACAAAGTAATTTCAGCTTCTCTCCCAGCACATGTACTTCCTGACATCTCTTCTGGGCAGGAGACACCACCTGCTGTGCTTTGCCCAAAGGAATGTACATGTTGATTGCTGCCAAGGAAAATATATAATAGCTTTCCACTCAGGAGGGCACTGATTTGGGTTTTTCCTCTTTATTGAGCCACCGACACCGTGAAACTTATAAGACCTTAATTCTCTTCAAGGCTCACAGAAAACCTCCCTCCCATTAGTGGGAGCTAGTACAGTTCAAAACTTGATGGAGAGGACTGATGGGAAGAAAGCGGCTGCACAATCCTTGTGTCCTTAGGAAACAGTAAAATGTTATACCAAATTAAAGTTCCATTACATTAGCAGTGCTGGCAGAACAAGCTCTATGAAAATTTCATCAGCTTATTAAATTTATGGAGTTATATAACAAGACTGTCATAATGTAGTTAAATATACATTAAAAGTATATCCTAAAAAGTTTTGAGTTTTATTTGTACCCTGCACACCGTAATTTATATATATATGATGTGTCTTTGTGTGAAGTATGTCCCCAAAAGTATTTGAATTGTATTCATGATTTTTTATTTTCCAGCTGTAGGTTCTCATTGAAATAGAACCCAGTCTAAATGGGTGATGAGATACTCTGATCCTCACACACCTCCAAGGCTGAGCAGCTGGAGTACAAGCTGACAGCGGCTGGTACCACAGGTGTGTCTGAACACAGCCCCAGGGCTGTGCCTAAACCAGGCAGAGCAAGGAGCTGGAGCGGTTCACAAGGCAGCTCCAAGAGCTGCTCTGTTAGCTACTCACTCATGAGTCTTGACAGCTTCTACTTCTGGCTTGAATTTTATGATGACTATAAAGAAGCTGTAGCTTTACTCTGTATTGAAAGTCAAACAGCATTCACATCTTGCCCACCCTACTGCAGTCTTTTCCATACCTTCCCCAAGGGCTAACCAGAATCTCAAATCTCTAAAATTCTGCTCTTTAAGATCAAGAGTTGCATAAGTATCTGCTTCCTACAGCCTACGTGACTTTTCATTCCTTTCTTAGTTACACCCTTGATAAACAACTAGTCCAGGCTTGGCTTGAGCACTTCAGACAGATAATGCTCCTTGTTTGCTTCAGGTGGTTTCCATTCAGAGAAAATCTCTGAAAAACCCCCTGACACCTGCTGGTTTCTGCACTTCTCATGAGGAATTTCCAGGTTCCTTTTCCCAGCCCTACTCTGTGAGGCTGAGCAGTGTTGCTGGCAACCAGCTGCTTGTTTCACCTGTAAAAACATCCACAGTCTGATTGCTCCTGTCACAATTTCCCAGATGCAGTTTGGCTATTACATGCAAATGTCTCTTATGAAATGACTATACAAAGCTAAATGAAAGCCTCCTGTCAAAACAGAGATTGTGATAAAGATGCTGCTCACAGAACCAACACCAAATTCACACAGACATATTCCCAGCCTGCACAAACATCATTCACTTTGTGAAGTACTATTTTTCATTTTCTATAAAAAATATATAAAAAATGAGGGGAAGAGAGATGAGAAATACACAGGTTGCATCTCCCACCTGAAATATGATCTTCAAGACAATTTCTCTAAGAATTGGTTATCAGGAGGCAAGTAACTGACAGCCAGTTAATGCAGCTCAGGAATAACTCACACGTGGTCTACTGAAACACTTAATTTAATACTTGAGCTTCCTAAAATATAAGCCTGAAATACCAATACCATAAATTTCACTCTTCCAGGACTTCACACAAGAATGTGACCATTTGGTTCAGTATTGCTCAACTGAATTTCACTGCAAAAGCCAATAATGGGAATTTAGTAAAGTAATGTTGCAGGCGCAAAAAAAAAAAATGCACACACACACAACTGGAACATACCTAAAACATGCATGCAGCCACAACAGTGAGCAGGGCTCAACAGCCTAAGCAAGAAAGAGACTTCAATCATAAGCCACAGCTTTCACCTGTGTTTGAACTTCAAAATGTAAATGAAATAGAAATACTAATAAGGCTGACTTTCCTTAACCACCATGAAATGAAACATACAGCACTGTTCTCGGTTTCTATTACTGTTTAATTTAAACCCTTTATGAACTCTAAAGTTATAGAAGAACATTTTAATTTAGAAGAATATTTCATCTTCAAGCTCTGTTGGGAAACCGAAGGAACATTTTCAAGATGCAATCAAGTCTGTGGCCATAAAACAATGTGCTGGCCATTTTTGCTTTTCCCTGTGCAGACCTGGTAGAGAGATGATGGCTAGTGAGTTTGTCACACTCAGTGCTCCACACCTGTGATTTTTATGGAAGAAAATTACTTACTGTTTATAAGATTGCTGCATTAGGTAATTTTTTGCTATATTTATGAACAAGCTGGTAGGAATTTGTAAGATCTTTAACGGACAGAAGTGGTTTAAGAGCCCATACTTTCAGTCTTCTTTGCCTTCTTTAGGCAAGCCTAAGTGAAGAGAGTAATAGCTGGTGGGAGTTCAGTGGCCTAAAATTCTTTTTTCTGTCAGATAATTGATTGGGTTTCACTGGAAGCAATTACTCCAGAAGGACTGAAACAGTGACAGGAAAAGAAAACTGAGCTAAAAAAAATGGGGTAAAATGGAAAGGAGGAAAATGAAACAGAAAATATCAACAGAAAAGTAGAGATAGGAAGAACTTGGGCCATCTAGATCAGTTTGTATACCTCAGCAGTATACATACATCACCTTGCACAATCTCATACTTTGATTACCTATTTTTGACAGAGCTCTAGAAACAAACTCAAGTTTCAAAATGAAGTTATCTAGAGAAAAAACAAGAAGCCCCTGCAGCCCAGCGCCCCTCTTGTTTCTGCAGAGAAGATCACCTCTAGCAATATTTTTCTGGCAAAGCAGATTTCCTTTGCCATTATTCAGATGAAAAATGTGACCGCCTCCCCAGAAGTGCTCTGCAGTTACAGACTCTGACAATGGCAGACTCAAGTCTATCAAGAACATCAGCCAATCCAGCTAACACCAGTATCACCTCCAGCTGTGGAAGCCACTCTTCTGATCCATTATCTATCCCATAGCTTATCTCCTGGGAGAACAGCTCACCTGACTGCTGCCAAAACAGACTCACTCCTTTCCCATCAGCTCCCCACACATACCTTCTCACCAGAACAGTCCAGAGTAGATAGCAGATGGTCTCTCTCCTGTCCACACATAATGCATACCCAAAAGCTGAACTCTTCTGCACCATTATTTAAACTAATATGAGATTTTTTTCTGTGTTACTTCAGGACTATCACAGTGATTAATAATCTAATTTGCAGAAGTGAATGCTTAAATCTTGATGCTGTTCTGGTATTTTCGATGCTCTGCATTCCAAGGGAGATGCTGATAAGTTTTGGAGAAACTTTCAGAGGTTAAAACAGTAGCCAGGATACAGTATTAACCAAATACTTCGAAGGAGATTATTGAGATTCTCTGAAGCTTATTCTGTGAGAACAATCAAACATCCCATTCCACTGCATCCATGGAAGTGACTAAAACAGGTATCATCCAGGGGAGAACAATTCCATTAAAACATCTCTTTTTTGTGTGTATGCATTAATATATGTGTGTAAAGACATGCAGATGACATTAAAAAGAGATAAGGAACTGTTAGCAGCACTGGTGTTTAAATTACCATGATGCAGGATTAGCAGAGCACATGTAACTCAGCAATTTGTTATACCTCATCTGCAAAATCAGGTATGCACTATGCAGTCATTTATAATTCATGCTTGGATCAGATTGTTGTCCAGCTCTCAGTTACACAGTACTATGATTCTGCTATTCTTTTCAATTTTCGAATGGTATTATTTTGAAGAATAAGCATGAAATCTTATCTTTAAAATGGAAAGCTATATCCCAAAAGGCTCTCAAGCACACTCAGCAAAGACCAGGAAAACAGCTGAAGGTGCACTTCTAGTATGCAGTTTTAGTCCTCCTTGAAGTAAAGAACAGCAGAATTATATACTAATACATAAATATTCTTAGAATAAATATGTAATTTATGCTTTTGTATTTGGTATAATTAGGACAGTACATGATATCAGTGAAGTCATTACTAGCATTCTGCATTTAGTCCTGTGTTGAATCAACATCTCAGAAGAATATTTAAGACCAAATGAAAAGTTTCTATTTAGCCACAGTTGACAAACTTGCCTCAGGCAGGACCTAAAGAACTTTAACCTATCTGGTTAGTCAAAAGAAAGCTAAGGTGAAATTGTATACACCAAAAACACCAGCAGACAATAACAGATTTCATACTATCTGTAGTGGTTCTGGGTGGGATTCATATAGCCTATTGTTTAAGAAGTCTGTAGTGTAAACATTAATCTGTGATCTCTTGAGTTGCTTTTTAGTGAATAAGCATTTTTAATAATGCAAGTATCAACAAATGGAGCATCTTACTGAGGCATCTTAAAAAAACCACCATATATTTCAAATTAATGTCTGTATCAAGGAAAGGTTCTGTGGTCTGCAGCTATCTAGTAATTGTTTTGGGGTCTTAAAATCTACAAGTAACAACTGCTTTGCATAATTATTGGAAGGTCCAGTAAGCACCGTTTTGCAGAGTTAGTCTCTTTATAATGAAAACCACACACTGTTCTTGATGCAAAGTGAAAAGTCACATATCAAAGATGTCAGAGTCCTGCGAGGCCATTTGGTGCACTCTATTTTAATCCATATGAATCACTTTTTATTTACTTGGTAAAACCGGCAACATATAAAAATGCATTAATTAGTTGCCTTGATTCAAATAGATTTCGCCACACCCATGATCTAAGTGCCTGACACAGACGTTCCCTTCCTTGAGAAAAGAAGCTGGTATTTGACCCCAGCATCAATTCCAGCAGTTGGCTAGACAAGTATCTGGATAATCTTCCTTTCACCGGCTCTACCTAGGGAGTGCAGAGTGGTGACACATGAACAAAGGAAACATTCTGAGCATCTGCAAGTATTCTGCCCCTAATCCGCAATAAACTATGCTGTTTCTGTAAAGAGTGCTTCTTCTGAGCAAAATATAGTTTAATTTTCTTTTGCAAATGAAGGGCTTGTGGGTTATTTTGGGAACTTGTGTACACCATCTCTGCTACTTCAGTTACTGTGTTTCTTCCAAGACTACTGGCTTTTGTGGTCCACTCTAGCAAAAACTTCTCTGAACACCCCCAATTCATAAATATTGATGCCTGACACTCAGTATTTGCTGCTGGTTTGATGATGACTGTACTCGCTCCTTTGCAATAGCTACATGTGCACTTCCATACTGTCTTACCAAAGTCAAAAGATTTTGTCAACAGTGGCAGTAGCACTTGGGAGGTGCCTTTCAGTAACATGCCAGTCACATTTTAACCCCAAGCCAGGTGGAAGAGTACTCAGGCATGTTAAGAACCTGCAGCAGTAACTACACTGAAGCGTGCATGTAGTAAACACAAGCTTTTAAAAAATTAAATGTCAAAGGCACACGGTCCTGCCTATTTCACAACAAAATTAGTCAAAGATACAAATATAATTGATTCAGGCAACCTTACCTGGACATATTTCATCTTTTCACAGTCCCTCTAATGTCAAATACCTGAGTAAATTATAATCCTAAACAAAATTTTCTCAACAGAAAAAATGGCGAGATAAACTACCTGTCATGTTCCAATGTATCAGTGTATCAACAAATAACTTAATTTCTGCAAATTTGCAGCAGTTTTGTAAGATACTGCTGTGCACAGTGCTATTGAAAAAAAAAATATCTCTTGGTTTCCTTTTAAACACAAAAATCTCAAAAGCACAATTAACTGTACTGTTGGGAAAAATGGTGCATATCCAAAACAGCTCACAGGTGAAGATCTTTTATCAAGACCACAATGTTACATTTTTACATTTCTGTCAGTTTGCTCCACAAGAGGAGCAGACCACTCCAACAATACAAGGATAAGAATGTGGAGCAGCAGAAACCGAGGCAGTTGAGTAATTCATCTCTCTTGAGAGGAATAAGACATGATTGCACTCTGTACTGGCTGGCACAAACTCTTGAACAACAATGTACTGTGTGGAAAACAGATTGGCCTTTATACTTTGCTTAGGCCTTTACCAAGAGTAACACTTCAGTAATTAGAAAATAATGCCTCCAATATAAAAGGCAGATGCATAGTTATAGAAATTAATGCATAATCAGCAGAATCTATCCTACGAAGGCTTTTCCAGGGACATGCTTATTGGACCTGTTTCTGGTCATTTGAAAATATCCAAAAGGAATTCTGCAAGACTGTTGGCAAGTATTTAGTCTGAAGTAATTATTATAACCAAATAGATATAATAGATATAATATTTCATGCTTAGAGGCATTGCAATGACAAAGAGACTGCACTGCTTCACAGGAATGCAACTATTTGTGAAAAGCAGTCGTTTTGAATGTCTGTATATTTAATTAGCTCATAGCCTCCAAGATGCCTTTCTAGATGGGAGTTTACACTTTATGCAACAGTTAACACACCACCTTTACTTCTGCTGAATACCTGAAGAATGAAATACTTGTATCTCAACCCTCTCTTTAAATACATGAGAGCCATCGTGCTTGGTCTTATCACAGAATCATGTCTCAATCAGACAGGGAAAGAGGCACACAACAGGCACTCTGTGGCAGCTCAGCATCTCTCCCAGACCTGAACAAAACACGAACTGACAGATCCTACAAACACTGGCTAATCCCATAAGGTCAGAGAGTAATAGGGAGGCTGCAGTGTTGGATTCCAGCTGTGCTGCCCTACCCTCAGCCTCTCTGCCATTTGACATGACAGGAACTGTGTAAAGATGGTGATCAGAGCTATATGCTTTGCATGTGACCTGCTCCCTCTCTGCATCCCAGGAGCTCAGGAGAAGCTGTGCAGGAGAGAAGTGGCTTACTCCCAGCTGCCTCCTTCCCTGGGGAAAAGTACTGAATTACATTACACCTGACCTGTGGTCCAGTGCAGCTGCACAGAACACAGCACTACCTGATGAGCTTGCAGGCAGGTGCCCTCTCCCAGCAGAGATTAAGCAATGCTATCTGCCATTGCAGGGAAGTGCCCACAGGATGTACTTACATTTCCACACCTCCCTAAGGATCTTTGTTCTTCATTTCCCTTTTTTCCCCCAGGCAAAGAATAAAAGTAATATTCATCTTTACTGATGATAGAAATAAATTAGAAACAGCAGGACACTGTGGCCATTTTGAATGAAGACAAAGCATCAGGTATAACCAGCTACTCCTGGAATCACAAGCTCATTCACACAAAAAAATAAGCAACAGCTCTCTTTAATAAGAGAGCAACAGCACATGCCATGCCAGTTATTTATTGCTAAGGCAAGTAGAACATGTACTTGGAAAACTGAGTGTGAAGAACAACGCAACAAGGGTAGATAAATTCTTTCTCAAACAAAAGAAGTGTGTGAAGAATTTCATGGATCTCATCTCAAATAGAGAACACATTTCAGAAATGAAAGATCTGTCTCATAAATACTTGTTCCATGGAATAAAAAAAAAGATGCCTTTGTAAGGACAGAGGGCAGAAGCCCTATGAACGTCTACTTGCAGCAGTGTACATTTGCTGCAAGATTGAGAAATGCTAATGGCTCCAAGAGATCTGGCTAATAAGGAGCTTCACTTGTATGTGAATCATACTAAGAGCTTAAGCACAGCTGGGTAAGGACTGGAACTAATACAGTGAGGTATGACATCATACTCATAATCCAAATAGAAAAGCATTGCCAAACTTCCAGAACTCTGATCAGACAACTGGAATCACAAATAACTATTAATAAGCTGCACTTACATCTTTGTTAATGAATAAACCAGTTTTATAGAATGTCAATAAAAACAGCTTAACAGATGAGTTAGCTCTCCCCAGAAAATATATGATAAATCAAGGTCCAAAGACTGAAATCATTCCTAAAATGTATGTCATTTCATTAGCATTGAACAGTCATGTCATACTATACAACACATACATATTAATGAACCAGTGTATAATCTACATACTGTCATAGATACAAAAAGTAATGTCATAGTAATTTGAAAATAAATGAAAGATACGGATAAATATTTGACTCTGTAAGAATGAATTAAACAGTAAAAGTGGGGATTTTGGGGCTATTTGTCAGACAGGCTAGCTAAGGATGACTAAAAACTTAAGTCTGGTCTACATTAATTTGTTAAGTTACAATTTACTGAAGCAGTACATGAAACAGAAATGCAGGGAGGAATTTCACAAAAAACTTCAAACCACAATGAACATGAAGAATTACTGTGATTTGCTAACATTACACAGATCCTTTTGGTCCAGTCCTACAGAAACATTCAACAAAACAGCTTGGCAATAAATTAGTCAAAAATACCAAGATTCAGCCTCTCAGAAAGATTACTTTAAAATTGTATGTAAGAGCTAAAAAAATAAAAGTCACCAACCTCTAATAAGGTAGGTTCTGTTTCACTGCAGATCCAGAGGCAGTATCTGGAATTGAATAAAAACAGGGTTCAGTTTTTCGCTCAATCCTCAGTTTTGCAGTTACCAATTGTTAGGACTCATTATGCATATTTTCTTAATGTTCTCATACAATTAGCTTTTCTCAGATGTTTCCAGCATTCATAAATATGTGGGTGTCAAGTTAGTCACCTTTTTTGTATAAAGATAGGACCTATCCATAAAATTCTACTAAAATTAAACTTCAAAAGCAGAGTAAACTTGTGTGGTTTTATTTTTCTTGATTACTTCACAACAAACTATCATAGGCACTTTTACAAACTGGCTTTGTTGAATATTAAGCTACTTTTCCAAGTTATTAATACCTTATCAGAAACACTTGATCCTAGAGCTCTCTCCTAAAGTAAATTACACTGAAATGCCTGGTCAAACACATACTATCACCAAACTCCTGCTCTCTAACATATAATTCTTCCCTCTGTGGTATCTCTTCTGACGCTTTCTTGTATTTGTCTCCATCCATCAAATTTTGGCATGCCCTTCCAGGAAAAAAAAAAAGAAAACACAACTTCTTTGTCCCACTCTTTTCTGATTCACAGCTGTAGATGCTGTCAAACTACCTCCAAATCTCAATCACCTCTCCTAGCAGTTTGGAAGTAACATCCACAATACATCTTGATCAGTGGATTAAAGGTAGGAGCTACACTCCAGTGGCACTACTTGCAATTTTCAAATGCTTCAAAGATCTCCAGCAACCCCAACCACTGTATAATACAGAGAACTCACTTCAGAAGTTTGCTGCGTAAAAGGAACAGATTTTCAGCTCACTCCTATCTCTGTATTTCCTTCTGTAACTGTAGTTCATTTTATAAATAGGATTTTTAATTTGTGTTAATAGCCAAAAGGTCACTGATTTAAGTATGTGAGATATGGAATTATTTTAGATATAAAAAGTCCAATTGCTAATTCTATGAGTGCCATAAAAAATCCAGGCACTCAGGCTCTGAAGTATCACTCTGTAGGTAGCTTAGTCAAGGTGTGCTTGTTACTGTTTCTCTTGTACTCTTACTGTACTACTTTTCACTGTGCTGAGAGAGGATGACAATGACTGTATTTTCAGGCTCATCCCTTCTCCCTATTTATTTATAGTTCAGTTAGTGTACATCTTAAGACAGCCAGGCTTAATCCTTCTGCTGCTGCTGACATGGACAGAATATCAGGCTATTTCCCATCTATAAAACTTTATTATTTCTACGCCCTTGTAAACTGCTACTGATAATATGCAGATAAAACTACTTTTAATAATTTTAACTACTCTTACAGAGCCACAGACAGAAAAAGACTCACTTTGCCATGCCTAAGTTTTATTCTCCATTCACTTCCTTACTGAGTATGTATTTGCATGCTCAGAGGTCTTAGTAACTCTAAAAAGTGGTTTTCTAGAAAGACATTTATCTTGAGTATGAAGTTCTTGAAGTAACAAGTTATTGACTACACCATTAGAATAATGCAATATATTCTGTCATTCTTTCAGTTCTGAATAGAAGGTTTACATGCTTGCTTCAAAATTGATTAGCTGGGTTGGAAAATAAATACAGAGAAAAAAAATCTAGCATCAAGGTTCTAAGTGGTTTTCTGAAATAGCAAACATTTTAAGAATTTTCAACATTTTCTTATGAGAGTTCTCTAGACTAATTATGTATTTTTCTAAAGCAGAGGCATGAGAACTATTTACTACCATATTCAGTCAAACTCCCTAACACTACTATCTTTCTATAACTTTCTCTATATTATTTTCTATCATCTCTTTATTTTACACCAAACTTTGCACTTGTTGTTGAAAACTTACATTCATTATTTCAACTAAAGCTTGTGACTGCTGTGCAATGTAAGGGAAAAAAAAAAAAGGTTAAAGAAATCACCAGCAAAGTTAGTCTGTACAGCTCAGCAGCTCCCCTGCCCATCTACCAGGGCACAGCAAAGAAAGGAGATGTTCCAGCAAGATTCACTCCTGGTGACTAAATAAGCATCTTCCACAGACAACTCTGGGAGCCATCAAACAATACTCCTCCTTCATGTTTGAGGAACAGCACTGAAGTTAAAGTATTTCTGTCTACTGGTACCTGAATCAAGCCACTGATTAGCTGGGAAAGTAACCCTATTCATTTTACAAGGATTCACAATTTTGCATCAGGTATGAAAATATGATTTGGAAATTTTAGCTCATAATACAATGAAGACAGGCAGAATTTTTTTTTTCAGTTTTACCTCACTTTTCCGATTCACATTGGGCTGTAAAAGATAATGAAGTGATTTGCATGAATCTCTGTACATGAAACTTTATAGAAAAACAAAAATAATTTTTAGAACATCTTCACTTCTTCAGCCTTAATCACACTGTAAAGCAAGAGGGAGAGCTGTGATAGATAAAGATTACTGCTGAACTCCGTAATGCCAAAGCAATCACAAGGTGACTCTGAAAACACCACTTTCAGACTCTGCTAATCAGAAGAACCCATCAGCTCAGCACCAGGCACTGGCTGTGCACAGCAATGGTAAAAAAGGCCATTATAAATTAACTTCCACTCAGAGAAATAGCCCTTTTGTAGTACTTGTCACATATACTAACACATTGTGAATGACACCATAGAAGGAGTATGTCACGCAAAACATCACCCATGGACAAGAAACACAGGGAAAGTAAGAACTTTATCAAGCTCAAACACAATTACATGGTTTGTATCAGAAAGACACTTGAATCTTCATGATCTGCTTAGGAATGGCTTCTGGCTGGGAATACAGTATGCACAATCCTGCATAAATAAAAGTCATGCATTATTTTTTTGTGCATGTCAGGAGCTTAGATATTCCAATTTTCAAAGATACACAAAGCTGTTGCCTACCTAGAGGTATTATGGTTCAATTGAAAAATCAATATGCTAGTTTGTCACACTAAAAAAAAAAAGATCTTGGTAGCCATTAGACGAAAAATTTCTAAAGGTTTAAATTGCATTAAAATGTCAGTACTGATTTGGAACAGTAAGGACTTATGACATTTTTCTAGTAGCTTTAGTCAAACTGTTAGCAATAATTTCCCACCCTTCCATAAAGCTCTCCTCCATATTTCCACCTAATCCTTTCAAGTATCTTTTTGCTTCTTTCCACACACATGGTCTTTCCTATATATCCTTCACAAAAAAAAAATAAAATAAAAATAAAAGCTTGAAAATTGGGAAAAAACATCACGTTGATTAGCTCTTTTCTGGGACGATTATGTAGAAGTCACACCAGTGCTCCTTAAGCTGAAAAACAGGCACATTCACAAGAAGGTATGCACTAGTGTAAAAATAATTCAATCATCAGAAGCTAAATATTGAGAAAGCTCCTTCACAAACTTTAGTTCTACACCATTAACTGTAGTGTCATGGAAAAAAATCACAGAATTATCTACAACCCTAGAAAAATTCCCAAAGTGTAGCGCAACACTGATAGAGGAAACTACCAAAGGCATGAGCCAGAAAATAAGTCACATTGTAAAGGAGTGACTCAGGTAAAATCAGTTTTAGCAGCAGTAAAGAGAAGAAAAAGTACAATGTGAAATTGGGAATCAATTAAGAAAGTGCAAGTATGCCAACCATGCTAGAAAACATGGAAAAATGTCTCTTAATGGATTTATGAGAAGGCCATAAGGGACCCCCACCATTAGCATGCCACTTGTCCCTGCACCAATGTGCTACTGACTCATCTTAACCTCACTCATCTGCCCCTCCAGTTGTCCTTGAGAAGTATTGACACCACCAGACTGCAGATTCAAAGGATGCTGAAAGGCTGAGTGTAAGGAGCTGGACTGAGATAACAGCTGTATTTTGAGTAGAAAGTTAAGACTATAGCTAAAGATAAACCATAGCTCCTCACATCACTCAGCATTCCTTTGTCCCTGCAACAGAGGCACAGCCCCTGCAGTCCCAGGCTGAGCACCAGAGCCCTGTCTGCCTTCATCAGAGCTGCTGCCAAAGACATCAAAAAACACACTTCCAGCTGCCACCATCAAGTTACAGTGAGATTAAAAATTTTTAAAATGCTTTGGTTAATCATGGCAACATCTCATCATCTTCTACTGGCTGCAGGCTGTTCCATTAGCTATTGAGGTCTGCAAACAGGCACAACCAGATCGGTGAGCAGTGGAGATCCAAGGTCTCACCATCGGCGAGATGAGCTCACTGCAAACGCCAGCTATAAACAAGTCAACCTGACAGCGCAAAAGAGAACAACTGTCAGTGTGCCAAGAGCCTCTGCAACGCTTGCTCCCTGTTTATTCTGGTTTTAACTCAGGGCCAAAGCTTAAGTTACTGCTTTCACAAGAAATTCAAATTGAGTATTGTAAGTTCATTCATACTGGAGGTGTATCACAAAGCAAAGAGACAGATATGGCTCCTGCCAGGGAAATTACAAAGGCTCTTATTCAAAAAAAAAAAAATTTACATATCAGGAACTTTTTTCACATAAGTAATCAGGCAGGACCAGGACCTTATTTAATCTTTCTTCAGAAACTGAGTCTATACAAACAGCATATGGATGCTGCCTCCATTTTCAATAGAATTCTACCACTAATTTAGCTGCAGTGTTGCTAAGAGGATTTCCAATATATTGAAGTATTATTGAAATAATATAAACTATTTGCATTTGAAGAGTATATTGTCCATTCCAAACAATATCCTCCATGTATTAAGAAATCTCTATCTAATCACTTTAAGGCAACAATGTTACCCATTGGAGAATATGAAATTCTGCTCAAAACCTCCTTCATAAACCATTGCAAGACAGAAAGGGCTTCTAGCCACACCAAAAATATCTCCCTGTGGCAAACCAAGTGTAAGTATGAATTTCTGTTGCTAAAAATACAAAACATAGGTTAAAAAAAAACAAAAACAAATCAAAAGGGCTTGCTTTTTGACAAAGACACAAAGTTTCTTCTTTTTGATTAAACAACCCTTTGTTCTAGAGAATCTTCAAGCTTGTTTTGTTACTATTGTTCCAACAACCATGACAAAACATAAACTTCAGTTATGTAAGTTACCATCCTACCACACACTACAGCACTTGAAAACGTTAAATCTCTTTGCAATGTCCTCTGGTTGTGAAATGTAGTATTCCAAACATCTCAGCAGAGAACAAGTTAGAATCACTCTAAACTGTAAGTCTTTTCATTTCTATACTATTTTAATGCTGAAGAAACACCAGAAAACCAAGAAAATTCTCTATTTCATATCTACCCCCACCATCTACATACCATTTATTGCCAGCTGGGCCATTAAATAATTTTTTTCTAAAAATATGGGAATATATAAATGACGACCAATATGTTGCAGGAATTAGTAAATTTTAGTCTATACTATGCAAAAAGAAATTCACTTTGTGCTACTTTTTGTTAAGTGGTATTTTCAAGTTCTGACTTTGGTGACATGTACCTTTAAACACTGAAGGACAAAACTTAGTTATTGGATTTCAGTGATCCAATGAGCATGTTTGGACAGACACAGATTTTGCTTATACATTATACTTTGAGCATTAGATGTGTAAGATTTTGTGAGGTGTCCCTGTTCTAGCATGTGCTGATTATGGCTGGGAAAGTTAGTTTTCTTCACAGTAGCTGGTATGGAGCTGTGTTTTGGATTTATGACAAAACCAGTATTGGTAATACAGGGATGTTCCAGCTGCTGCCAAGCAGAGCTTACCCAGAGTCAAGGCCTTTTCTGCCTCTCACCACATTCCACCAATGAGGAGGCTGGGGGTGCACAAGGAGTTGTGAGGGAACACAGTCAGGACACCTGACCCCAACTGACCACAGGGTTATCCCAGCCCATGTGGTGTTGTGCTCAGCATACAGAGCCAAGGGAAGGAGAAGGAAGAAGGAGATGTTTGGAGGGATGGTGCTTGTCTGCCCCAGTCACCATTACCTGTGATGAAGCTCTGCTTTCCTGGGGATGGCTGAACACCTGCCTGCCCCTGGGAAGAGATGAATGAATCCCTTGTGTTGCTTTGCTTTCATGCACAGCTTCTGCTTTACCTATTAACAGCCTTGATCTCAGTTGCCTAGTTTTCTCACTTCTGGTGAGACTGCCTGGTAAACACTGCCTGGTGTTTACTGGTCTGCAGGGGTTAAACCACAACACAGCTCTTATCTGGGTTTGGTCACAACCACAGATGACTCAGACTCCTGTGAACAAGTTTCATTCACATAAGAAGCAGGAACAGCCACACAAGTGAGATCACTCTGTGCACTAGGTCATTATAAGGGTACATCTATAAAGAATTTCAATGAGGTACCAGTATTTCAGCTTGGGGTGCTACATCCAGTATTTAATACCAAGGATGTTCTTCACCATTGACCAGAGCAATTATCAGCCCAGTAAAGTCTAGATTTGAAAAGTGCTTTCCGATTTCACACAAAATGTATCAGAAATGGAAAAAAAAAATCACGTTTACTGACTCCCTCATTTTCACATATTGTATCACTACTGTATTTCCTTTGAAAGGTAATGGGACAGTTTGAAAAAACAGCTGCAATAGAAGCATTTACTGAAATCAAAAGCATCAAATCAAAAAGGTTTGCCAGAGTGAACCACACTCAAACCATTTATCAAGGGCCTCCAAATTTAGGGTTGTCAAACACCTGTAATATATTTCTCCTAGTACACAAAAGGAAAATCAACTTTTACCCTTGAGAATAATGTTAGCAAAGTGCATTCAAGCAGTTCAGGCTGAGTTATGCTAACAACCCTGTTCACCTCTGGACATGGATACCTTCAATCCATCACTGTAAAATTGGATACAAATGTTCCGGGAACTGCCAAAAGGTTCATATTTAATTATCACTGGAATCGATAGAACGAAATATTGCAGAAAATTACATGTTCTACATCATTTAAGTTTTCTGATTCCTGACTTCTGGGCTTCAGAGGTAGCCTGCATTACCTTCTAAACCCTAATTCATCTGGTTTAGAAAGAGTAATTAATTTCTACTCCAAAGAACATAAAACTGTCAACACTTCAAAAGTATGTTCCACAGGTCTGGATTTACTGGGAAGAGCAAGGAGCTGCATCTGCCCTTGTTTCTGTCATGCAGAACACCCATTAAACAAATGATCCAATTCTTCATTACAGGCTTTTCAGCTGGTGAGTGCATGCCCAAGAACTAAAAAGAGATCTGGATTTAGCTCTACTTATGAAAAGAGAAAGAATGTTGTATCAACTCCTTGGGAACAAACAAAAAAATTTTAGTACGAGTTTGAAAAGGATTGCCTTAAAATTTCTGTCAGGTAGCAGGATACTAAATAACTGAGAACTCCAATTAGAAAACAAAAGCACTAATAACTCTGCTATCCTTAAGGTACTAATATGTTTCTCTGGCAAAATCAGATGTGATATTCAAAATACTACTATCACAAGTATCAAGCCTCAGGAATAAACATACTAGTGCTTAAATAGTATGCAATAAAATAACCTAAAAAAAAGGAGATTATGTATTTGGATATTGTTTTTTTATTTTTTGTGTGGCACTGAGCAGAGCTGCTAAAAGCATAATACATTAAAAGCACTTCATTTTATTTGTGAAATGCTGTTGAGACATTTTCATTAAAAAAGGTACCTGTTTACAAGACACAAGAATATATACTTCTAGCTGTACTAGTGAGCAAAAATCCTCTTTTATATATGACTTGTGCTTTCACCTTGCTTAATAATTCAACTATGTGTATTAACCAGAAAATACTTAGCAAATTTTCTTTGGATTTATCTAAATACTCACAGAGCAATCTAAGTTGCTACGTGAGCAGATGACTGAAGAAGCCTTAGATACATGAATCCTGCAGCTTCTCCTGTCTGCCTTGCCTCAGTAAGAATTCCAGCTCCTTCCCTCGCCCTGCAGAATTATCCACTATCCCATGGCACCTACGCCTGATGTCCACACTGTAAATCACCCTCTGGGTGTCCCCACAACCTGCCATATACTCATTTAAGAACTCAACAAGGTGTAGGCAGGTCTGCAGGTGTGTGTGCTTCCAGCACAACAGGTAACTGTGAGATAACACTGCCTACTGGGGTCAGTTGCAGTTATTTTGGGAACATGCATTCTTCCTCAACCTTGAATTAGAAATCATGCAACAGGTACAAAAGTTACCAGAGAAACACCAATGAGTGCACAGTACAGTCATCTAAGTCTCATTTCCTTTAAAAGAGGCTAAACACTATGCAGGCCCTTGTTTTTCATTCAATGTTTCTCTGGAAAACTAGGTACTGATGAAATCCTTACTGTGTCACGGACTTTTCTGCCATTCTACTAATGTAAACCTCACCTTTATATACAGCCAGGGAAAATCAGATTTTTTCAGGCTAATAAGCAAAATTTTTTCACTTTTTATAATTTCTCTGAAATTAATCAACTAATGAAAGTATTACTTTATGTAAAATTATTTCATTGAAAAATGAACTATATCATCAATTCCTGTAAGATGAACTACCATCTCTAAATGTCAGATATTCATTCTAGTCAGATACTGATCACTTGGACTGGATTCAATTTGAATTAATATTTAAATAATTTCTCTTCTATCATGTGCTCCCTGATCAAACCACCTTTCCATAGAGGCATTTTTTGATGTTAAAAATAAACATAAAACAAAAAATGTTTCCTTTAAGTCTAAAAATGTCATCAGTAGTAAATATATCTTTTCTTTCCTTACTGCCCAATTTCTGAAATGCCAGCTTATATTCTAGGTCGAATGATCTAACGATTTTATTTTGGTGCCCAGTCAACCTAGGTCTCCTCTGTAAAATCAGTGTGTATCATTTCATGGTTTGTCAGAATTGGCATTCTAGATCCAGAAAACGCTAATGCTG
This sequence comes from Pycnonotus jocosus, assembly GCA_013400435.1. NCBI lineage: Eukaryota > Metazoa > Chordata > Aves > Passeriformes > Pycnonotidae > Pycnonotus > Pycnonotus jocosus. Next base: position 260,624 of record VWYP01017353.1, on the reverse strand, counting down.
TTTACATCACGCCTAAAAATCCATTCCTCATTTCTCTATTAAGCCAGCCTGCTGGGCTTAAAAGCTGTTAGAATCCTACCTATCTATTAGGCATGCAGCCAGATCAGAGCCTCACAGGACTTCCTGAACCCATTAGAGAATGTATTATACTACCAGGGAGTCATCTCCTTTCTGAACCAATACAGTAGAAGCATCCAAGTATGTATCTTACTCTTATGGTATATATAGATTTGGACTTATGATTAGCTTCATCATAAAATATAAGATGCTGAGTAAGTATCTGCTGAAGAGACTGACTTGTGCCCCAAGACAAACTAGGCAGAACTATGCACTTTTACACCCAACTACATCAAAGGAAGGCAATGTTTGAGTGAGTATAGGTGGAAAGGGAAAGTGGATGGAACACACATTATCTTTTTTCTGCAGAGCTTACGGCCATGGTTACAATTTCCCCAAAGTGGAGGAGAGTGAGAAGGATGACAATGTAAGCACTATTACCTTAAATACAGGACAGCTAATGTGTAACTGCGCTGAAGTTCTGATCCTCTGTTTTCCATTTCTACTATTCATAGAAAACAGATTTCTCCACTGGCAAAAATAAATAAAGCACTGATGGATGACATCACTAAGGGAAGAAAACTAAGATAAGCTCTCAGGGATATAAATGGGCCCATGTAATGAAAAATGAGATTAGGATTGTTAGGAAAGCACTATGAGAGCTTTCCTGATTAACATTATGTATATTATGTCAGATCACAGAGTCCAGAGAGACTGGGGCTCTGTTATCTGTGTCATGTCACACAGCATAACACAGCTCAGCCTGTGGGATGCTTCCATCTACCCTGTGGGGTTTTTTTACCTGATCCAGAAGATGCAGATCAGTTGTTTGAAGAGTAAACACAGCTCCACCAGTCATGCTTCTCCTGTGTTTGCAAATGGGGCCACACTGTGTGGCTGTTGTGTGCTCCATCAGCGCATGACAGAAGTGAGATGTTACCTCCTATCCACACATGGACTGCTAAAACTCTATTGGTTGCAGCTGCCTGTGAGTCAGGAAACTTGGATCCAGCAGAGCCTGAGCAATTTCAAAGTGCAGTGCTCATTTCCCTCAGATTTCAGAGTCAGAAGAAACCAAGACAGGCAAGCGACAGGTGGGAAGTAATGAAGACACAGAGTAGTGCACTTAACTTGTGTGTGTACACGTAAAATGTCTACTACTCTAGTAATAAGTGGATATTTTCTAGTCCATGTATCATGAAACATTAAGAAAATTCTTACAAAGAGTTGCAATGAAAGAATATTTAGCTTCTAGTTTGCTCTCATCCCTCACAAGGGAGATATTCTGTGACTGCTTTCAGAAACAAGCTAATGAATGATACCAATTAACCACAACAATTACCAGTCTAGTTTTGTCCTCTGCCTCATCTGTTTTACTTTGTTGACAGCCATGACTTTGCTCACAGTACCATGAGTGCCCACCTGAGGGAAGAAAGCCTCTTTGAACCCCAGAGAACACCCTGATCTTTACCAGGTTAAGATAATAATATTTACCTTTGCTTTGCTTTCTATCCCTTCTCCTCTTAGTAAGGATAAGGGAATTAAAAATACAAGGAACAAGCTATACATCACTACTGAGTATTAATTTATGATGAAAAACAGACCCACATCCCAAAAAAATCTTACCCTTGTGTCAGACATCAGGAGGGAAAACAGACAAGGCAAGAGTGGTCTTGTGGCTTCCATTTAAGAGAGGACACATTTGCTGCTCTGGCCCATCCTGAAAGTCATGCTACTCACTACCACCATGGACTGAACACCTCCTGCAACATCTGCCAAGAAAGGAGCTCTCCCACAGACTATCCTTCACCTCCACCTTAGGAGAACATCAGACTGAGTGAATGCACCTCCTCTTCTGCAGAAGAGACCATTAAGGCAACTCCTTTCACCAACTCCCTTCTACCTCTGACGAGATCAGATCAGATTCTCCCTGACAAAGAGAAAAAATCCTTTGCCCCTATTCCAGCCTTTACTACAGATATTATATAACTCTAAGAAGTCTCAAAAAGTCTTGTAGTGATTATATCTCATAAAGATTAAGAATTAGGAAAAATAAATATTGATTTCATTATGTGATGCCATGTTTATGTCACAAGGTTCTCTCTTACTTTTATAGTTATTTCTAGAAAGCCTGTGCCAATAATAAGTAACTTCTTCCATCTGGGCTTGGTAGGACTTTGTAAAGTAACAGCCAAATTCTGCTCTGACTGAAATCACTGTTAAATTTTCTTCTGATCAAACTGGATACAACACCTTATAATAACTGTACAATCTCAACAGTGTCCACATTGTAGGTTTCCCTTTAAAATACAAACTTAGCGAAGGTCATTCATGGTTGCATACTATAGAAGTACTTCAAGAACAGATGTGCACTGCTTAGGAAACTCTCACTCTCTCAAGTATGATGCTTTGAACCTTGCCCTCCTCTACATGGTCCCTTGAAAGTGGGGAGCATATGTCTATATAAACAAGATGATGGATTATATGATGTGCAAAATCTAGATTTGATTTACTGTTTGTTTTTTTTTCTTCTCAGGAGCACACATACATTAGAAGTATGTTTATATATCAAGGGTAAGTTTCAAAATCAAAGGTTATGTAAGAAAAAGCAACTTTAAAGGAAGTTACAATATGCCTTTAAACACTACCAAAAGACAAACTTATCTCTGTTTACACCCCTATCAAACTTAAATTCTGTGTCAGTGCTGAGTCATGCCTCTCAACTGGCTGAACCATATCTGGTGAACCTCCATGCTTCCCATAAGCCTTGGTCTGCTCTGACTGGATGGCTTATGAAATTTGGCTATACTGCAGCACTTAGAAGGCTAAAAGCCAAAAACAGCATTGGAAAAGAACATTATAAATGTCCTGAGTCCCAGAGATTAATGAACTTTGAAACATGTTTTTGCCAAAAAACTAAGTGAATTTCTCTAATGTGTTATGAAACATTATTCACACTGGGACTGCTTGACACAGCTGATGTGCTGGAAGAAATCTTCTCCATGGCCAAGATACCACATTTTATTGCAAGTGGGAATTGGTTCCTCCAATCTATTTCAGATCTCTCACTACTTGCTTAGAAACTGATTTCTCATTTTTTGTTTACATTGCAATTCTCAAAAATAGCTCACATGATGGGGGAAAAAAGCAACAATTTTGAAATGTTTTCCAATTGGAGAATGAGTTTTGGATGTAACAACTTTGAGTCAGTAAACAAAAGCTTTTTGAAGGGGACTTATCCTGTGTATTATACATTCACTAGAAGGAAAGTGGAGGAGGGGTAGAGAAGAATAAACCACAAATGAAGATAATGAGTACTTTATGTGGACGGGAATTTCTGGAAGATCAAAATCATCTACAAAATATTAAGGAAGTGCCTGCTACAGGAAAAACACTGCAAGATCTGTAGAGATGGTTAATGTTCTCTGCTTACCTATTTTTAGGACTAGTCATTTAAGAAATGCTTTTAGTTTTCTTTCCTAGTCTACCTCCCATAATTTTTTTTTTTAATTAAAAACTCCCCAAAAAAGCTTGTTTCCATTTGCCTGAGTGGTCCAATCTGCTTATTCTTTTATTGCTTTGAAAAATGTTATTAAGGAAGCCTTAACAATCAAGCTGAGCAGACCATGTTTTTCTCAAATCTAATTTCTGCTGTGCTTTTTCTTAGCTTGAAGAATGAGGGAGGGAAATAACTGCCCAACTCCTATGTCTATCCAGTATGGTTTTAAGAGAATCCTGACCAGAAAATCATTTTGCTAGACCATGGTTTTCCCTAGCAAGTAAACTACATTTCTGAAATTCAAATAAATAACTGCCAAGAAAGCTAGGTCTAGCAGAAAATAAATAGAAGAAAAATCTTGCCACAAGTCACATGAACAGTGACAGATTCATTGCTAAAAGTATGGCATAATCCAACTGGGATGGCTTTTATTAGATTTGGTTTTTCACAGTTAAATCTATTCAAATAAATAAGGTTCTAGGACAGCTGGGAACCAGCAAAAAATACAGCAAGGGACTAAAATACTACACTGAGTTTAACAGACATATCACAAAATCTGGAGCTCCGTTCTGTATATGCAGTGTCATCCAAGAAGGTATCAACATTTCATGAACTCACTGTCTTACAGTTAGAATGCTGCTGTCATTGGCCCTGCAACTTCAGCATCCTTAAATTTCATCCTTCACAACCAAAGATATTTCAAAATTATGGTTTTACTTTCAGATAAGTAAATCTGCTAAGTAACCTGTTACCTGGGTAGGAAACCAAAACTCCAAACTTTCTATTTTAGCTTTAGTTTGATACTAGGTGAGCTCAAGCAGCAGACAAGATATTCCAGGCAGTCTACTGCCTAAAATTGTAAAACAGAGCTGCTTTTGTACCTTCAACTCAATTATTGACTAAAGCCATCACCTTTGGCTTCCTGATCCAGAACTCTTTCTACCCCAAATGAGAATTTCTCATGTTTGTCATGAGTGATTTGGAATTGATAAAGAAAAATATCTGAAAATTCTTCTAAAGTTGCTTTACTCTTTTTTTTTTTTTTAAATTCCTTTCCATGTTTTTTGTTTTACTTCTGCTGCTCTTTACTTTGCAAGAAAAATTTTCACCTACAGGCAACAAAAATCTTTTACTGTATCTTCCAACTGAAGGACAGGAAACTATTATGTTTTTCTCAGTTACTAACTCTGCACCTTTCCCTAAATACTTTCTAGAAATGATAAGAAGCTATTTCTCTCCTGAGTTAAAGCAGAAATAATGCCAATATAAAATCAGTAAAAACTGCCTGTAACTTGAACTTCTACTCTAGAGATCCTCACTTTCATATCAATTTGTGGTATGTTTGGCTGTATGTTTTGTGTTATGCAGGCCTTTGAAATTAATTGGTTGCTGTAGCATCCCTGAATCCCAACTGGAGAAAGTAGATCTTAGGAGGAAGCTCACCAGTACTTTTAAAAGCATTTTTATTAAAGGAGCAGTAATGTCTCCTGTCACCTTCTAACATCTTTTAATGCGAAGGAAAAAGAGATGCTTACTTGTCACTAGAGACTGAGAATGCAACTTTCCTTTATTATTTTCTACAAAAATGATTGCTCTACATCTTTGCTTCATCAGTTTGCAGATTGCTGAAGAAAAGCTTCCTGTTTTAGGCCACACACTACCTTGCAAAAAACCTCCATGAATGCAGGGAATAAACAGTAACAAAAATACCGTCAGCACAGAACAATATTAATCATTAAAAGGAACTCTTCATGTTCTAAATAGTAATGCACTACCCATCTCTGAATTCTGACAGACAGGAGTTGACAAATGCTGAATTTTCATTTGTTTTTTGTTCAGCAGCTGCTTTTCCAAACCATTCCCAGTTGAAGAACTCCCAGGACTCTGGCATGCATCACAAATCCCAGCTTTCAGCAGATGTTGACAGCACAGTATCTACCCTCACACAGAGACTTTAATTCACATGGAAGTTCAACAATGCAATAAAAACTTGACTATGCAGTAAACAGTCAATACAAATGAACTTATGATGCGGCAAGAACAGCTTATAAAGCCTCCAGGCAGTTATCACATTTCTAAATCCATTCTAGAATGTGGAGAGGAAGAAGGGCTGATGACACCAGGAGGCGAAGCAGAACCTGTACAGGACCCTCTGCCCCAGAGGGCAGGTGCCTCCTGAGAGGGAGGATTACACTTTTTGCTGACATTGGCAGCCACCCAGTTCGGCAACAGAGACACACACAGGGTGCCATATCCCAAATTATGCTAAACATAGACACAGGGATGCTTTATCACACTTGAGAGAGTAAAGTCCTTCCTTCTCCACTCCCTTTTCACATCTAAGTGGGGTCAAATTCTTTGGTTTCTGAACTATTTCTGATTGCTCTTTAGAGCTGCAAGTGCTACTCCAGCCTCCTACAGTTAACCTGTGCTTCAGTACCACAAGCTTTTTTATAGCATGCTGTTGACAACATTGCTCAAATTAGCCCTGACAAAATATACATCATATACACCAATAGGTTGAACTGCAGGGCTGGTTCTGGCAGTTGTATGACAGTTCTATTACAGCACAACTACACCAGAAACTACAGGAATGAAAACGTGAACAAGATTGATTTTTCCTCCTTTGATATAAAATACTTGGAAATTATACATGAAAATAATGCTCAGCTCCTTGTTGTCACTGCAAATGAATGCATACATAAAAAGGAAATCCACTGAACTTTCACTGTAAGACAACCTACATTTTCCATACAGAAACTTTGGCCTATATTTGGTGTTTCAATCTTCCTGAGTGCACTGGAGAATGTGTTGGAAGCATGAGCAATGAAAAAAAAGGGCACACAAACATGTTGGTGTGCATTTCTGTAAACTATTCTCTTCCTTTGAAAGCAACTAGATGTTAGGTCCTTGAACAAGGCTAACACACACACATACAGAAAGATTAAAAATAGGCAAGAAAAAATTGGACTATGCAGACTGCAAATATAAATGATACGATGTTATCTCACATGGCTTTAATGTATGAAACAAAAATGTATGAAACAAAAATTAAAAGAGAAATATGAGAAATTAGAAGAAAAATTAGTCAAATTATACCTAGCATCCCAGACAGCTGTATCAATCCTGTGAATGTAGTGCTGTAGTATTTGAATTTCACACAGCATTCACATGCTATTTCTATAGTCTACATAACAAACAGAAGACAATTTTTTTTATATGAGGCTTTAAAAGTAGTACTTGGTTATGGGCTGCCAGAAGAAAACCAAGTGAAGCATTCCTCTAGCTCCTTGGGAATTCATATCTCACACCTTTTTTTCAGTCCTGTTTCAATCTTCCCCATGTGGCTGAAGTATTTGATTGTTTACTGGTCTTAGCAGTCACAAATGTCAGTCTGGAACATGACTTGCATCCAAACATGCTCTTTTGACTACACCTGTAAGCATAAAGCTCAACGACTTGGCTTAGGGGAAAAAAAGACCCTCTTCAGTATCAATATGGTGCCTAAGTTCTTCACAATAACCTGTCCATTGGAGACCTGTGGGAGGTGTAATTAGTAATTTCTGATGAAAAAGTACAGTGACCAGAATTTTTTGTTTTTCCAGACAGCAAGAACTTTCCATTCAGGAGGCTTCCCCTTGTAACTGATGGTGCAATCATTTCTTCAGTGACAACTGAGTCGCATGCAACCAATGCTGGAATTACCAGGCTTGACTTAACAGTGTCAGAAATGGCTGCTGACGGCAGATCTTCGAGTCTGCTTCCCCACAGCTAGAGCTGGCACCTCTTGCCTGAGAAATGACCTGGGGAAGCCAGCAGGCTTTAAAATATACTGTTTTTAAATGCAAAGCCTCTGGTATCTTAGAAGCACTGTATTTAAAACATAGGATCAGACATATTTTGTTGTTGTAAAGTTATGAGTTCTTCACACTTTTGTTCACAGGGGGCAGATTACTTTCTCAGAGAGCAGAAATAAGGTAAGCAAATCCTTAGACTTAGGCACACACAGAGCCTCGCCAAGGACAGCAGAGCATGCTTGAGTTTTACTCCAGAGCAGCACCACACCACCAGATTCTACAGCTCCCTGAGGCAGCTTTCTCTAAATAAAAGCTGACTATCTCTGTCAGTGTTGCTTCTCTTATGAGGCTGAGAAGGAGGCAGGGTTTGAATTTTCCCTGGCAACTCTAGGCCCCCATTTCCAGCACTGCTATGACAGCTGGGGCAGATGTAGCTGGCATAGTGGCCAGGGGTTTTGCAGCCAGGTGTATTTCCAGTCTCAAACACTGATTCTTACACTGCTGGGCATCTGTTTGGTTTTGATAACAAACCAAAATCTTCAGCTAAATAAAGGGCAACAATATTAAACCACGAAGCTGACTCCTAGGAATGAAATAGTAACGTAGAAGAATATTCTCTTTGGTCTTGAAGAGACTGATCAAATCCTATCGTAAATCTGAATGAGAACTGTACCTTTACTGTGCAAAGAGAATTGATCAGCAATATAAAAATAGGACAGCAAAACAGTAATTTCTTCTCCATTATGGGAATTGTACAACCCAAAATAAACATCTTCCTATCCACCAGCTGAATGTAAGACTTATTTTCAAGGCTGACAACTGCCTGCTCTATCCATGTAATTTAGAAGCCTGAAGTATTTCTATTATTAAAATCCAGCATGTGGTAGAGATCTGGTTTTGTCTGAATAGGTCCAAGGCACAGACCATACTAAGATGAATTTTTTTTCTGACAAAAATGGAAAAGTGTTACTTTACTGAATTTCTAACTAAGAATTGTTTGTCTAAAATAACAACTCGAGCAGTATTGGAAGGGCCACTTTTATAATAAGAAAAATTAAATTTAAGAGAATTCCTCCTGTGTGAATTGGAACACACTGTTAATTTTTTATCTAACCTTCCTTAGTCAGCGGTTATTATGTTTGTGTACTTTTTCCCTACATGTACAATATTTATTTTAAAACCAAAATACTCCTTACGAAATTAATGAAACAGCATATTTTAACTGAATTCTTTAAGGGTAGATTGGCTAAATAAGGATATTAGAAGAGGGAGACATTTTTGCAACCTTCTCCTTATTTTAGTGGGGATTTTTTATTACAAAAAAAAAAATCCCACAGAATTATACCAGTGCTGTTTTATAGAAAATGTAAGAGTGAAGCTCGTTTTTCGCAATGAAAGCTTAAACTACTGTTGTGCCAAGAATTACTACAGCTTTATTATTTACTTCCTGCACGATCCTATCAAATTTCTGTCAAACCTCCCCAAACCTTTCCAAATTTGACCCTGTTTCCAAATCTGAGCGTTACCAGCAACTTTGGAGGGATGGGGAGAGTCAAGAGGTGATAAATCTCTTCATTTCCTCATCTAGTTTGCTGCTCAATCTTACTCCATATAGAGAACTCAACCTTGTTTTCTACAGCTCACGAAAAGAAGGCAAACTCTAACTCCAGAGCAAAACATCTGTGGTTTTGCTTTTTGTAGGCTCAAGCAAATTATTAAAATTTGTGTAAGATTAAATTTCAATGCTTTCATGGTTAATTGACATACATTATCTAACATTTATTTCTGTAATTTCATTTTGCTGTCTTCCTTGCTCATTTTGCATTCTGAAGGAGAGAAGGGCAGTTTTTCAGCTGACCTAATGAAAACACTGCCATGACAAATGAGAAATCAACCTGTGTGCAGTGGAGTCTGGCTGGAGAGAATGCTAATTCTCTGCCTCAATACTGCCTTCAAAGAGATTATTCAAGGCTCCCTCTGACATGGAACACAGTGACCAGCCAACAAATGCTAGAGATGAAAATAACCTTTATCTGTTTTAACAAAAAGGTGAACTAAAAAAAGCAGTCAGTCTTACCCTTAATGTTTACTATTAGCAATGAGCAAAGTGACTTTTAGTGCTTATTGAGTAACTTTCATTGACAGGGTTTTTACTGTAGATTTTTAAATTGTTAAATCAGCATAATTTATCTACATAAGGAAAAAGATGCAAAAAATAAGCAAGAGAAACCAAATTTTTTTTAAAAAATTACCTGTTACTGACATCTAGCATATGCCTAAGAAACCTGGTAAAGAGATTTAAGCTACAGTTTTGCATACAAAAACTGCATACACTAAAGCTGTGAACTTGCTGTCCTTGTCAACTGGGTGGACTTGTTTATAGAATTCAAGTATCAAACACCCAAAGCATGAAGACAACTCAAATGAAGAAATGAGGCTCAGCCCCAGTCTATCAGAGATGCACTAATGAACCAAAGCCAGCAAATTAACCAAAATACTAAAAGCAATGAAAACCTTCTTAAGGTGACAAAATGTACAAGTGGAGAAATGACCTGAGATTTCTAAACTTCTCCCTGCAGAAAACCAGCGTGATGTACAGTATGTAGCTTATACCACCATGAATGCACCTAGCTCATTAGTACTAACTTTTTTTCTGAAGCAGTATTCTTAATGAATTTTAAACTTACAGTAAATGCCTAGCCCTCCTGAGAACTGAATCTTAAAACAGGACACTACCGTGACAACTCTATTAGAAAGCACAAGTTTTTAATATCTAAAATTGCTGAAGTAATTTAAACATCTGACGAGAAAAAAACACAGGTTGCCAGCCTCGCATAAGACATATTTCAAGGGCAGAACTGAAAACAATATATATATATAGTGTAGATACAGCAGTTCCAAAAAAATAATTAATGAAGTCTTACTATCTACAGCAAAGAAGTTGGAAAACTTGCATAGTTCACATTATTTCTAAATGTAATAAATAAACCCCCAGAAAATACACAATTCTTCTTAAAGTCTCAGAAATAAGGTGTATAATACTGTTTAGGAGTGTGTCAACCCCACTAATAGCCAGATACAGGTGGTGAACTCCATAGCTCAGTTGTACTTTACATGCTTTCCTCAAGGCAACTCTTGGTGCTGCTATGGGTATTAGAAAAATACTGAAACAATTCATCCAGCAACAGCTGTTAATTGTCCCCCAAAAATGCTCCTCTGACAGACAGAGAGAACATAGTGCTTCACTTGTGCTTTCCCAGGATAGATTCCCTACCTTGAGGCACCCTGCCATGTTATTTGGTACAGGTCTGCTCTTGTACATTTCTAGAAGGCATTTCTCCAAACTATTCTGATATTCTCTTTCATTCTACAAAATAACAACGTATGTGAATGGACTGTGGTTCAAGTTCACATCCTGTATTACAATTAACCAGTTGATAAAGCCTTTAAAACCCCTCAAGTGGACAACTAGATTCCCAGGAACTACGCTTTCCAATCCAAGATTATTATTAGCTAACTCATGGCAGAGTTCTTCAACAAATCCATCCTCTCTGTCTTCAGCCTGATGACCATAAATGTCAAGGCAGCATTACTGGTCATTAGTTATCCCTCCTTTTATTTTCCCTCAGTGGTATTTTTGTCACTTGATTCCATCAGTTTACTGTGCATTAACTTCAAAGGCAGTAATCTTTAATCATCATGTTTAGTTTAGTATGATTTGCAGTTTCCTATTATGTTTTCTTCCATTACAGTTATAAGCAAGAAAAGGTAAAAGCACTACCTTTCAATTGCCATTTGTAATCTTCATAACCTTACATCAGCTTTATATTAGCTCTGTCTCACCTAAATGGTCTGAAGAGGAATTGAACCAAGGGCTTTGGTATTTACTAAATGTTCTTTTTACATTATTCATGGGCAACTGTCAAAGCATCAATAGAGAGTCAGTAAACCTGTCTGCACGTGAAAAATAGAAAGCTACAAGACACACTGCACAATAGGTAGTTGAAAACTGTTTTCTAGGTAAAGATTTACATTTTGCATGCATCAAGATGAGATGTTTAACATGTTCCTAGGATGATGTGGAAAACAGCCCCTGGAGCCCTGCTGGCTTTCTCCCCCCATTCCCCCCAGCAGTTTTACGTTTAGCCATGGAGACACTTTTGAACCATCCCATGATCTGCATTTGGCTGAAACTCTCTGGCTTAGCCAATTTTACAGTAACAGAAAGGGCAGCTGCAGTGGAGTGGAGAGGCTTGTTTTCACCTAAAAGTAAAGTAACACACCTTGAGGAAAATGTCATTTGGCATTTTCATGTGATCAGAACTACATTTCATCTCCTTAATAAGATCTTCAAATGTCATCCCAGTTCATTCACACAACAGACTGGAACATGGGTCATATAAACAACCCCTTTCCTTCCAGCCATCTACATCTTTCAGAAATTACTAACAAAAGACATCAGTATACAAAAATCCACCCCACACTGTTTCCTCCTCATTTACTTTCTCATCGTTTTAAGATCAGAACTTGATAATTGCTTCTGTCTTAAGGGATGGTGAAATGGGCAGTGATCTTACTCGCTTATTTTATACACAGAAACACTACAGCAATACCGTCGTGAGGAGGTCCCTTCCTCTCTGACACTTTTGGTGACTGTAAAACTCACCTGTTTCTCTTCTTATTCAAAAATACCTTTACTCTGCTGTGAACCAGAACATTCAAACACGTACCAGGAGAGTACTGCTGTCCCTATGCTCCTGAGAAAATATTTTTTCTGCATGAGGCAGCAAAAAAATTTACTGTGGGGTACAGAAACAGACAAAAATGACTTGGACCTAGTTTTAAGAAGCAGAGGTGAGGCAAAAGCAATTACTGTCTAATGGACATTTGGATAACTACACATGAGAGAATGGAAATTCACTTGTGTTGCCATGTTTCAGCACTGAGTATTCCCAGACAGAAATGCTTATATGCTCATCATTGGAGAAGACAGACCAGAATCTTACATATTCTTTTAAAAGGACTATTTTTGACACAGTAACAGGTCTTCAAAACTGGGAGTCACCCCATATGCACATTCCCACAATTTAGCTTAGCATGTAAGGAACCCCTATGAGGCAGAAAAACCTCAACTGCATTGGGCTGAAAGTCAGGTCTTCCAGTTCTCAGTTAGTGCTCTCCAGAAAAAGACAGCTAACCCATCCTCTAACTGTAAAAGGTTGTTTCTTTCAAAAACAAAAACACCAAAACAAACAAAAACAAAACCAAAAGACCCAACACCTGAGACCTTACTGCATTTTGCCATAGGTCTGCTCTGACATGAAAGCATGAGATGCTCTTTATTTGAACACATGAAGGACATTAACCACTTCAGAGGATTTAGATAAAGAAATACTTAAATCAGGATTCATCCCATCTCATTATAGCACATCACAGAGAGGTCCAAGTTACAAAAGCTACCACGCTATGTAGGCTCGTTATGTAATGAGCAGGGAGAGACAGGCTGTGATTCATGTGTTAGGTATGTATTGGTTGCAAAGAATAGGAAATGTTTGAAGATGGAACAAAATCAGCGTAGGAACCTGGGGAATTATCAGTCAGAGAAAATACCCACTATATTTGAAACCTCCTTTTTAAATAGAAATTGGGATTTGGACACCCAGCCCATTAGGCAGAGCTCTCATTTAGATCTGTTCTTTTGCCTATTTCCTAAAGCAAACTAAAAGATTAAGAAATAAAGTAACATTAGAATTAATCAGTTTATTACCTGGATTTGCAGATACAGATGCAGTAAGTACCCTTTGCTTGATTCAAATCATAATAGTGTGCTAAGCCCTTAAAGTCCTGAAGGCAACTTCCAGCATTGAAACATCTTATTCTGCCTATGTCATCTCTTTATTGCTAAATGAGTATTTATTGTTGCACAAAAACAGCTGAAAAATGCAACCACTCATTTAAATTGTCTTTAGGAGTTATGAATAATGACAAGTGCAAAATGGACAAATAACTTATGGTCAAAAGCCATTAAGGTAAAATTACTGTATTTCAGAGTATAAAGGTAAGAAACAGTAATACTTTAACAACAAATCAGGCAGGAATTTAAACAATAAAATAATTGTTTTCTGGCTACATGCATCTTCCCTGAGCTTGTCAAATTTCTTTAGATAAGTTATTATGTATCAAATCTGGACAAAATATGTTCTTATTCAACAATAAAATAACTTTCTCTACACTGGACAGTGTACGCAGTGCTGACAAATGATGACTCATACAAAGATTCCAGAGCACGACTATAGGAATAGTACCAATGTATGAATTATAAATACTTTTTTATTCATTATTATTTGTAATATTAATACAATGTATGAATTATTAATACTATTAATACCCAGTTCATAAATGACTCTGATTGTGTACTTGGGGACTGAAACAGCAGAATGCCTACTTCATCTCATTAATTTTTTCTCAAAATATGATATGTAATTATCTGGCAATGAAGTCACTAATAAAATAGCTAGTTACTATTAAAATATTAATTTTAATTAGCTCAGTTAGTAGGTGGTTGTATTCAGTGAAAGAGAATGGCACTGCTTTTACAAAACTGTATAAGAGAATGAAAGCTCAAGATGCAGAACTTCACCTCTAAACTGTTTCTCACTAATTGTTAACAAATTTCCTTTTTCTGTCACTTGCTGATCAGTTGAACAAGTTACAGATTTGTAATGTCAAAATGAGAATTACTCAAGAAAGTAAAGTATTAAAACTGTGCAAAGTTCAGGGCTGACAGTCTGAGTACAAAGCAAAGCTCTCATTTAAATGCTGCTGCCTAGAAAAGGTGAAAAAGATGTCTGTATCATCCGAATTAGTCATCTGCACTGGTGAACATCTGGAGGAAGTGCTCTCCTTTGAGGGGGTCTCCTTCTCACTGCTGACTACAGAGAAACCGCAGTAGCTTAACTGGACACACAGTTTCAGATCACTAAGATTTGCTTAAATGTCTAGAGGAGTCAGTGGTCACCACCAGCACCACGGGCTTTTTCTAAACCATTTTTCTTTTTAACTGCAACAGTTCAATGATCCAGATCATTCTGAGGGCTTCCAAGTACTAACACCAATATATGCCAGAGGACAAGAAGATCCAGCTCAAACCAAGGAGGATGCCAAACCTTCTCTATTGATGGCAGAGCAGATTTATAGAAGAATAAAGAAAATTGCTTCTCACAGTACAAAGAATGCCATTATTTTCTCAGTGTTTTTGGAGCAGAAATTCTTTTGGCCTGCACAAGCAGAGAATTCACTGAGTCGTAGTTTCCACTTATAAGTAGAAAATTCTGCTTCTTAGTGATTTCCAATAATTAACTTTTCTGATATTTTATCTAATTAACTAATATTACAAAATAATATTTGATGCCAAAATTATACTAAATTAATCCTATGATTTTACCTGATTGTGATCAGTGATCTATAAAAAACTCTTTATCAATATTTCACTTTTATCACAGAAAAAGAAAATTATCTCAGCTTTACAGTTCTAGAAAACAACCTTGACAGTTTTAAAAAGCATCAATATCAAATACAGGAATCAGCACTGTCAGATACAGGTAGCAAGATCTTGGAACTTTAAGCAGGTGAATGAACTAAAATGACACTGAAGGATGTAAAGGAGTTTGGGTCACTGAAGAAATTGTCCTGGTAAAAATACAGCCTTATACAATTAGTCCATCAGCTATAACAGGTATAACAAAATTTTGCAAGGTTGTCTCTCTAGTTTTAGAAAAATGTCTGATTTAAAATATTTAATTATAAGGAAATTACAAAATCTGAAATGATTGTGAATAGTAACACAAGTTAAAACTAGTGGTCCAAACAACAACTGGCACAGGACTGACAGTAGCCCAGCAGATAAGAAAGGCGGCAACAGTAAGACTACTCACAATGTACAGCTGAACAGGAATTGGCAACATCCCACATATGTGTTAAACAGATGGAAGTGCAATCTCTATTCCTGCTCTGAGACAGGGCTTCTGCCAGCATCCCAAGTGTTGACACCACATGGTGGAGTGGAGAAAGGAGAGGTGGCAGGGGAAGCTGGCAGGAGGTCAAGCAATGCTATGAAGGAGCTGTACAACTGCAATTTCTTCAAGGCACTAAAAAAATTTACATCTTTATTTTTTAGGAGAAGGAGTTAGCCAGTTGTAAAGCACAGTACTCAGGACACAGCTGGTAGGTGGTACTTGACCTGGAAAATAAAAACTGATCCAAACATACATAGAGGGGAAATGTAGCTCAGGTGTAGGCAGCTAGACCCCACAGAGCTGCTCTTCAGTTGGGGGACGTAGTATTCAGCTATCAACTAGTCTCAGATAAAGAATTTTTTGTGACAAATCCTGAGACAATTTCCAGCCAAAACCGAATAAATCTAGTCCCAAGAAGACAGAGGACAACACACAAAGCAAGGACCTTCTGACTGCACCTAGGAAACTTACAGCAGTCCAGAGCACCAACAGTGGAGCATGGCCCCAGCACAACCCACAGGGGCCAGCACAGGAAATACAGGCACAGAAGACACAGTCAGAACAAGAGTACTCTAAACTCTGCAAACAAGCTCATCTCCAGCAATGGCCATTGCCAAAACAAGATGCCAGCTGTAGGTGGTAGACGTAGCTGACTCCCTCTGAACACTTCAGTTCAAGCAGACTCCATTGACAGTATTTAAAATTTGGGGGAACATAGGTCCCTCCAAAGTCCACCCACTCCAAGGAGTAAAATGAGAGAACAGATGATGAACACTTTGCTGAATCTGCACAATAAACACTTCAAGAAGCAGGAAAACAGAAAGAATTACAGAACCGGCAATGAAGTCAATATTGCAGAACAGCTGTCAAGGCAGCTTCGCAGATCTAGCTTCACATCATGCTTAGCAAGCATTATGGTATAAGTTACACCTAATTCACATTTTAAAATACTGAGTGCCTAAAGAAGTACCAGTGGGGAAATGGTATTTACATAATACAAAAACACCAAAAACAACTTCTTTAAGGAATTGCTCTCGTTAAAGCAGATGCAAAAAAAGACACTCTAGTCTCAGTATTCTGACCCTTTAGCAAGCGACAGGAAGCCACAAACACAAGGTAGTTTCCTCAGCCTGATGAGAAAGCTCAATGAAACAAACATTCTCACTTCCCAGGTGAGAGACCAAAGAAAACAACTTCCTCTCTTTCCATGAGTGTAGTTTCCTCTCCACACTCTCAGTTCCATTCATACAGAAACACAACTAAGGACCTTAACTCCAGTGACCAAAAAAAGTCATGTGTCAGCCCTGCTCCCATAAACCTCATACCATGTTCCATGGTTAGTGCCTGAGTTTATCTATTCAGATCCATAAAAGCATTTCTTAGCTTTCTGCATCAACAATTAAAAACTATATTCACCCTACTCAAGAGCACCAAGGGGTAACCATGCAGCAGACTCATCACACCCACATCTCCTGCCTTAGCAAGCAATCATACATGCAGGGTTGATCATCCCACAGAGAAGACGCTGCCTTTTATTCCCATTAGTGAATTTAATTTTCTCAATTTCATTCTGAAGCTCCCCTTAATGGTTTCCTTAAATTCACAGAACAGGCTATTTTTCATGCCACCATGTTGAGTGGGCAAATGTGTAGTAACAAATTCGGTTGTACATAATGTATTTGCTGGGGAGAAAAATCATTGTACTAAGCCCTAGCACCACTAAAAAAATACTAATTTGTTTGCTTAACTTAGTAATATTGAAAATTTATTTAACTGATTATATATTAAAAAAACTGACTAATTTTCACAGCAATAGATTAATTACAAGGATGTTTCAATGTGATTGAATACGCAATCTCTGCATCAACTATCATACTTTAAAAATAGCAATTGAGTATGTTTCCCTAACCACCAGCTGGAAGTTTAATTAGTTAAATGGTAAGTTCTAGCACTTACTTCCAGAAGAGATAAGATAAATATTAAATTTTTTTTCCAATAATGTACATACTGTGGATGCCACTCAAAAAGACAGTGAATGCAGTTTGGGAAAGTTTGCATCCTTTTATATCCCTTACCAACCTCTGAGGCACATACTAAATATAACCAGGGTTAATTTTTTAAACCATTTATCTTTCGATTTATTATGACTTCATATTTGGTGATGCCATATTTTAAAATTATACTAGGCTGGTTTTAGACAGTAATTAGTTCTATATAAAACCCAACAGCCAAATTGAATATAAAGTAATGACATTATCACTTCAGAGCATAAACTGAATTGAAGCTACCTAATAAATTCTCTGAGCAAAGACAACACGTATCAGAAAGAACATCATTCTACCATAATTTTTATTATATAAGCAAAATCAGCTCAGAGCAGCTCATGAACAAAAAGAGCAAACCCAGATGCTGTAGTTGTAAGCACAGTGTTTTATCTTCTGTTAGTAAAGAGAAATGCTGAGGTTTTTATGTGTTTGTTATGTACATTTGAACATAACATTTAATCTCAGATAACTGACTTATCTTGGTAAAATAGGAGCCTTTTGTCCATTCTACACAAGAAATTGCTAATGAGTAAAAATGTATTACTCTGTTATAAGCAACTTTTTAAAGCATTGTACATTAATTCTTTTTTTTAACTCCTGGCTTGAACAGTTTTAAAAGACAGCACACAATATTTACTTTCTTAGCCAAATGAACTTGCAATCATTGCTATTCAATTTACTTTACTTTCAATTTCGAGAGGAAAACTTCAAAAAGCACAGTAAGAAAAAAAAAAGAAAATACTTTCAAAAAAATAACATTTTAACTTTTTTCATAGCAAAACACTACTCTATATCAATCAAAATTCAACTGAAATTTCAAAAAAAATTAAATTCTGTGAATTAACTAAGTTTATTTTAAAAGTGGTTCTTCATTGTCCTGAAATTCTGGATCATCAATGTTGTAAGACTAATTTACATGCTAATAAAATCATGTAAACACACAGATAAAAAGCAATCTGCAAGAGCTCTGAAAAGACTGAATGTTTCATAGATATTTCTTTTTAATTTTTCCTCTAAAATGCCAGTAATTTGCTCACAAAGTATTTCTAATAAAGCAGTATTTTTATGCACACAGTATTTTTTTTTTGTAATATGTAAGCATGCTTATGTACTTACTGCATTCTCAGTACAATTTCAAAGTACTCCACAAATAAATAGTTCAAAACTCTCACATGAAAACTTCTGTGCTATGTGAAAAAATACTAAAGGAATTTATCATGCAGGTGATCTCTGTTCACCTTATACTTGAAATTAAAAAAAAAACAACACATGGAGTTCATCCAAAACAGTAACTTCAGCACAAGTACAGCAGCCTTTTATATACACAGAAGAGCAGTTAAGAAATATTTCACCAGGTCACACAGAAAAAATTCCAATCATCTTTCTTAGTCGAATCACATTTTAAACCTCAATAACCACGCAATGTAAAAGAAAGCCAGCCAGCAAAGACTGGTAGAGCAGAAGTACTTCTTACTGCTAACACCACTAGTCATATGTCCTTTTGCATTAAGTGAAATCTTCAGTCAGAAAAACAGAGAAGGAAAGGCAGTGAGAAGAGATGGACAGCAGTGAAGCTGCAGATCATGGTGGAAGAACACTCCAGACTCCCAAAATGAGTTGGTGAATAGTCCTGAAACAGCACAGCAAGGTGATTGGAAACACCATGCAAAGCAGGCCAAAAATCAAACATTTAGCACACTCAAGCTTAAAGATCAAAAGCTGTATTTTCCTGCAGAGCTCTCTGCACAGCAAGCCACAGGCAGCCCCCATGCACGAGGTTTGCTGTGTGAGCAGAGCCTCCCCTTCACACCGCCTCGCTCTGAACCAGTGAAGCACATTGGGGACAAGCTGCACAGCACGGCGACATGGCCTAATCAACACAGAACAAAGCCATCCCTGGCACTGGCAGCTCATCGTTTACAAACATGTGACTAACGTGAACATAGTGGGATCTTTGTTCTCATTCTGAAGCAATTATCAAAGAAGATTCAATGTGGAAAACTGACATAGAGGTATGTGCAAGTAGGAAACTCTTCATAAGTTTTATCTGAACATAGGCTTCAAAGACTAGAGTTTCTCATTTAGGAACTTACTATCAAAAAAAAAGTTCAATTGGCTTAATTTTTCTGAATTCATGGAATGATAATGAACTGGCTTTGAAAGGTTTAAAATAGAATTATACATTTACTTAACTCTTAAAATAATATCTGTTTAGGAAATAGGAAAACTGTGATCGCAAACTTACAACATTATGAAGTGTAGTATTTCAGGAAGGAAGTTTAAGCACTGGATTTTATTTGGAAAATCAGTTTAAAATTTGAAATTAAAATATCAGCAGAAGCTGATTTGTGGCACCACAGTATCAAAATATTAAATCACTCTCCTGCTTCACTAATTTCCAATGCTCACCCACAAAGCAAGCATAACCATCTGTAGCTCAGCTCTTTATTTCAGAAGTCAAAGTACGTCAGTGGTCTACTGAAAGCTGTTCATCACGCATCCAGAAGCAGAAGAGAGAATCTCAGTGAAGCTCTCCCCCCTCTACCTTTCAGAGTGTGGAATGTGAGATGGTGTCACCGCCACCTGCAGAAAGAGCTCTACAATTGACCTGCTAAGATTTTGTGTGTTATGAAAGGTGAACCCAGGTTTGCCATCCACCTGCTGATCTGGATTTAAAGCCTTAAGAGTTTATCAAAAAGTAGTATCAAGATACACAGACTGACACATATTCTAGAATGCTTATCAAATAAGTTAGCTGCCCTAAAAGAGGACTGACATTAATAATAATACAAAAAGGAGTGGGAAATATAATCTGAGATCTTTTTCTGTCCCTTATGCTCTCAGCAATTTCTAAAAATATTTCTGCCTATATATTGTTTTGTGTCATATAAAAAGACATTTGAGAATATGATCTTTGGGTTTTATGCCTCATTGTTATAAAATTAGCTTCAGATTATTCAGAATAGAAACATTTTTAAATGTTAAAACAAAGAGCGTACACCTAACACTTGGACCCATGTTTTACCTGCAGAACATTTTGTATCTTGTGTGTGCCCTAGGAATTGAATTTTATTAATTTCAAAAGAATTAAGATAGTTTTGACTGGGATAAAACAAAAAAAGACAGCCTACATTAAATTTTTAATGCTGAAACAGATCTGGTATACAAGATCAGTATGCACAAATGTCTAGTCTATTTGTGTTTACTTTCAGCACACCTTTTCAGAAACATTTTTTCAAATAGCCACAATTAGGATCTGTCCTTCATTTAATGAACATTCATATCAAATAGTTCCTGAATGTTCAGTGTATTAAACATATTTCTTTTTCTGTTTCCTTTGCATGTACTTAAATTGTAAATTTCATTGTACTGCAGCAGACATTAAAAAAAATAAAGTGCTGGTTGGTTGGGGGTTTTTTTGGTGAGATGGGGGAACAAATGGAGCAATTCTTTTTCGAGTGAAAATCTACTACATTCCACTTCCACAACCAAATCCACCTAAAAGTTCCTTCAATATGGGCACTATTATGGAATAATCTTTCAGATACGTACAGATGCACCCAGACATCAGCAAAAGCATATTTTCAGCTTTCCAGGTATACCTGCTTCTGCCCTCACTTAGCATTGCAGAACTGTCACTCCACAGGGCTTTCAGCATACTGTCAGTCTAATAAACTGTCTGAATAAACTGAATGGTTTAAGTAATCCATTGAACTATTTAAGCACATTTATCACCTCCTATCACCAACTTAATTCCCTCAGAACCGCTCTTCTGGAGAAAGTGTGTTTCCTATTCAGTTTCTTGTGCTAAATCACACTCTGGCATAGTCCCTCTCCCTTTCATCGTGAATGAGGAGCATCACCCAGCCCACTGTTACGGCAAACCTGGGCTAAACTCAGGTAATACAAATATTGTTATCATACATCTCCACATTGGGTAGTTTCTCTGAGAGAGATTATTTCAAAACATAATGGTGAAAAAAAGGTTTGAATTCCTCTGACCTAGTCTTTCATATTTATTTTTTAAAATATATGGGTCTCAGGCACTTACATTCACTTCACGTTCAGAGAAAACTGGGTTAAGTGAATCGTTATGGAAATATGCCTACTCCTCCTGAGTGATTAACTCAGACATAAATATCTACCTTTTAGATGGCTCAATTGGGTTAGATGAGTATCAGCAAAATATTTAAGGAAGCATTCTGAGGGATCATGAAAACATCCCAGACTTCCCCACACTTCCCAAGGCCTGAGCACAAAACTGCAGAGCAGCAGGGCTGACACAGGCAAGGGAAAGATAGCAGCAATGGCTCCATACTGTGGACACTGTCCAGATTTTCTCAGCTTCTACCTAAAAGAAAATTCTTTGCATTTGAGACATTTGACACAACTCTTTTGCCTTTAACAGGAAGATATCATCCAGGGGAACTAACTATGGAAAGGAATCTGTGTACAACCATGGAAATAATCTTTTCTCACTTCCCCAGTTAGATGGGGTAAAAATACTTCACAACATTTTTGAGGAGTTAACAATTTGTTTCCAACCTGTTTATGGAATCTGATTCTCAAGAGATCAAATTTAATGGGCAAGGGTATGTCTAAAAGGAAAGGGAATATAGATCTGAAGGTACTGGACTGCAGCTCTCAAGCAATCAAGCATATGAAAATATTTAATAGGCACAGAAAGCTGGAGAAAAATGAACACTGGAGAAGGCATTTTTATTCAGTCAAGTAAATTCATAACTGGAACATAAGAGTAGCTTGATTAGGATTCACATAGCTTAGTAATTTTTACAGTATAAAGGCTTTTCCTTGCTTATTGGATTACTGAATTAGGTGGTTGAAGACAAAAGAACTCTAATGGTCTTCCAAGAACTTGGGTGAAATTCATTAATTCACCTGATTCTATTTTTGAAAATTTCTCATGAGCTGCTACAACTGATTGTTAACTGCAACATCATGTAAAGAACAACACTAAATAATATGGGTTAGAGGCTTTGTCTGGCTATTCTGAAAGAATCTGCTTTTATTCTGGTATTTGCTGCGTCACACGAATTGTACTATGCTGAGGATGTTGCATACTGTCACTGTTTGTTTAACTACTGGAAAATTGCCAATAGAAAGAAAAATGAGAAATTGTTTTAATGAAGTGGTTCCCTGAACAATCTTGGATGAAAAGTCTCTCCATATGACTTTTAAGCTGTACCTCTAACACTTCATCTCTATACTTCTGTAGTCTTTATCATCTAAGGGTCTTATAGCTTTTGCCAACACACTTGACAGCAATCTTATACAGAAAGAAATTAATCTTATCACTCTATGATTAATAAACAATGAACATATTGGAAAGTAAGACAACATTATAATGGATTTGAAAATACTTCACTTCAAAAAAATCTAGGCTGTTAGGTATTAGATTTGTTTTCATATAGTATAGATTAAATTAATTACACAGATTACATAAGATCTTTTACATACAGTTTATGCTTCTGAGAAATTCAGTTTTCCAAAACAAGTCTTCTGTTTGGACTAACATTACCATGAATCCAAGTTTAGTCCTGTTGCCTGTATGTCTCAGCCATGAAGCAACATACTACTACTGAAATTTTCTTTGCCAATTGTGGGAACTGAAAAAGCAGAGGACTTCCACAGCGTTGCAATAAGCTTATACAGATAGAGGTTTGAAACAGAGTTGAATTTCAGGCCTTGATCTATTTGGAGCATAGAAAGTTTCTGTGCTGCAGGAAAAAAGAAAGAAGCAACTACTGTATGCTGTAAGGTGTAGGGTAGTGTTTATTGATTGGCTTAAGTACATGCTTGTAAGCTTTTTAGCATTAGCCTATTGGCTAAAAAAACCTTTTAAAGGCCTTGTAACAGAATTTTGGCTGCTGCTGGCAAGAGGTGAGATGCTGCCATCTTTCAATTGTCTCACTCTGTACTGAGACTGACGCTGCAATAAAGCTCATGGAAACGTCTTCTGGCAGTCCTGTCCCGTTATTTGAAAAACAAGATCCAACAGCCAATATGGTCCCATAATGTATTATGAAAAGCCATATATGCCAGAGAGAGGGATTCTTGCTGATAAAGAGTTTAGTTAACACTTAAGGATACTAAACCACTTATTATACTTTTAGTTTTTTATAATAGCAAAACCAAGCAAGGACAGGACCATTCATACATGCACTTGATAAAGATTCCGTGATAAAAATAGCCAAGGTAACAGTTTAGCGTATGCATGTATAACACATACCACCAACCATCATCAGTAATTCTTGCATCAAGGTCTCGTAACTTCTAAAAACACTAACACACAGCTTTTATGAAATAGTTCATCTTGGTTAAGGTTAATCTAAGAGTAAATAACCCTCCTCTGTAAAAAATACATTTTACTGTGCTTTACTGGTGTTTCTTGTATTTTCAAATTCCAGCTTTACAGTCCTGCTGCATTTTGTTAAATTAAAGGGCTATCTAACAGTAGCTTTCTCTTCCCAGTGCAGGTATACTCAGAGTCCTTGATTAAGTCAACTCTGAACTCCGCTTTTTAAACTAAATAAATTGAGCTTCTTAAGTCAGTCCTTGGAAGGTGTTTTTGCTAGACCAGAAAGTACTTTTGTATGAGCTATAAGCCTTTAGATCTTTCACAGTAGTGAAAAATATTATTTTGCTTTGGAATGTATGCGGAAGAACGAAACAAAACAGTAATATAATTTCTTAAGAAATTTAGCATTTTTTATTTCATATGATCAATAAAATTATTTGGAGACTTCTCATATGGCTATATAGGCTTTCACATAGTTGTAGAGAAAGCTAGACTCAATGATCCTTTTGGTTCCCTTCCAGCTCAGAATATTCTGTGAAGCTAAAAGGTCTCCTTTTTCTAAATCATGATTTCACATGTTCACATGAACATACTCTCGTACATGCTCACACATTCTTCATGTTTAACAGTGCCGATTCAATTACTTACGTTTCACAGTAACTTTTGGATTACTGCTAATTAAGTAATAGTAACATTTCAACACACAACACATCATATTTCCTCTCTGTTAATGAAATCCTAAGGCTCTTTCATTTAATAGATTTATGGAGTATTAAATGCAATTAATGATGGTCTATTTAGTTGAAGGAAATAACCACATTTACAAAGGATTAGTAAACTTCAAATTGTATTAAATCAAGAAAAGCATTAGTCATATTCATCTACCTGTATCTTATAATTTCCTAATGTTTTTTCTCATGTGATAGAATTCCTGCTTCATCATTCATTTCCAAGAAACATGAATTACACTTTTGTGGGTGCATTAAGTCATCATAATATTTACTTTATAAATGTTGCTTTATTACTAAGCACTTAGCTGTATACTTGTATAGAACCAAAATTAAATCATTTTTGCAGCTGTCAATGTGCCACACATTTCTACAGTACCAGATAAATCCATAATCACACTGCTGATTGTCAGCAAAACTACAATGGACAGTTTTATCACTGCTGGCAAACAAATGTCAGAGAGTCCTCTGAGAGCCCTGCTGTGCCATGACTGCTGCATGCAACATACTGGAAAATTGTACCTCTGGAAGGGTTAACCACTGCTCTCCTGCCAGTAAAGACTGAAGGCCACATAAAAAATGAGATAATTGACAATTAAAGTGTTGGGAGATTGTAAGTGGTTCAGTCATTATTGGGCTTGATCCAGTTCTGAAAGAAATAACTGAGAGAGTCCCCCTGATGATGCAGACAGTAAATAACACTACTAAAATAAATCCTATTCAAGTAGAGGCTTGAAATTGTTTTCTATATTTTACACATTTAGAACTTCTAAGAAAAGCAAACTGCCACCACTTATAAGTTTTATTTTTAGCACATATCCCTCTGAAATACTTAATTAGGTAATCTAATGTTCCACTTTACTACAACATTTAGCTCTGCAGAAACACCAATAAATGGTACACAAATTAAAGGCATAGCAAGGCTAAGGTTTTTTTATGACCTCTCTTTGCAATACAGAAGGCACAATAAACATCAACCAGTTTACAAAATAATCAAACATTGACACTTCACCAGTAAAGCAGGGTATCTCGTACCATTGGTGATGAAATTAACAGCAACCAATACACTAAGACTATCCATGCATTGCTGCCTGTGTTTTTTTATCCTCTTTGCCTTTCCCACCCTTTTTCACTCTTCATCCACTATTTGCTGTGAGCAAATGGCTTATTTTAAGGACCTTGAGGGATTCTCCATGAGCACACCTAGTCTTTTGCCAGTTTTTAAATGATAGTGCTTTCACCTAAAATAAATGTTAAATTCTGGAACAATTTCCCCAAGACCAAAAATGCCTTTTTTTCCTTAGTAGCAGTCACATTAGGCCTTTCTGAGTAGTTTTTCCTCAAAAAATAAGCTTCAAAGGCATTGCTTTAGAATATAATTTCATCCTAAAAAAGTGTAAAAGTTAGTGTGACCTACTTTATGATACTTGTATGCTTCCAAATGAACATCTAATTTGTACAATTAATGACACAGGTAAACAGTTTAAGAGGATATGAGAATTATTGACCCTTAACTGGATGGGAAAAAAGAAAAAAATAACCCCACAGATACACAAAAGAAAGGTGTTTGTTAGTGGGTGAGATTTGCATGAACTAATGACAAAGTCTGGAACCTTGTTAATTTGTAACTTTTCCATAATTTCTTAGGCAAAGTTGTGCTGACTTAACAGTACTTGTCTCCTCCTTTAATACTAGAGTATGACACCAAGACCTCTATGTGGCTCTGTCCCAGTTACTGCAGTTACTATCCCGGAGATGAAGCCAAAACAGAAGTTAGTTCATGGCAAAAACAGTGCCAATCTGCTTTGGCTAAAAGACATTCTTTCATAACCAACCAATGTCTTAATTTTATGGTACCATTTCTAAAACTACCTTCATGATCAGTGCAAAATTATAATTGCAGTATACTTACAGTATCTAGGTGCATTGTTGACAGTTACATCAGTGTGGTAGCAAGGAAGAAATATTTGGTTAATTGCTCAAGAATTTTTTCAGAAGCACAGGCATATTTTGCCACTGTTGTTGAGCCCCATTCTCCTAGACTGCCTCCTTAGCAATTAACCCAATTAAGTGAATTTAAACTTAGGTCACATGGGTTTATGACTGCTAACATTAATGCTTCTGACAGTGGAAAAGGCACCTGCTGTTATGCACCTATATTGGCCTGAGTTTCCATGGGATTTAGTCTCTACTGACTTTTTTTTTCCAAAACAAGGATGGCAACTTCCTAAATGAAAAGGATAACCACCTGTAGCTTTCTAGGAGCCACACATTTCCAGGATAGTAAGCAGAATGAATAATAGACCTTGAAAAAAATTACTGAATTAGAGAACTGAGGGAAGCAGGGGGAAGGGGCAGTGGGGGCATGGAAGGAAGAACAAGAAATTGAAGTGGAATTAAACTACTAAGAGCAACACTATTTTATCTACAAACAAATCTGACCAGCATGTGGTCATTGAATTACACTCCACTTGAGCTGGAGAACATTAAGGATGCTTGATGCAGTCTCTCAGACTGTGCTGAAAATAGAGACGTGGTTCATACAGATCAGAAGGTGGCCATTCCTTTTTCCTCATAGCTGAGGATGTGCCATTTTGCCTTCATTACAAATGCAGAGTGTATGCTTGGCCAAAAAACACACTGAATCTAAATACTGAGTGCCATGATTGGTATAGTTAGATCTACTATACTCCCTTGTTTGTCATTGGATAGAGTCTCTTAAATCACCTATCACATCTTTTTCTCATGAAGGACTTCTCTTGAAGTGTTTCTTTGTATGCACTGCAGTTCCCCTGGTATTGGAACTCTACTACTCGTCTCAATTTGTTGACATGACTGTTTGTGTGATATGGATTTGAGTTTGTCACATGCTTTGATACCACACTCCATTATTTGCCATGAGCCTGTAAATCACTCCAGCAGTGTCACTGAGTAATTAAAGAGGTGGTTAGGTTAGAAGCTCAAGTACAACCCAGAAACCTTCTTTCTCAAAACCACTTCCTCCTCTTGAATCAGAAAACAAGTTGTCCTATTCACAGGAAGATCTGCTTTGGGAAAGATCAACTGCAAGTATCATCTGTCAATCCACAGTTAGTCACTGCAACTTTCTTCAGCTTCAAAACTAACTCCCAAAGAAAAATGTGATTAGCAGGTTATTGGCGCAGATGAATCCACACTTACCCAGGCTCAGGCATTTCATCTGGAAATAGAGAAAATATTTCTCTGTCTCAGTGATTAACTTGAAGCAATCACAGATGGCCCATTATATTACATATGCATTTATAAGCCAACAAACCCAAAGAAATGCCTGCTGTAGAATAATATAGAGCCTAGTTACCAATAAAAGTTTTCCAGAGTGAAAGAAAAGACAATTAAACATTTTGTTCTGAGGCATGAGAAAAAAATAGTGACAAAATCAGATTTTAAAGATCTTCATATATATGTCACTTCTGCTGAATATCTGGCCAATGCAGGCAATATTTGGAAATTTTTTAAATTTGGTATGTTCTTCAAGTTAATCTGTATTATACAGAATAACAGTAGAGTGTCTACTCTAGAAATTAAAGATGCTCTGAGCCATATTATCTGACATAGAGTTCCACTGCCATAGCCCACATCCACACTACTGCAACCTTATATGACAGAGCCAAGCAGACACAAACTCTCTCCTGGGAAATGGTTTGGGACCATATTAACTCCTGAACTACGCTCAGCATTGTTTCTGCATGTCCCAGCAAGAAACCTTTGTAACAAGTCAGCAGGACAAGCAGCTGAACATAGTTCTCTTGATTAGCATACTACAGTTACACTACAAGCCAAGTGTTCCTAAGATTATTTACAGGAAGAGGTAGGAAGACTTAACATTACAGTTTGTGATTTTAACTGAGCATTGGTAGCACCTTGAGTCTAAATGTCTAGATACTACTTGTGAAACGTACTTTTTCTTCTGTTTAAAAACTCATATTTTTCTTTGGTCTCAGTTTTTTGTCTAATCTCATTGGTAATATTCAAATGCTCATCTTTTTGTGTTTATTAGAGGAGCTGCATGCACGATTTCAGATTACCAGAAAGTCTAACCAAACAGAAGTTAAGACAATTCTTTTTCACCTATAAAGCCCATTAAAATTTTGAATGTTATCTCAATGTGGTCTCAGCAGGTAGACACTGACTTTGTTTGGCATCCACCTTGCCTCAGCAGAGTCACCACACATGAAAATGGAGATGCTCTGGCTGAAAGGGCTGAGATTGCCTTAAAACTATACAGCATCTGGAAACAATAAGCACGCAATTTTTATACAACATGCATATATGAATACACACATATGAGCAGCAACATGAATTCTCAGCTCATTCTCAAAAAGCAGCTAACATTTGAATTACTAACTACAATGCCATTACAAATAATGAACATTGTCAACTAGGAATTATATAGTTCATAAGCAGACGTATAGAGATATCTATGGATACACCTACACATCTGGACCCCCACACTGAAGTTACTGTGTTCTGTGTGCATCCCATTACCATAGGTATTGTCTTCAAGATAAAAAAGAGCTTGTTGTCTGGCCTAGACTACATTCTCTGTAAGCTTAAACTTCCATCCACAGTCACATCATTACAAGAGAATAATTTCTTAATTACAAAATGTCACTTCAAACACAACAGACAGTCCATTTGGTCTTTCCACAGTAAAGCCCAAAACCAGGGTAAACATTAGAACTAAAAAGTATAAATGGACTTAAGGTATGTTTTCAGTTACCAGCAATGCAAAACTAATTTCTTGATATGATTCTTGAAGTAACTTCTTTCAATTTTAATCCAATTTATGCACCAAACCACAAAGACTCACTCACTAGGCTCTTGTTGGAGAGAGGTGCAAAGGGCAAGAGCTGGCATGGCCAATGGAAAGACTGCAATCTCCAGTGTAAATCCAGACCGCCGTTAAAGAAATAAATCCAATTATAAAGCAAAACTTAGATATAACAAATAAGAATAGAGGTGATCTTTTTATGCATTTTTTTTTTCTTTCAGAATAAGAGTACCTTTACACTGCTGTTGAACAAAGTTAAAATTCCTCCATAAGAATGAATTAAAAATATATTGTTAAAACCTTGTTCCACACAGGAATGGATCAGACTAAAATTATCCATTTCATGTTAGTGACTCCACAGAAATGACATTTTAAAGACCAGTTATTATGTTGCTAGTGGTCACGAAGTTATACAACATTTTAAAAAAATTAAATTTGGTTTAATACTTACCTTTATTAAAGATAAACCAGTTGACATTAAGTCAAGTTTTGTATGACTTTTTTTATTTTAAAAAAATAATAATTCTCTCTCAGATAGAGGAATGTGACATTCCAACACTGCATAGTGACTCATCTACCTGACCAGAATGCACCAAAATCATTTGCCTCCAGTAATAACAAGCAGCATATTGAGGCAATTATGATCAATTTGACTGTAACTCCTGTCTTACAGATCCTCTGGAATATTCTTGAGGAATCTTTCTTTACCAGGAATGTCACAGGGGCAATGACAAGGGGAATAAGTAGTCATATCCCCTGATATTAGTACTGTATTTGAAGTATTGATTATATTAAACTACAAAATGCACCTTATGCAACAACAACAACAGAAAAACAATGTTGCCTACTGAATTAATGAACAGGCAGCAGGACTGAAATCAAACCATTTATTTAAATAGCTAGCTATTTTTCTGCATTAAAGGTTTGGCCCAAATCTAACATATAATGGAGCTGAAAGCACTAATGGTTAGAGAATCAATGTTTCTCCTAAATGATAAGGCAGAGAAGGCTGCAGAACATTTACATGTAGCTGAGATATTAATCCATATCATCATGCAGTTCTCTGTTTCCATGGCAACCATTAGAGAAGAGTTTTCACCCTGAAGGAATTTTTCTTTCATAGTACTACTGGAAAGCTGCCATTGGAACAGTGCTGGTTATCTGTTGCTCAAAGCACAGGAAATTCAAGGATAGGTATAACTGCACTCTAACTGTGAGAGAAGCTGAGCCCACTGAGACCAGAGGGGAAAAGTCAGGCAAATCCACATGGCCTGGAGTATCTAACTTTGCATTTCCTTTCCCTCAATTTCCCCCAAAAATCCCACAACTGGAAATAGGTGTACACTAGTTAAGATTCATTTTACCTGAATGCCACCATCATAATGAAAGGGAAACAAATTTGAAAGAATAGAAGTGATTCCATGTAAGAAACACTTGGCATCACACACGAGCAGAGCCCAGCCCCTCCTCCAGATGCAGTTTATCTTGCCCTGGCAGCCTGGCCACCTGCCCTGTGGGGGCCCCTGGCCACCCTACTCAGGTGCCTCTTCCCTTGCAGTCCAGCCAGCCAGGCTGCATACAGATGGAACAGCTGGAAGGAACCAAGGCGTAAAGTTCACATACCATAACTCAGGAATGAGCCAAACAGCATGCTATTCACACACAGGGTATTAAAACCAAACCAAACCACAACCATTTTTGTAAGGACATGGTTTATGGCACATTTGAAGGAGTTGAAGCTCCCACGAATATTTAAGAACTCTACTTTGAAGATGAAAAACTGTCATTTAACATTAGATTACATTTAATAACATTTAATGTTAGCAGCTTCCCAGGAACAAGCCCTATGCTCTACTATAGCAAAATGTAGATCCCACAGGTATCTTCATTAAGATCAAAGCCTCTGGAGTGCCCTCTCCTGAAACACCTCCCAGATTGATCTCATCTTGTGAAAGCTTTCTCATACCCTCCCACAGCCTGAATTACCAGTGGGGCAAGAGGTAGATTCAAGCTGTTTACTGATGCCTTGACAGAGAAGGTATGACTGACACCAAAGAAGGCTTCAAGCATCAGCACCTTGTTACCTAAAAGTCTCTCATACCTTTTCTATGTAGCCTCCCATGGGCAGTTCCATGCAGCTCTGGCTCCTTCTCTCTTCCTTCTGCTGCTCCAGCTCACTCCTTCCTGCCCCTAGCATGGCCACCTAATGCTGTCTATTCCTTTTATGACATCTTACCCTTTCTGCCCTTTGAACAACCTCCTGTCCCTTCCTCCTCACAGCATGGCCAGCAGACTCCAACTGACCATTCTACCAGTTAACTCACTCTTTATCACACCCATAGCTGTGAGGGCAAGGCTGCTCCCACTCTTTGGTAATTAACACAGCTGCAACATATCAGGGGCAAGAGTACCTTCAGCATATCTCTATTGGTCCTCTCACAATGCCTTACAGCAGATCAAAAGAGACAGGCTGAATCTCAGGTTAAAAGTTTCCTGAAGAAAACATGAAAAAACTGATTCATCAAATACTCTACAAGAAAGGCCAGAAAACAGGGCTACATATTAAAGCCAATTGTGATAGTTGTCTGTGGCAGAATAGTATTTAACAAACCACTGCAGAGTCTTCTCTCTTCCATTTTTTGAGGCAGATCAACAGCTTGCATTATGAAACAGAAATCATATAACTACAGATCATAAATACTCTCAGACTGAAGAGGAAACAAAAACGTCAGTAACATGACATTTTACCCCATAATCCTATTATTTATTTTTTTTTTAAAGCAGATGATATTAAGGGATAATTTTCCCCAACTACTGAAAACAGTAGGTCAGCTCAAAGCAAAGCATGGTATCATACTGACATGCTCAGCGTTTTATTAGGAAGCATGTGTATTTTGAACTCTTGCCATTTATGTGTGACAAAAATACTAAATTTCTATCCATTTGTCTGCTGTAAACACTATGCTAATACTGCAATATGTGAATTTGAGTAACTAACTTCTAGCTTAACAGTATGAAAAAATAATACTTTCATAGCAAGCATAATGTTGTAACTCAGATACATATATCCAAAAAATGTAAACAAACCAACAAAACCAGCTGCATTATTTCCCCACTGTCTTATGATTCAGAACACAGAAGTTAGGTTATCTGTGTTTGCTTGCTATCTCTTCTGGAATACAGGATAAGAAGTATGCAGAAGTCTTTTAAAAAAATAACAAACACCACACCAAGCAAAAAAACCCCAAAACCCCCCAATGAAATAAAAACAAACAAATCTCCACACAACACTGTCCCACAAAAACCAAAATCAGTTTTTTGGGTTTTGCCAACTCAAACAAGCTTCCACTATTGTCTTTCAACTCTAAGATCACTTTGGATGCTTAGACAGAAAATTAGCTGGTTGAAGTTAGTTTATGTGGTAGGTTGACCCTGTCCCCTCCTCAGCTGGACAAAGGTGAGAAAAATAGAATGCAAGGCTCATGGAAAAAGGTCAGGGAGCAACCATTTATCAATTACTATAACAGGAAAAACAGGCTCAGCTTTGGGGAAATCAGGTTAATTCATGACCAGCCAAATGAGAGAGGGGCAATGAAGAGTTGCTGATGGGCTTGGCCATGGCCAGTGGTGGGTCTGTCTTGGAGCCAGTTGGCACTGGCTCTGTTAGACAGAGCAAGTTTCTGGTAGCCTTCTCACAGAAACCACCCCTGTGGCCCTCCACTACTAAAATCTGGCCATGTAGACCCAGTACATACTAGTAAATTCTCTCATTGCTCAATGAAAATGTAATTTGTTGAAAATACATCTGTTTATGTATGACTGTACCTGCATCAGCAGGTGGAAAATGCCAAATCAAAATACATAAAAGTTCTAAATTATAATAACTGGAATGACTTAAATTTTGGAGTCATTAATAACACCTATTCACATTTATCTAAAATGAGCAAATATGTGATTACTACCTTTTGTACATCTAAAACTTTAGCATGGGAAAGCATATTTGTCAAATATTCCTCTGATCATCTTTTCCTTACACTTTTGTCTTCCTAGACTAAAGAGAAACATTAAACTATCACTATGACAAAGATTGGTATAACTCATTATATTTTATTTTTAGTAAACTAGTTTTATTGTTGTTTTTCTAGATAGTTTTTATGGTACTTCTTGCTAAATTCTACAGGAACTCACAAACAGAGTCTGTAAACAGAATTTAGTTTCTCGGTTCTCAGTAGGACAAATATATTTGTAAGGAGCTGAAACAACAAACCTACTACCTTCCTGTTTATTAAAAAAAAAAAAGGTAGAATACATTTCCACATCTTCCACACAAATACTCAAAAGGAATGTAAAATTTAAGTAAAATATTTTAATAACTCTGTAATGCATCTGTTTTGATTCAATGGGACATGTTTTTTGCCTCAGGACTTCTAGACTGCTGGTTGCTCAGATGGCTCACTCATATTTACTTGTATCAACAAATAAACAACAAATCTCCACCAGGGGATCATTTCAGCAGTCTGGGGAGGGTTTTTCTCTTTTGTAAGAGATCTCTAAATGAAGTCTCTTAAGCTGTAATAAGTTGTAAAAAGTGGCAGTTTTTTAATTTTTTGATTTCTAATGTATTTCTAATGTATTTCTAATGTATTTCTAATGTATTTCTAATGTATTTTTTTAAATTTTTGATTTCTAATGTATTTTTCCTAGAATTTACCAGGTCATTAAAAAGGTGATCTCTATTAAAAAGCAAAGTTTTCACAGACAAGTAAACTGAAATCAATTTCACATCTACATAGTGGGAGAAAAAGTCAAAGGTAACCCTCTCTTCTATTTGACTAGAAATTCAAGTGAAACATCATCATCATCTCTTTTCTCATGAAAGCCAATCATGCAAATACTTAATCAGTGACCTGTCAAACTCCTCCTCATGGCAGTATCAGTATCAACAAATGATGCCCTGAGGTTTCAAAATGCATTGACTTTTCTATTACTCCACTTAGTGATAAACCCAAGACCAGAACATAAGCCATGACCTACTTCTTCCATTTTAGAGATTTCATTTACTGCCTCTAGTGATAACCAGAAGACTGCTCTCCAGGGACTACATCAGCATCTGAATCCGAGAAGGAAAATGAAAATAATCCCGAACTCTTAATAGTCAAAGCTGAAATTTAGTCCCTGAGAAAAGAACATCTTTGCACATACTGTACAGACCAACCATCTGTCTGAATACGTCGACAGAGAATATTTTTATCTGAACAGCTACCAAAATCCCCAAACGGAACATAAAACTTGCTCAAAATCAAACATAATAAGCATTCTAAAACTACCATTATGCAAAAAACCCCACCCTAAAACAAAACAAAAAAACCCCTGCAGCATCAGTTACTAATTTAAATTTGACAGGAGAAATATATCTTCCTATCATCAGGCAATGAAATTCAGTATATTTTCTCCTCCTTTGCATCTATGATAACCACTCAAACTTTTTTCTATTTCTTGCTGTGCTTACACGTTAGATAGTTTTAAGTACTAGGGGAAAAAAAGGGAAAAAAAAATTGGTCTAAAATACAGGACATCAACAAAAACAGCATGCTCACAATCCTCCATGTAAACATTTACAAGGGCATTACTTGGTGTATCACTCATACAAGGACCAAAACCCCATATCAAATGGGTTCACAGG
This sequence comes from Pycnonotus jocosus, assembly GCA_013400435.1. Taxonomy (NCBI): domain Eukaryota; kingdom Metazoa; phylum Chordata; class Aves; order Passeriformes; family Pycnonotidae; genus Pycnonotus; species Pycnonotus jocosus. The sequence continues at coordinate 225,671 of VWYP01017353.1, read as the reverse complement.
AGATAAAACACTCTGCCTAGAAAGATAACAAATACAAGCACTGTCTTTAAGGGGATTATGTGGTGAGACTCTGCGTGTCCGTGAGCTAAACTAAGCTACAGAGGCAGCTGAAAGGAGATAAATGACACTGGCATATAGTTTAAGGGAACTTGCAATTAAAGGACCATTGAGATTTGCACTGTTCAGACAGTAGTTGGGGGATCAGTGTGTTCTTCCCAAAGTATTCAAATACTATTCATAACATGTCCATATTAACAGTGGTGACAAATTCAAATTGTTTAGTTACATTAACACAATCACTCAAAACATTTTTTTAAAAAAGTAAGACACAAATATTACATCCATGAGAGAATACAGCTTTTATTTAATTTTCATTAAATCTAATTGTCTGATTTACTTGCAAGCTCTTAAAAAATTAATACTAGATTCAGAGATATTAATATGCAGTTTAAAAATAGACTTTCGTGATTCTGAAAGAATCTGAATTAGATTTTTTTAATAATTGATGGGATTCCCACTTCACTCTACAGTTACGAAGTATGGAATGACTCCAGAATTAGTATGGAATGACTCCAGAATTACTGAGCTATTCATCACATTAAATTGACAACCCCATATAGTGAAACCATCAAGTGAACACTCTGCAGCCAATATGCTCAAAGGGACATATCAGATCCAAAGGAAATGTTCAGGTAATTAAGAAATCTAGAAATTGAATTAAAACATCACACTATGTTTCAGTCTATATCTAAGGATATATTAAATACTAAGTAAACAGGAACACCAACAAGCACAGACATTCTCTTATACAATGGTAAATCCAACTAGCTTGTTATCTCCTCCCAACACTCAAAAGAAATTCAATTTTTTTCAGAGGAGAAAAGCAGAACCTAAATTTATCTGCATTCTGAAGTATTAGAGATGCTTTTATGACTCATCAGTAATGAAATGTATTAGATCATAAGCAGTATTTTAAAAATTCTTCTTCAAATATAGTATTTCCCTTTGCAGCCAAATCAACATATGAAACAGAGCTAGTGAAATGGCTTTTATACAGTGATAAATAATTTCATCCTTGGTCTACAAAACTATCCATGGAAACTGATAGAGTACTACATGAGAAAACTCAGAGATCATCTGATGGGAATGGTGATCATAATGATGATCATCACTACACTTTCTGTATAATGTCTACAGTGCTTGAAAGAATCTACACTGTTACCTAGAATGACCTCCCAGCAGCTAAGACAGTGGGCTATAAGGAGATCGTCTTAGGAGAGGGTTTGGATATTGTTCAGGCATATAGAAATGCAATATATGGGACTAATTTTATGTAGTAGAATTAGTTGATAGAGCAATATTGAATAGCATTGGCAGAAGATTAAGTGTAGTGCTCTTAACATTTACAGGTCAGATCTTTTCATCTTATTTGCAGTGAACAGATAGTACTTTGAAAGCTGTCCAATTAATAGCAGCTAAAAAGCTGAATTAATCTACACTTTTGTGGACAAAATAATATGTTATGTAAATTACTTTTCATCTTCAAAGTTGTCTGCAGACAAAGCGTATTAAAAACAGTTTTATGCCAGTGCCACTCCCTTGATGTCAGCTAAATTATTCCCAATGCATACTTGCAGGTCTGATTAATGTCAGACCTAATAACCAGCTAATAACAGTGAAAATCCATAAAATTTTCTTCTATTTCTTTCTAGGAAGTACAAAACCTGCAGAGGGTGCAATGTAATTTAAATTATAGTAAACCACTAGATTCAGCTTCTTGCCATTTTTAGCATCAACTGGAAGTTTCACATTAACACAAGCTTCAATGGCAGAAATTCAAAATATAAAAGTTTGGTAAAAGGGAAAAATAATATTGGTGACTGAGAAAGGGGAAGAACTATGTTAAAATAAAGATGACTGCTTCTGAAGAAATAGTTTACTCAGTTATAATAAATATATTTCTGTTGGGATTGCATTAAAAGGTTAGATAAAATTGTCATGAAATGCATTTGATGTGACATGTTTTTAAAAATTCATTTTTATAACAATTTTTATAACAATTGGAAAATGGAATTGAACTTGGTCGCAGTGGAACAAATAAAACCTCCACAGAAGTAAATTAGAATACAAAAAGGAAATTCAAAATTGAAACTGATTACAGTTAAATTCCAAATATAGTAATAAGATTGAAAGAAAATTGAGAAAAGTGTTTCACAGGTCAGTGACATCTCATTCCAGTTTTTCAATAAAGGACCAATTGTACAAGGGTTGTGTTGTCATAAAAATCCCGTTGCTGGGAATTTCTCTAAATGGACTCAGTAGAAAAGAGCAAACTAGAAAGAGAACCGTATGTGCTGAGGTGTCTACCAAACACTAACAGCCTGTGTAGATCAGTTGTCCTGTTGCCTTCTCAAGACATGAAAGAAGATCCAGAGCCTGTGGCACATTTAAGGCCCCCAGGCCGTGTCACTGCAAGCCAGGGGCTGTGCAGGTCAGTCCCCATCCCAGGTGCCAGTGGCAGCTGTGCCCCCTCAGTGACACCAGGTCTGCCTGTGCTGCTGGGACAGCTGTGAGGGACTCTGTGCACACCTGCCCTGGGGTCACTGTCACACAGTGCAGCTCCCCTGGGCAGCCAACACCCAGGCTGGGCTCCACACGGGTGACTGTGAGTGACACTGTGTGTGACAGTGACTGTGTGACACTGTCTGTGTAACTGTGTCTGTGTGACAGTGACTGTGTGACTGTGACTGTGTGACTGTGTGACACTGTCTGTGTGACTGTGACTGTGTCACACTGTCTGTGTGACAATGACTGTCACAGTGACTGTGTCACAATGTGCCCCTGCGCAGTGGGAACAGTGGCACATGACAAGCAAATGTACCATGCAAGTATCTGCTTTTAATAATAGCCTTACTCTATTCATAGTAAAAGCTTAATTGATAAAAATTGTTTTAATACATTTTCACTGGAATCTGTCTCTCTGACTCACTCCTTTATCAGGGAAAAGAGAATTTACAAGCATGTTTGGATGTTCTAAATGAGATGAGGACTTAATCTCCTGCATACCTCAACATGCATTACAACACCTGCAGAACAAAGCATTTTGTCAACATGTAATTTTGTTCTTTATACAACTTGTGTCTGATCATGTACTCAAATAAATGGATTTTTCACACTTTCATTAAGAAGAAAAGGTACTACAAACTCCAAGATATGATCAGCTCAAATCTCACATCTGATGCATTAAGAGACTCCACTAGCCTCACAGAATGATGGATTTCTCTGAATTCTGTAATTCTGGCTTTAACTGTACTGTGATTTGTACCCATACATACTGCCACAATCTCCAGTAACTGTTCAAAGCAAAATACACTTTTAAGTATCTCTCAACAGTAATATCCCACAAAACAAGTCACTATTAACTTCACTGTTGCTCCATTAAAAAAATAAAACACACAAAGAAAAAAAAATCCCAACTAACCAAAAAAGAAAGAAAAGGAAAATGAAGTAGTACAGAATCATATTTTCAGATACACAGTATAGAAATCTGATTTTTAATGAGAGAGAATGAAGACATTTTTTGTATAACTGCAGACTGACAACTTTTTTCTTCCTTGTACAGCAATATCTTTTGCCACTCATTTCACACAGGTACCCCTGTGAAAATGAAAGTTTTTCCCAGTCAGCACCCTCTTCAATTTCCAAACATTCTTTGACTGGTTTTCAGAGATCTAGGTGAGACTGAGCTGTGGACTCTTAGTGACACAAGTCATTCAGAGAGCAAGTAATTCTTCCTCATGCTGCCCACATGTATACCCTTTTTGAGAAAATTTAATAATGCCTGGTTTTCTCTGGAAAAGGAGAAGAGAAAGAACTTGTCTTAGACAGCCTGTATTGTAGCATAAAAGGAGGCTCAATTTCAATGCCAATTACCAAGCTGTGCAACTTACAGCTCTCACTGGGAGCCAGCACCTGCCAACTGTCACTAGACCAACAGAGAGAGGAGACACAGTAATGTTTTCATACACTTCTGCAGTCAGAATTAACAAAACTAAATAAAATAATTTTTAACAATCTAACCAAAACACCATTTGCAAATGTCTGTAAAATGGTAAGAGAGTATTTCTAAAAGTCTGCAACAAATATTTCTGGTTTTATATCTCACTGCACTGAGAAAACACGGTCAGCAAATTTACGAGCAGTCTTAATCCAGAGTAGGGCAAAATCAGACTACTTGTTTGAAATTGCTGATGTGACTTTAAACTCATACAAACAGCTTCAGAGTGAAGAACAGAACAAGCTAGGCAAATTAAGAAATGTATGTTTGCCCTTGTTAGCTACTGCCTCCTCTGACCCAGCTTCTCATGACTCCCTACCCTGAGATGTGAGATTACATCTACCTAAGTTCTCAGGCCATCAGGAGAACTTCTAGGAAAGATGAAAGAACAATACAGGATGAAAGCCCGGTTTTCAAGTTTCAATGAGCCTTGAATTTGGAGACAAGCGTGAGTACAAACCATGTATCAAACTGATATATCCAGCAACAGAAAATTTTGCTATTTTTCAGGAAGAGTAAGTTTTAAAATGTCACCCAAATGCACACACTGGCATTTTTTCATATGTTCTAAACAAACTCCCAGAAAAAGATCCCACAGGACAGGAATAATGAAGTCAGAATCAATAAAATTACACTGTAGATTAAGAGACATAAACCCACAAAAATAAATACACTTTTTACATAAGTGCTTAGCAACATCCTGAAGGATTGTTTAGAGGAAGAACAAGTGTCTGTGTTCTGTGAAGTTACTCCCAACACCTGAATATTGATGTTCTATTCTATGGTAAACATCTTCACCCAGAGAGAGCTCAGTCCAATCCCAAACTTGCATCTGTACGATAAAGGTTAAAGAACTAATGTTAGCAGCTAACAAGAAGTCCTCTCATTTAAATTCACCTGGTTTTAACTCTGAATTTTGTGTTCTGACAAAACTTTCTGATGAGGAAGATCAACTGACAAGCAAAAAAATACTGAGAATGTGTATTTAACAACTGATTCTCCCAGAACAAGCAAGAAATTAGCCTCTGGACTCTTTGGATGGATTACCTATGTTTTATGAAGCTGAACTGAAATCTGCTTGGTGGTAGACCAAAATTTCAAAACTTTAACTTAGTAGCTACACATATAACCATATTTCCTTTTTAGTTATTTTCTTATCATAGATTACAGTGGATCCAAGACAAATGCCAATAAGTGCCCTTTGGCTGCTTACACACCCCATTAAACAGCACAGTATCTACCCAGTACTCATACAATAAATGTTTTACCCTTCTAGAACAGCACTTGGTACTTATAAAAAAGTTCAATACCTCATTAAACATGATGGTCCATGAAAAATAGGCCAAGAATATCCTAAATGTTTGGAGTGCTTTAGTTTAGACAACCACAAACAAGTATCAAAACTGTTCTACCTAGAAGCGTGCTAACCGTAACAAGCAGCTGTCCAGAGACAGGTACTGAACTGCTGGAATAGAAATTGCATTGCAAGGTGCTCTATATCCTTCACTGTCCTTATATTAATCCAGTTTTCCTTCAAGCTGGTCTGGAAAGAATATCTGAAAGCTGATTAATTGTTACATAAAATACACAGGTGCTCTGTTAGTATTAAATAATCACAGAATAGCAAATTCTGACCTGTTTTCACTGATTTATGTGTATACTAGAATTTTTTTAACAGTGGCTAAAAACTTATATTCCTTCCATACTGTCCTTATCTCGGCCATACCAGAATGCTTGGTATTTGCTGGGTTTGGGGAGGGGAGGGGGGTTGGTTTGTTGACGCTTTGTAAAAACAAAAAAACCCACACAATACACACAGAGGAAACCTTAGTGACTGCTGCAGGCTTCATCTAATCACTGTCACTTTAAATACTGTGTTAGCAACACTGCCAAGGATAAGATCAGCTAAAAATATTTAGTAGGTCACAAAAGCCTGCTAAATGAATGTAAATAAAACTGAGGTAATACATAAGTATATGGTAACGCACTGAAGTATATTTCTTTCAGAGTTGTCCTAGTTAAAAAAAAAATTAAATCCTAACAGCTATTCTGTGCTTCCTTTCAGTATGTGCATAGGCAAAGTCTGGATTATATGAAGATGCTGTAACTTCAGATACAAACATCACATTTGACTGGAGTTAACCCTTCAGAAGGAAAAAAAAAAAGCCTTTTTATCTTTTGAATACTTCAAATAAGATCTCATAGAAATGAGACAAAACAGGTTTTATGGTTCAGCCACATTTAAGACTGGGTCAGCTGGTCTGTAGAGAACCCACAGAATGTATTACTATAAAAGAATGTGAGCGGAAGTGGCAACAGCTGTGCTTTATTACAAACCTGAGGCTGTCTTAACTACAGAACCTTCTTTATGCCTTTACATTTCTGTAGCAACCTCTGCCATTCTGAGCAGCAGGTAAGTAAACTCCCATTTTCACAACAACAAAATACTTGGTTTAATCAAATTTGCATTTTTCTGTGTTTCACCTATACAGTTAACTGCAAATTAACCCTTTTTCTCTCATATACCACTTTCCTTTATGCCCCAAAATCACATTTTGGAATCACCCAGCCTAATAATAAATGAACCAAAAAATTGCTAGTAATAAAAATGCAATCATGTCTTTTTCACTCAAACCCCTTTAGCTATCTCAAGTATTCTTAGCTAATAAAACACAGATCACCATCACTTTAAAAACAAAAAGCTACTTAATATTTTAAGACAATTACCCACCCTGCTCTCCCAGAAAGAGAATTTATATTGCTCTTGCTCCTTTTTCTTAGTCAATATGAAATTTCCAAGATGAAACAGGGAAATACTTCAGGCCAAGAAATTCCTTAAGTAATGACTCATTTTTTGCACATATTGATAGAAGATCCCCAGAAAAATAAAAAGTATCCTCTACAAAGTAAATGTACTTGTTCATTTCAGTACTACAATGCAATTAAGTCAAAGTAGTTTTTACACTGACATTTTAATAATGGAATTAGTAACTTCTAAACTCAGTTCTTCAAAATTATCCTACTTGAGATTATCTATTTATCTTGCCTTTTGTTTTGGGGAGTATTTAATAAAGGTAACTTTCTTCTTCAGTTCACTATCTTCAAACAAATAGGAGTGCCTAGAGGGAAAGGCTTTGTACACAGACATGTTTGAGTATATGAATATAAGTTAATGAATGTAATAGTGACTGGATGGGGTCAATGTGTCTAATAAGACAGTTAAGGGGGGTTTTTTCCATTAAGAAAATTTTAAAAATAATTTTAATTAGGTTTTGCCAGTGCTTTCCAGACTCTTATTTTATAAATACCAGCTACTTTAAAGGAAATTAATTCTTCATCTAAACTCCCATATGCTTACACATATAAATTTTTTTATAAAAAGACAAGAATTATAAGGTAAACTGGTTGTGATAGGAATTACCACATACATGCATTTTTCAGCTAATACATTAATAAAGTTCGCAAAATTCTACTTTTGAATGGGGCAGATCAACACCAAGAAATTAAAGAGGCAATGAATTATTATGATGAGGCAAAGGAAGTAAGATCTTACTCAGCATTCCCTTAAAACTCTGATAATAAACCTTTACTCCTACACTCACTAAAAAGAAATCCCAACTAAATAAAGAGCCCACAACCAAAGTATCCAAAGAATCCATCTAACAGGGCCTAATGCAATACTGAAACAAAATGTTTAAATAAGGAAGTATAAGTATAACCCCAGCTGTGCAGAACAGAAGTCAGCATTGGTACATTCCAGTAGTTATCCTTCAATGGTCTTCTTTGGGTTTTATCTGCTTGTTTTACATTGCAGAGTACTTATGTCAAGAAAGAAATTAAAGCAATCAAAACCAAAATCATAAGTAATTTTTGAAGTGCAGTAAGTGCTGAACTTTCCCTTTTATTTCAAAAGCAGCCCATTATGGTCAAGTCGTAACTAATTCTGCCATTGTGATGGCCTGTGTATGCATTTTTCAGGTATATCATGGCTACACCTTGTCTAAGTGGCAGAACTGGATACTTCTTCAAAACATGTTAAAAATTTTTGGAAAAATTGCAGGGTCAGGGAAAGTCAGAAGAAAAAGATGCAATAAAAATACAGAGCAAAGCGAGTTCAGGAAGTGACAACAAGAAGGCAAAAAAGGAGCATTTCAGAATGCCTGGCTTCCCAAGATCTATTTCAACAGCAGCTGGTCTCCCTGGGAGCTCCTTTATAATGAAAATCTGAAGTGGAAACTGTTCAATATTCCAAAGTTCATTTTTATAAAAGAAGTAAACTGTAGACTGCTGATGAAAGGGGAGCTGGGCTTCTGGCAATAGTATAAAAACAGAGATGACATTATTCTCCAGAAGAAGACATTCACAAAACAAAAAAAGTGTTATTTCTAGCTGCTCTTCCTCATTTATCTTAATTATTTTCTTTTTGCCTTGCTCAAAAATGATCATAGTGAAAAAATGCAATGCTTTCTCTAAAATACTACTAGTAATGGCAGAGTTCACACTTCTAGAAAAAGCAAGCCTTATCAACAGGTACGTTACCCTAGGTACTTTTACAAGTTTATTAATAATACTTGGTAAAGGAAAATAGAGTCTTTCTGTACAACATAGACACCTTTAATCTATTTTTAACTTTATTTAAGATCTTATCTGTGAGTAGATGGCAGGACAACTGATTGCCTTTATCAAAACAAAGTCAGCTTTATTCCTAGTTTCAAAGAAAGCATTCTAGTAGGAAATACAGATATCTAACAGGAAGTCTTCATCAAGAAATATTTGAGGTATATGACTGCTTCTCTTTTCTCACAGAAGAAAAAAAAATAGTTTATTTCTCCTAAGCTCTGATGACTCTTAAACATGAAAAGCCTCAAAGGATATAGTGAAAAACAAAACTATATGTGAAAGGTTAATTTATGGTACTCATAAAATCAAGAAAGCTTTCAAAAAGTTACATATTTATCACTGCATCACATATTAATTGACTTATAAGTAGGCACCATAAGAAAAAAAAAACAAACCGTGTTTTTACAGTACGCAAAAATTTAAAATCACATGGATTTCTGTCCTGATGGTGGAAAATACAAAATTTCCCATCTCACTGAAGCTGATGTGTTAGAACCAACCACTCTTCTGTTGTCTCAACTCTCTGCTTAAGACAAGACACCTAGTTATCTCCTCATTCAGTAAGCACCGATCATTCCCAGAAAGATTAGCACTGTAGCTAGGAACAACATCCAGACAACATGAACAGCCTGTTCCACTAAGCAGCATCAGTGTTTGTTTTAAATATTTACATTCAGATTTTGAGTACGAGATCTTGTATGAAAAATATAATTTTCATTAAGAACAGTTGTTTTAATACTCGATTCTTCTTTCCTATGAACTTACAGACAAAGAACTACGACTTGTTACAATGTGTTAACTGATGAAGCTTCTGAATCCTGCTATAACCTCCCTGAACACAGACCTATAATAAAACATTAAGACTAACTAACCCACATCAAATCTAGTAGCACATTTCAATACAATTACCAAGGAAAACTACAAAGATAATTCTGTCTGTAACATTATTTCATCCACACATTCAGTATTTTGTCTGTTGGCACAGCTATCCTTTCAGAAAGCACTGCTCAGACTGTATATTGACTTTCTCCTCCCACCCCAGGAATTACAGAATAACCTCATAGGATATTTCATGCTGCAAGAGAAGTCAGAATAAGAGATGTCATAGGATAATTCATATTGTAAGGGACATCAGGAGGTTTGCAGCCTAACCTCCTGCTGAAAGCTAAGACATTTGGTCAGGTTATGGGGGCTTTTTTTTTTCAGTCTTGAAAGCTTCCAAGGAGAGAAACTGCATAACTTCTCTGAGAAACCTGTTCCAATGCTTGACTGAACATATAAACATCTCTTTTTGATTTTTACAAACAAATTACATTTAGCAGCATGCAAGCTGAAGTGCATTACTCATATTTTATGGAAAAGAAGAACAATTTCATGCAGAATCTAATGCAGCAGTAAACTCAAGTCCATGTCTAACAACTCTGAGTACTTGCTTGACTAGGAATAACTAACAGTAACACATCTGCTCAACTGCTGAACTGGAGAAAATTGAATTATCTATGGTAAAATAGGATGTTTCCAATAAAGCTATAAAAAGATCATTCATGTCTAAATCCTGATCTCTGTGCTCCAAGCTAATTCATTTGCATGAGAACAACATATAATCTGTCCACTATGTGTCATTATGGAAACATTAGGTAAATAAAAGCAAAGAACTTGTCAAATATGTATATTTATATTTCTTCATTTTAACGTACTATATGACATTAATTATTCAGTCTGTAGTGTTAACCATAGCTCAACCACATCCCTTATTTCAGACACAAGAGCTACTAAATTATTGCAAATACTATTTTACCACATCTGGAAGACTACCATATGAAAACAAAACCAATACGGTGCAGTGCTGACTCCACCAGTTTTATCCAGATCTCAATTCAGTGAGAGGCTTACATCATCTTTTTGTAAGTATTTGCCTCAAGAGGTTGTAACACATCCTTACTATAAAATGAAAGAAATTAGTATGGATCCAAACAAAACCCATATCATCTGTTATTTTATTTCCCAGCACAGAACCCTGCAAAACTTAGCTGAGTTAAGCAAAAAAGACAGGACATGCTACAGTTAGATTTGCTGATTTCTCTGCATAATTAGGACTATTGAAGTTGCTCGGCATTTCTGTAGTTTACTACTACTTAACAACATTATCAAAATGTCCTGTGTTTCCCTGCTTTCTGCCAATGCATATAAAACATATATGCCACATCGAAAAATTTAAGATTTCAATTTTTAAAAAGAAACAATGGAGTAAAACCACAATAATTTTTCTTCAAAAATGCTTGTGACTACATTATGAAGCCATCAGCATAGACAGGTCAATGCTATGCTCTTTCATTTATCTCTGAAAATCTAACAAAGACCAACCAACTTCTAGAAGAAAGTACTGTGTTGTTTCAGCGGAGAAGAACAAAAGCCACCTTACAGTCTCTGAAGAGGAATAAAAATTGAGACCAATGTCTGCTAAAAGCACAGAAAAAGTGACTGGAGACTGCAGAAAGGAGACTAGACTGGGCTGACATAGCAAATCAGGATGAGGAGGCTCCAAGGAATAAAGGAAAGTAAATGAAAGGAAAGCTGACAGGAAAAAAAGCAAGGAGACAGGACTGGGTGAGATACAAAAACACTTTGGAATGGTCAAGACCAGGAATACCTAAAACACTGAGACTGAGACCGGCTACAGGACAATAAAGGCACTGTCATTAGGATACATATAAATGATGAAGTGACAAGGACTGTGCTTGCAGAAGTCTAGCAAATGAGCCCTCATGCACCACAACACATTCTAAAGCCTACAATACAAAGGACTTCAGTATTCCACCACTTTTCCACTACCCAAGCAAATGCACTACAAGTTACCCCTTTCTGTTTTACCACTGCTGTACATAAAAGGGACTGCACTCTTATAATATCATGATGGTAAAAGTTCAGGAGCTTTTTGCAAAGGATTAAACTTTTCTGATTCTCTTTGTAACCACTGTAGGTCCAATACAGTAAAACAATAGGAAATTTACTTGGAAAAATGAAATTTTTCTGCATTTTTCTAGGTTTGTTGGTATATTTGTTTTTTATTTTTAGTTCCCAAAAATTTAATTTTCTAGGTTTTAAGGACATTTATGGGACATGTATATACATTTTACTTCATAAACACAAAAGAACATTATTAAGGTTACTACATTAAGCACTCAAAAGGTGTGAAATTACAAACTACTGTTTGTGCAACCATAATTAACTTCTCTTGAGTGTCTTGGGTATTTTTACAATACTTAAATAAATATGTGCTTCTTATTCAAAGTTACCTTGCCATTGAAGATGATACACAACTTAAGCAGATAGGACTCTTGTTTTATCTACTGAAGAACTGAACTTGCAGAAAGAAAAAGGGACGAGGGCTCTGTAATATGCCGCAGAGACTTGAATATCTAACATTCTCTCTGTTGTAGTTTCCCTCATTCCCCTTACTGACTTGCAGCAAACCATTTAACCTAAAACTTCTGTAGGTTGTAATTAATTGTAAATTCCTTTTTCCCCATTCACTCTGCAGATACAATCACAGACGTGGAGCAGTCAGGATTGTTACAAAAAGTAGAAGCACGTATAACTTCAGTAAACATATTTACAAGAATTGTAGAAATTTCAAACTGGACACCAAAACCGAGGAATACTTTCCACCTAACCCTCCTTGTGCCTTTCTTCACCACCTGTGGAAGTGTTGCCTCACCCTAGGTAGTGTTTGATAAACTGCTAATACTTTGTGGGGCATTCTGATCACGTAATGATAAGCACTTTAGCAAAGCTCATACAGATGCTTTCAGTCCTGTCTTCAAAGCAGAGCTGAGTAACACTGAATAAATAAATCATGGGCTCACACAACGATCAATGAAAAATACTGAATTTTCTTAAGTTCAATCTATCCCATGCAGTGAAAGACAGGATTCCCGTGGGGAAAAAAATTAGTATGTGATCATGTAATTAAGACTGTATCAGAAGTACAAGCTCAAAAAGGCACTGAAAACATCTTTGTTCCATAACCTTCATAATGTGGGATTTCTCTACAAAAGGTGTTTAAGATACTGAGTTTAAAATTTTATAAAATCAAGTAGGTTCTTGCATTACCATGAAGTTCTGTTGAGGTTGCACTACTTCTTAGCACCTCTCAAAAGTGAAACTGGAAATCTCTTGCTGGTTTAGAACAGCACTGTGGATAATACAAATATGGACCAGGATAGAAGTGTTTTGCTTAGGTTATTTATACTTTTTGCAAAATTTAGGGATGGAAAAGATGTGGTTTTTTAATGATGTCAACTATCACTAAAGACAAAAACGAAGGAACTGCTAACATATAACACATATTTGAATGTAAAGGACTAAACAAAAGACTCATACTATCAACTGTTTTTAGAAACATTAAGGTGAGCTCCTACTAAAGAAATTTTGGTGCATTATCATTGATACAACATGAGTCAAAGACCATCCTTTCCCAGAGATCTGTACAGTATTTGCACTACAAGGACATTTCGATGTTACTAATGGTAGATGAAAAAAAACCTGAGAATTTTTATAACTTCAAGTTATTTCAGAAAGCTTTCCCCTGTCTTATGTAATTTAAAGGCCTGTGTTCATTATTTTTATTGGTTTACAAGTAAGTCTATACAAAAGAGTCTAAATAACATAATATCTTCTTTGTTAATGTCTTGATACAGCCACCTCTGCACAGGTGGCTGCATTTTAAAGTCATATTTTTCCCTAAGTTGTACAGCCTAATAATTACATAATGGCTTGTTTTTAAAACGTTAACAAACCCTTTTTAAAGTGTTTTAATGTAACTGTATTATAATACTGTTATATAACTATGACTATGCTAGAATATAACACTCGAAAACATTTGCAGCTCGAAGGTCACAGTTTACTTTCATTACTAAATGGAGCATAGTTGATTAACTGCATTGATAATCTCCCGCAGATTTCATAAGCAGAATTAAACAGCGCTTCACAGAGCAGCTGCAATTCCTGAGGAGCCGCTCACCGAGGTGCAGCTCAGGCGCGGCACCCGCGGGCAGGCTCAGCCCTTCCAGGTGCCTTTAGCGGAGCGCAGCAATGGCATTTCTGCCCTCACCAGCAGGTTACTACAGCCGCTCCCAACTACTGACAGCTACCGAAACGCGGCACTGAAAAAAAGGCACTATTACAATTTTACAAGGAGATAACAAAGTGAAACGCTATTATTTTTACTGCAAGAAGGTGCACTAAAAAACCCCCCACCAAACAACACCCTTTTTAACCCGTCACCACTAAACACACCCAAAACACAGATACATCAGCGTGTGGCGCAAGGCTGCGGCTGCTCCGGCACACAGACCATGGTGCTGAAACGATGCGCTGGAAGACCACGGTACGGACGCGTTTTTACACACGCTGCCAAAATCCCTACGTGCGCCGTAGGGAACGGAGAGGAACCCGCGCACGAGGCTTCCCCTGCGGCAGCATCCCGGTCCCTCGCCAGCCAGCATTCCTCCGCCAAGCCCCCGATCGGCGAGGACAGCGTTCGCCGGGGGATTACCCGGGGCAGGCGGCCCACTTTCGGCAGCCCGGGGTGCCGAGTAATCCCGTGCCCGGCGGGCAGGCGTCCTGGGAGGGGGCGGCTTCCCCCTGCCCGCCCCGCTTCCCGTGCCGGGAAAGGGCCGCCGCCCCCGGCCGCCGCAAAGGAACGGGTTCCACCCTGAGCCGTGGCGGGGCTCCGGGCTGCCCCGCCGCCCCGCACCTGCCCCAGCTCCACGGGTTCCCCGGGCCGCACCGGCAAAGTTGTGACTGGCCGCCGCTGAGGGGACCCACCCGGGGCGGTGCCCCCTCCCCAGCACCGCGCGGTGCGGGTGGCGGCGTGCCGCTCTGTCACTGCCGCTCTAACGCGGGACCCCGCTGCGCTGCCGAGCGCGCCCTGCCCTACCTGCGCAGTGCNGGCCGAGCGGGGCGCGGGGAGCGGCGGCGGCTGATTGGACGGGGGTGATGTCACTCGTGCGCGCGCGAGAGAGCGGGAGCGCGCGCGGGCTGGGCGGTGAGGCAGAGCGGGGAGAGATGAAGGCAGAGCGGGGGAGCGAGCGGGGATGCGTGCTCGTGTCCCCTGTTCCCGAGGCGCGGGAGGACAGCGGTGATGGAAGCAGTATGGTGAAAACGGGGCGAGCAGTGTGGTGGGGCGGGGGCGCGCACCGGCCAGCAGCCCTGGCTGCGGTGGGCGGGATGAGAGGGGCCTCTGCAGAGCGGGAGGGGCCAAGGTGAGCAGGGCGAGGGGCGAAGGGGGCTCGGCATCCCTCCGTTCGCGCCCGTCCCGCTGGCCGTGACACATGACCGCAGGTGGAACAGCACCCCGCGCTGTCCAGGGAGCTTGTGCCGCACCGGCTGCTGGTCTCTGAGGCACTCACACGTAGGTACAGACACACAGTCACAGGCACAGACATACAGACACAGCCGCACGGGCACAGGCGTGCGCGCTGCACATGCCCGAAGGGCGAGTGTAGCCCAAGTTAAGCTGCCGCCCCTACCCCGAACGTGGCTGTCAGCTGCACCGACATCCACGGACCGCATCAAAAAGGAGGCGGGAGACGGGATAGACCTCAAAGCTGGGCAAGAGTCGTGGTGCTCGGGACCGCCGAGGGATTGCTCGGCAAGGCCGGGTTCAAAGTTTCAATCCATACGATCCTCACAAACTAGGAGAATGATTTTGAAATTACATGATTTGTCTTCAGCCTCAATTTATTTTCTGAACTTTGCGTCTTCTATGTAGGACCGTATTTCTTAAATTTTTTTCATTACCACAAAGACTAGCTAGCTATTTTTAAAGCATCTACTTGTCCCTTGAGCCCAAGTCTTTTGGTATTTTCCACATTATAACTTGCAGAAATCAAAACTCCCAGAGGGAAAACAAAAGACAAATATGGGGCTTGCTGCATACCCACTTGTAGAAAACAAACGGGTCCAGAGTAGTGGAGACATGATCCACTGAAGATTCATGAGCTGCCAAATACGTGGTGACTGCTGCAGGAAGGACTCATGAGGGATGGAACATGAAACCTGCAAAATTTTGAGACATGAGTTCAACCTGTATATGAAATGCAATTTTTGATGGTAGCAGGGTCTGCAGCCATGGCACTTTATCTCTACAGAGAGTGACAGATAAGACACAGCTACTAGCATGCACAGCAGAAACAACACTTGACTAGGTTGCACCACCTGCATGACAGTAATGACTAGAGAGTGAAAAACTTCAGCTAGTCCAGGGCTCTCTGCCTGAGGCCCTTCATGATCAATCCTTATGGTGGGAGTAATACCAAAGCAACATACATTTCCCCTTATGAAAAATCAGGTTTTTACAGTTCTTTTTTTTTCCAGCCACTGGAAGTAAGGAGGGGAGGACTACTTCACTTATAGCTGTCATCTTGGGTAGTTCTCACATGTCTGAAAGGATTTGAACTCGGAAACACAAGATAGCACTGACTTAACGGCTTTACTGTTTGCTGATTGCAGCAAATACGGTTATGTCGAGTTCAGTGAGCTCATACTCTCGCAACCATATGGATCAGAAGCTTGTTCAAGAATAAAAAAGATAGTTCATAAAAAAACCCAACCCAATAGATTTTCATTTAATCATTCCAGACTTGGAGATTTAGACTTGGATCTTTTAATTCCTGTGTCTTAATCCAATACTGACCATTGTATGCGTACATAGTCGTCATTGGTGTGCTCTCAAAGCAGCAGGGACAGAGATTACATGCCAGCGAAAAAGTTGGGTGGTAGCAAAAGAAAAGAAAAAAAAAGGGAAATAAAGACCGAACAGCATATTAAGGTAAACAGGTCAGATTATGCATATTGGCACAGTGTATAGTCATTAAAACAGAAGGCATTTTAAGTATTAGTGAGCTTTGAACCTCTGTCACAGACGTCACATGAATGTCAGTTTTTAGACACCTTAACTGCTTTCTTATGGTGAGGACTATAAAACTGCTTCAGCCCTTGCCAGAATTTAGACCAGTCTTACAACTGCTCTGAATGGTGTTCAGTTGCCTCAGGCTGCATTTGCTGCTGGAAGCTCTAAAACACAAAGTCAGCTCGAGGATGAGTTGGTGAAGAAGTGCTGAGGCGTGTCCCCTCTGATGTACAGCACGGGCTGCTATTTGCTGCCACTGTGCATTTAGCACTTAGAATACTCTCTGAAGGATGTTCCTCCCTAATATTCAGCAATTTCAGTTTATGATTTCATTGCCAGAAGTTAAGATGGCTGTCTTACACAATCTGAAGCAGGGTAATTTTTTTACTTAGATATACCAGTGGGTGTCTCTGCACTGCACAGAACGTCTGTCTCTCCCTTTGCTTGATTCAAACGTCCTTCACTAGAGTCGGGGAGTCAGTAAAGCAAAACAGGAACAGAAGACATGCAAAAAGCAGAAACAGTGCTTTCAGCACCTTGTGTGTTTGTAATCATCAGCTGCTCATTATTCCCTAACACTCTCCCTACAGTCAATGTACGTTTTAGCTCATACACATGCATATATGCCTGGGTTTTTGCTTCCTGTGAGGGATTTGCTCCCTAGAAAGAATAAAAGATATTTGGGATCCAAACATAAGGATGAAATAGACATAGCTTCGGCCTGCAGCACTTACGGAGGGACAGCAACCACTGACCTCACTTCATATTTTTGTGATACTCACAGCATCCACCATGGGAGAAAGGGGGAAGGGAATATGAAGGAGGAACAACAGCTTTCCATTATTGTAATAAAATGGAGACAGAGGCCAGCATGAGCTTTATATACCCCTACCCAGTCCCAGCAATCTTTTAGAGGATTAATGAGATTAGAAGCCCCTATTGTTTTGCTAATGGCTGTTTATTTGAAAAATGGCTTTTCTTGTAAACATGCAGAAATGACCATATGTTACTCCATACTCCAGTGCTGCCTTGGGATACTGCTAAAAGCAAAGAATGAATGTCATGTTCCAACTGCAAATTTTCCAAAAAACGAGTAATTTGCCCTTCAACTCTGTGTCTACGGAGTCTTACCTGGTTGAGGGTAATGCATTAAAATAGATTAAGAGTATTCCTTTGAAGAATCTTGCTGCACCTTATGCTGCTGAAAGAAGGCTAACAATGCTGACAATCCATTTAAAAATCCTTGGTTATTTGAATTCCACATGTATATTTGCAGAGATAATTTGAACTCTGGCTATACCCAAGCCTATCATCCATGAAATTGACACATGCAAATTCCTTTTCATTGCTCCCAAATGTTGCAAAATATTTCCCATGATATTAAATATTTTCACATGAAAGGAACCTTTAGAGTCAGACTTTACTGAGCTGAACACTGTTCTTGTTGAATCCCAAGCTTTTCAGAGCGAATGAAACACATCAGAAAGGTAATTTTAATTATAGAGCTTAAAATAGAACATACGGCAAGACTTTAGGTTGAAATTAGATTCTGTATCATATGAGTCTATTCTCAATAGCTTGAAGTCTAATCATTGAGGCTGTTATTTCCTATGCTTGATCCCTTTCATGAATCAAATGTTTCTGTAAAATGATTCAGGCATTTTTGAGGATGCTAAAGGATAAAATTAGATACTTTTAATGAGAAACAACTTTTCAACCATTCTTGTAATGGGAATACTGTTGCTATATCCCTCCTCAGAAGGGATTAAGAACTTGAGGTCTGGCAAAAAAAAAAAGTAGCTTAGAGCTCAGACAGGTTTTTTGTACAAACAAATATTAATATCTGACAAAGAACTGGAGCAGGAGAGAAATTAAGAGGATGACATGATAATATGTTTACAATCTGTTGATCACTGACTAGTACCATATGCTCTTGATGCCAGTCCAACTTTGATCATTAGGTTGCTGTAAGTTGCACTGGAGTTTCTTTAAGAAGAAGTCACATCATGTCATGGGTTGGGTGAATATAAAATTAGATTTTCCTCTCAGCAGGCAGATCTCAACTTTCCTGTGAATCTACCCACAAATAAAAATATTTAACCTTGGCTTGAAATTGTTTTCTCTGTGGGCTATTACCAGAAGAGCACAGCACAGATGATTCAAGTACAACTTCAGAGAAGCAGAAATTGCTCCTATTCTCTCCAGAGTCAAAAGCACAATCGCTCACCAGTCCAGTCCATATTCCATGGGTGCATACAGCCAGATGCATAGACACAGCCTTCTCACAGAAAAAAAAGGAGGAAATGAAACCAAACATTTTTAGAAAGTAGATTGTGTAGCCCTCTGTCAGCTATTTCTCACATGTGATGTTGATGCTATTGATTACTTTTGATTCCCAGAGTTACTCATTTAGCCCAGGTGATAGACCATCATCTCATGAGCACAAAATTCTGCAGTTTACTGGCAGTTTCATATATAGGGAAAATATTTCAATTTTCTTTAAGTATATGTGAAAATCTGCATAAACACTATGGAAAAAAAGTACTAGTACTTACTGCTGTTGCAAGTCTTTAAATTTAAGAGATACTGTGTTACCTTAGTTTTTTCACCCTAATCTTACCCATTAGAGTTTTGCAAGGGCTTAATAGGTTTTCTTCTAAGAAGTCCTGTCTCATTCACTATAAAGGTGAATATATGTGATACAGCATCTCTGTAATACTTCTTTATGTCCAAAACAATCAACTGATTCAGGCATAATTTGCAGTTAAAGGGTGCTAAGTAAAAATTCCTCTTCTTTTTTCATTGTGACCGTGAGTGCATCTCCTGATGTTCTCCAAGATTCCCATCTTCAAAACTTTTCTTCCAAAGACACAGGTATGACAAGATGCATAGCATCTTCATTTCAGTATATGCGTCTAAGATACAAAATGACATATGGAAATCACTAGATAAATTGCAAATATCTCAGCAACTAGATGCCCTGTTTTTTTCAGAAAAGCTAAACATTTTCTATATTCTTTATAGGCAAGGGAGAAGTTAGATTAGATTACCTAAACTCAGGGCTAAGACTGGCACTTCAAGCTGGTTGAATGGAGAATAAAGAGCACATCTACTGTCTTTGAAAATAAAAATTACTGAAGTGGCTTGTGCAGTAATGCATGGACTGTGAAAGACATGGAGCTTAGTTCTCCTGTCTTGATAACTTCTTTTAAGCACTTTCTGCTATTGAAATTGTGTTGCAGTGTAAGGCTTTCTCAAGAAAATACACAGATTTCAAAGAAAGTCACTTCATTCAACCCTCAGTAACAATGCAAACAAAATCTTTACAATTATTATTGTGTTCTTTCAGCATCATTGTGTGAGACAAATATATAATGCATATTTCTTTGTCACTTTTTATTTGCTTTTTAAAATAAAATATTCATCAGACATACAAAAATAATTAATTTACTTCAAAGAGGAGGAATTTCTGTGCAGTAGAATTCAGCATATGTGTAGAGGCTACAGCATGCTCCAGTTTTCTGAACAGTATTAAACAGTTCTTTGATGATATTTTAAGAAGCTCTTCTAGAAGGAGCATTTCTAACGGAAGACTCTCAGTCACAGAAGGTACTTGTGTATTATATACTTAGCATTAGTATCAAATACTTTCCCCTAAGTTGGGGCAGATGCCTTAGACTTCCAGTACATTATATTTGCACTAGCCTGATAGTCATTGCTTGTTAGCAATGTGAGATTTAACATCCTTTTCCTAAATCTTATCTGAAATCTGCCTGACAGGACAAGATACAGAAGCTGATACAGCCCTGCCTGATTGTGGAAGGAAATGGGAGAAAGATTAGAGCTAAAAATTGTATATTTGCTGTTATCTCTGCTGTTAGTTACCATCAAGGTCAGAAGTGGGTGGCTTCTTTGTTACTGCCATTGTCTTCTCTGGGGAATATGGACATGTCTGTGTCGAAGCTGAAATGCTGCAGTGCTTGCAAAGCTACTCTGAGAACCTCTTACCATTCAAATGTCTAAAACAAAACAACCACTATATCAGCTCAATGGTAAAGACACAGCCAAGTTTACTGCTTGCCCGTACATTTGCCTGATGATCATCAATATAGGAGATAAGGTGTATCAGAATGATGTACTGGAGCATCATCAAAACACATCACCAAAGACTACCATCACCTTCAGCTGGTTTTAATTTTTATCTCATTTGCAGAACAGCCATGCTTAAATATCACATTTTCTCTGCACCTTTATGTTCTTAATATCCTGTCTTAGGTAGCCTAACCTCACCTTTATCAGGTTCAAAAGTTGTATTACAGCTTTTCTTTCTTTGTGTTCTGATAAGATTGGGCATTGTGTGAATGCCGTGGTGAGCTTTTATGACAATTTAGATGCCGAAAAGCATACTGTAGCCCTACAGCTACAACATGAGGGACACAGAATTCTGTCACATACCTGCTAGTGCTAATGAAAAGGCTACAACCCCGAAACCTCCATTCATATCCAAAATCTGTTTGTTCACTGTGTCTTGACTGCATATGCATATAGCTAAAGATATAGATAGATGATAGAGAGAGATGATGTTGAGATAGATACAGGCATGTATGCTGTATTTATGCTGTATGCATGCATGTCCTCATGTACAAATGAATTTAGAACAAATAGTGAAAAGGATTATGTCCTAATTTTCATCCAAAAAATATTTTCTTTTTGAGCTCCAAAAAGTCTTTAATCTTCTCAACCAAAAATGACAAAACTTAATGTAAAGAATTCTCATGGGACTGATGCAAATTGGTTGCTCAGTAGTTGAGATCTTCTAATAAAAGGCCAATCTTTAAACTTGGCCAGAAACTTCCACTTCAAAAGATTATACTTTTTCACTTGTTTTTTCAAGCAAGGTATTTTTCTTCTAAAAAGACACAAAATAAAGGGAGAGGTAATAAAATGCTCCAGTGAAGTTAGGATTTGTTCCTTGGTGGTTTGGTGTAATTGTGCTTAGCAGATACAATACCTCAGGGGACAAAACCCCCCAATAATTACAGTTGACAATTAATGCCTTTCTAGTTCCTAACAGTTTTGTGACTAATCACAACAAACTGCATCGTTACACTGCAATGCACACAATTCCTCTGTTCAAAGGGTAGTTGGGAAAGAAAAATTTAAATTCAGCCTATTATCCATCTGTTTTGGTTTTTTTTTCGTCTAGTGACATTCTAATGGAACATGTAGGAACTGTTCTGAACAGCAACCAGAACTTGAAGGTCTCTATCCTGGTTAATTACATAATTTCTTCTTCTTCACTTCTCTCCCATTAAATCTTAATTTATTTTCCACAAAGCTTCAGTTGGAGATTCTTAATCCTGATGGGATTTAGGAGCCAAGTGTTACTGGGGTGCAGATTGTATTTGGGAAAATACACACTTCCTACAAGAAACATAAAATCCAGGGAATTTCAGTTACTAGAAACTATGAGTTTGTATGATACAAGTCTTAGATATCTGAAATGACAGTTAGGTGGCACTTAGGTCCTTTTGCAAACCTGTCTGTCTGCTTCTCTGCAGATATGTCAAGACCAAATTGTAACAGAGGTCTAGCCTCCTCATACAGCAGCCTAAACTATATTGAGGAAAGATAAAAGTTAAATACTAGGAGTTTTTTTAAGTTCCTCATAATAGATACTGAAAAAATTGGGGAGGATGATTTAGATAAAAATGCTGTTGCCTGCCTACAAAAGCAGTTGGAAAAGAACACTCAGGGTAATTAGCAGTGACTCAGAATCAAAATGGGAAGGTATCTGAGGGATGTGACAAGGGCCTGCCTTGGCGTGGTGTTAATTCTTGCATTGTTGAGAGGAGCAATAGGGAATGCTACATGGCTCACAGTGGCAGAATAGTGGAGAGAAGGCACTTTGTCAGACACGAGAAGTAGGACACAGTGATTATGTGGTTGATTGTGATTAGATTTATTGCTAATACAATATCTAAATTTTGCCAGTGCAGTGTGTAAATAACAACTCTCTCATTTATTACATGGATTATAGTTCACTCCGATTGTGGTCCCTCCTGTTGAGTCAAGAGCTTCAGTGAGACCCACTTGCTTTCTAAACTTCCAGGTGTGGCTCAGTCCACTTAGTCTCAGATTTGGTCAACAGTTTATTTCTAAAGGGTTATAATATAAGCTGGTTCTGCTGGAAACATAAAGTTCACAGTCTTTGGCTTTTAGAATTCAAAATTAAAAGCAACAAAACATCTATGTAGCTACTTCAGGATTTTGTCTCCCTGTTTCACTGGATCTTGGTGCTTTTCATTCATGCATACAACAGTGTAGTGGTGCTTTTTCCACCTAAGTTCTAATTTTGTAATCCATTTCTTTGTTACTTTACAGTTTTATGTACCCCAGTTCTCCCTTTNCAGAGGCAGACACTCGAAGGTTGCAGACCTCACAATAAACCTCTGCAGTTGTCCCCTCTGAGAGACCCCTCTTTATTCTTCACCATTCGCCTTGCTATTGTCCGGACGGGGCCAAGAACCCACAAGAGCGAGTGAGATCCTTCTGAAGATCGAGCTCTCTCCCACGGGTCACCTGTGTGCCAAGGCTAGCCGGGCAGGCAAAAAGAGGCACGCAGCCAAGCAACAGGGAGTGTTTCCAGTCTTTGGGCTGAACACTCCTTGCAGGAGTCCCTGTTGGGGTGTGTGTGGACAGAGCAGTCCACACAGAAGCTGCCTGTAACCTTAGGATACCAGTTTACCCAATTGGCCCAATCTCCAGCAGCATTTTATACATGTGTGCAGGATGATGAGCTCCAAAGTAAATGGCAAACTCTTCATCTTCCCCCATCACTGGGGCACGTTAATTATGCAAGCACCTAGATGGCTCCTCCTGCAATACCCACCTGGTTGGTTGCATTTTGGAACAAACCATGGTGGCCATCAGAGATGATGAAGGAGAATGAGGGGCTGAGGGAACAATGCATGCAAAGACTCATCACGCTTACTAACTTCAAAGATGGTCTAGATGGCAGTGAGTTAGTCTGACAGAGGACAGGTTACCTGAAAGTAGAGTGGACAAGTGGAACATCCATCTGAGGAAAACCAGTGTACTGTAGGAAAGAATCTGTGGGTTATCTCAGATGATTCCCAAGCACAGGGAAGCAGTGTCATAGTGCTGCAAGAAAAATCACACATTGTATTGAGACTTAGAGACAGCAACATATACAATTTGTAAGCCAGTCCTTCCACCTGCCACAGTTCTGGCAAGGTTTTCTAACACTACCGTGTTTAATTTTGGACATGACAACAAATGGACATGGAGTAGTTGGACAGAGCTGAGACATGCTGAGAAGAGTCACTGTGTTATGTATGAAAAAAATCAGACGGAATTGTTTAGCTTAGAGAACAGGGAGGTAGCTGATGACATGACAGCAGTCTGTTATAGAAGAGGTGGAAGAGAAGGAGATTCACCTGTGGTTCAAGCCCATAGTAGAGAAGGCAGGAAGTAGTGGCTATAAATTACAACTAGGAAGCATCAGCTCAAATACTAGAGGTTTGCAGTCTCCAACTTGGGAGCTTTGTAAAGACAAAAATAATCTCACTAAGGATGACCTTGCCTTAGGAGTTTGTCTGTAGCAGGTGATCTCTTTAAAGCTCATTCAGCTTTGTGATTGATTGTCTTATTGATGTCTAAATTGCAACTAGACTGTTTTGCTGTGTCAAGAGCCACAAGCAATAGCAAAACCAATTCCTGGCTATCTTCAGTGCCAATTTCAGGTTATCCAGGCCATAGCAATATTGTGTTCTGAAGCTGTAAAAGTTTATTTTGCCTGTATTATTTTGCATTAACTCAATGATGATGGAAACACCTGCTACTTTCTATAAGAAGATAGTGCAACACAAACAATGTCTACTTCATTTGTTACCCTGCCTGGAACCTGCTCAGCCATACCATAACCTGTCAATTTTAAAACAGAGAAAATGCTGGAAATGCCAAGGCAGTGATTAATCTCACCTACCTTCCTGTGTCTACTGTATAAATGCCTACAGCCACACAACTCATGCTGATCTCCATTCACAGTAAACAGAGAAATGAGGCAACTTTAGGATGTAGTTTGTTTAAGTTATTGAAGATGTCCATATCAGGGTAAGATGAACAGAAATGCTTATTGTTCTCCATTGATTAGAGGGAGACTTGATGAATAGATCAGATGGAGAATTCTCCATGATAAATATCCTCATTCTCTAAGAAAAGAAATGTGTCTGGTGTGTCTGTATTCAGAGCCCAACAGTATTGACCTAACAGTATTAGCTAAACAACTCTGATGACTAGCAGATGTTTGAAAGGTAATAGGGAGGCCTCACTGCACCTCTCCGTTAACTCCTACAGTGTCAACTGTAGATAAAATTAGGAGGTAGAAATTATAAAGTTGAAATGACTGACCCTGTGAGAAGGATGTATCATGCAAATTATGTTAAAACCAGAGAATTAACGTGTAAAATCAGAGAAAATATCTTTCAGCTTAAGAGTCTGTTGATTCAAACTGCTGTCTACTGGTGTTTATTTTGAATTAGAATGACTGCATAGATTGAAGAGCATAATATTCCTTCCCTTGGGCTCTCCAGATGAAGTGTGAAGGTTAGGTTCATGCTATGTCTAGAGTTACATATTCATTATCAGATTATTGTATTTTCAATAATTAAAAAATAATCTAAAAGGAAACAGCATGGCACTTCTTGCCTAAGATTTTTTTCTTGAAAAATATCTCCCTTTCCTATGTTAGGATTTTTCGTAAAACTATTTTTAATTGACAAAAGAGCAGAATGCACTCTTTTGCCTTCCTCTACAAAATCAAATTTCTTCCTACAAGATCACATAGTTTTCTTTTCCTCTGGACTCAACAACTGTGTTAAATTAAACAGTATAGCATTGAAACCTTACTAGATATACAGATTTTACCAGAGCTTCCATTGTAGGGTCAGGCATCCTGACTGAATCCATGATTCCTGTCTGTTCCATTGCACTCTTATTTCTTCTTCTCACCTGCTCCTCTTCAGCATTTGCCCCCAGTATATTTCTCTCTTTATTACAATGTTCTGTTCTGGGATTGCCTGTGACAGTCAGATCCCATTCTAAAGGTTGCAGTATATGTACCCTCTTAGCAGAAGCATTTAGTTACCAGATTCCATTTTGAATATTACCTTGCACAGTACTGGAATCATTCTCAGTCAGTTATTTGCAGGAGAAAAACAAAAGAAAACTCTTAGCTCTGGGGCTACTAGAGACAATGTTTCCTCAAGTGCATAAATTTTTAATTGTTTTTTTTTTTTTATTGCTTGAGGATCCAGAATATGGAAGCCAGTCAAGATGAACAGACATCACCCTCTAGACATTTGCCCTACACAGAGACCCCTGAAAATATATACGGCATCGGACTGTATTTCTTTTTGTCATCTTGAAAAACCCCATCAAGTTTGACAGGAAATAAGTAGTTTGTATATAACACAGAATAAGCTCAGTTAATGGAATAACTATGGATCACAAGAAAATTTCTGAGAGTTCAATGTATATTACCCAGATGCATTAGAGTCCTGAAATAGCAGGTTGAAGAACCTTTCTCCGAGCAAGAAGGTGTTAGGCAGCAGTCCCTAGAGCTTCATTATAAACATGTTTTTACATAGCTACTTGGAACTCGTGTTGAGATGAAAAAGGACAATGTGTAGAAAGATATGTTAGTTAATTCCACTCCTTTTGTAACAGCTACAATACTTTCCTGTTCTTTACTATGAAATTTTGACTCCCCAACAAGCTTACATGGATTTTCCAAGGCAAAACCCCATAATCTTGCTAAAGGGGGGGAAAAATAAAGATACTACACCTTTTAAAAAAATATTAAATGTCTTTTGCAGTGTGAAGTGTTTGTAAATTTGGTGTGTAACACTATTGCATTGGAACTACTCAACCAGCACATGCCTGCATTTCCTAAATATCAGCATATTTTTCAAAAGTAATACACTGAATGTGGCTTTGCTGAAATGTATCACAGATAAAGCTCTTGTGTTCCCCTAAACTGCTGCGCACTGGAATTCAGACATTGTTAGAGAAATTTATTGAGCTTCTTGTCACTGTGTCACAGAAAGATTTAAAAGATACTACACACAAAGGCCTCCCATTGCTGATGAGGTTAATGAAACTGCCTACATGGTGATGTTTGCTGGGTCAAGCTCCTAATTTCCAGCTTAGCATTTTATATACAGTAGGAAAAATGATTCATCAATATTTAATGTGCATATTTATTTATTTTCCAGTGACTTCCAGATAACTGACATGCTCCTGACTGCAGTCACTGAAATTGCATTATAAATAAACAATATAGACACAAAAAGCCAAATGCACAGGTGGGTAAATGAGGTCCCAGAATGCCACAGGGTTATTGCTCTCTGGAGTTAACACTGAGAACAACACTATATCCCCTTACTATGATTTAAATTGTCTCCTCAAAAGAAGCAGGTGCTCCAAATAGATGTGAGATATTCCGTAACACAGTAGGAGTACAAAACAAGCAAAAGATCAGAAAAGAGACTGAGTACAAATCAGAAGGGAGTGCAAAAGTCTCTGCTTATTCCCCCAGTGTTTGGCTGAGGTTGAAGCAAGAGGCAGATTGTTCCTCCGTGGGTAAGCAAGGACTGCCTTGGAAGCAGATGCGGATGAACACTTAGGGCTGTGGCCAGGCTGCTTCTGTTCTGGCCTTTGCAGAGCCAGTGGTGGAGGACACTGAGACACCATGTAACAGGCCTCAAAGCACCCGTAGATCCAGGGTCATGTGTGATGGAGTATTTTTCCATTCAGTTTCTGTTTTTCAAGCAGAATCTGAAAATCAGCTGTGTCCAGTTAACTCCAGCTGCATTAAGGACTTTCTGGACACATGAGGACACATTTCAGGCATCAACAGTGACACTGTCATGCTGTTAGGTGATACTTTCCAACAGACCCAGTCAGCTCTAAAAAATGCTGCAGCTACATGCCAGGAAGGCTCCTTCTGTGTACAAACCTGACATCAGCAAAGCATAAAAGATGGAATTGCCAGAAATGATCCCATAGCAAATGAGAATTTTAAAGCCATATATATAGAAAGCAAAAAATCAGGACAGGAAAATCACCATTAGGTAGCAAAATAAAAAAAAATTCCCAACACAAAATCTAACAAGCTAGCAGCCTGGCAGCATCTTTTTGGAGCTCTGTACTGGTTTTCAGCTCACAGCTGCTGAACACCAGCTAAGTGCACCTTATGTGGCAGCCCACATGCTAGTCCTGCAGCTTTCCAAAGGCTCCCCCTTGGTGAGCTGACCTATTAGAGAGATTCTGGAGAGCGAATGCAATCTTCTCTGCCTGACCAAAAAACCTCATAAAGTTGCTGGAAATTAAGGCTTTAATGTATCCCAAATATAAATTACTAGCCAACAGTATGCTTGAGAGAACAGAGGGGCTGCTCACAACACAGGTTCAACACTCCTGAGGCTGATGAGCTCTCTGCTGCTGTGCTGGTGGAACTAAGAAAAGTAAATGTAATCTCTACAGCCTTACTATTCCTTATGCTAAAGAGCTTCCTAATGGTGTCATTATTGGAGCAACTGTACTATCAATGTCACCTTTGTGTCAGGTAATTTTGCATCAGGAAATTTTGTTCAGCTTGCTTCTATGATTGCCAAACTAGGATGTTTTTGGGCATACAGCTTGACATTTTCCATGCCCAAATACAATCTTTAACAAATTCCTAAAATGCTGATGTTTCTCTTTAGAAAACCTTAGAACTTTATCCTTTTGAAATGGTCTTTGTCATTAGACAGGGGTGTAGTTTTTGCGCTGTTACTTCTGTAATTTTGATCAAACTCAAGACAAATGCCTGTCCAAGTGAGTAAAGACTGACACTGTTTTACAGGTTAAAGGTGTAATGTGTCAGGGCACAATAAGCATGACTGAGTCAGAATATATTGAGGCAAAAAAAATTAAATGTGCCATGTCTGGTACAGAGACCAGCTGGCCTGACATTGCCCATGGCATCATTATAATGTCTCTCTGTACAGCAGGGGGGCCTCGTTGCTGCTGCCTGCTGGGAAAGGTCCCTGGCTGTGCTAGTTTCTGAATGGTGCCAGTGAACTGTTTGTCAGAGTGCTTGTTGGTCCAGATCAAAACTATGCCATCACTTAAGAGTGCAGACAGGTGGGTATCAGCAACCCAAGATTGTTTAATTTACTAGTACAGCTTTGACCTCAGAGCTCCTGTGTGTCATCCTCACAAACAAACATGCTTTATACCTCCTGCTCTCTAACAAGCTTGAGTTATGTAAGGAACAGAGAGGGAATCTGTGTTTGCCCAGAACTATCTGTAGCAAGCCAAACTTTCCTTGAAACTGCTTTTTTTTGCCTAATTTTAGGACACACTTTTTCTCACTTTCAGGTCCTGGTATTGTGCTAGAAGCAGCTAGGTTTGATGTGCTGACCAGGGTGGACCAGACAGGTCAAAGGGGGACATTGGAGAGCTATCAGTTAGAGCTACTGGAGAGACAAGGAGTGCCTGGGCAGGGGAAACAGCATCAGGTGGACAAAACTGGTTGAGGATCCATGAGTAACATTACCTGTCAAATAATGCCAACCCATTCCCAGAGTATGTCCACAGTGCTACTTTGCATACTGCTTAGCATATGCTTACTGAGACAACATCTTGGTGGAGAAAATAGTCTATGCTTATTTTGAAAAAGTTACTATAATCCATGCATTAAAAAAGTTAATTAAGCTTGAGCAGAAAAGTTCCATTTTTAGCACTTTGTACCTTTTTCATGTTTGTCTTTCTCACATCAATAATGCAATATTAAAACAGATTTTCTGACTTGACATTTAAGATAAAATGCATGAATATGTATTTATCCTTTCTCTACAGAGATTCTATGAGCATCCTGGTACTATGACTAAGTCAAAACTCTCTAGGAAAATGCAATTAGAAATTGAAATTTTAGGTAACAATATTTTTGTTTAAATAGTTTAAGCATTTCTACTGTTTTTTTCAGACAAAATCCTTCAGGCTGAACACAGGAAAGATGGTACAGTTGCAGTGCTCTGTTTGCCCCTGCAAACATTACCAACTTACAGCTGTAGTAATAAGCTGCTGAAGAGCACGTTGCTTTACTATTGGAAAAATGAGTTTAGAACAAAGGCTGTAGTTAATTACAGACACACTCAATGTTCACATCTGAGAGCTCTTCAGTAGTAATGAGAGCAGATACTCTATACTTGGTACAAGACATAGTAAAGGAATTTGACAAACCATCTTCTGATGGTAAAATTAAGGACTCATTGACTCTCTGGGGTGCTTGGAGCTGTGAAGAATTACCTTCAGATAAATTACTTGAACTCTTGTGTTTTGTACCAGCATCTGTGCAAAATCAAACCTGAGGAATTCAGTATTGGTTTTATCCACAAAAAAGACCATCTTCCAGCAGCCTTTCCTGCTTTACCGAGAGGAAAGCTATGTCAAGCTATCTCAAAACTTCACCAAGCTTTAGACATAGAAACAAAAGTAATGACCTGAGAAAATACCAATGAGATTTGGATCTCTTTTAAATATTACATCAGATGGACTATAAACTAATGAATGTAATCAAGCCTTTGCTTTGCAGTAGCAATATAGGAGATAATTGAGATGATAGGTCAAAGAAGGAGACTTAAAAGGAGGCAACTTTTTAATACAGAGCTTACATTACTTTTATTTATTCATCAGATCCCTTATTGAAATTATGAGATTTGGAGGCACAATATGTACTCATTCTGTCACGATGGCATAAAAGCTCCTTATTTTTTGGGCTCAGTTGTGTGTGCATTAAATAAAAAGCTAACACAAGATTAAAAATGGGGTCAAAACCGGGGTGATTACATTTTTTGTCACATCTGGCATTTGGTGATTATTTCAGTGTCTTACAATGCAAGAGACCAATTCCATAAGAAATGGATTATCCATGCACATATCATGAGGCAAACCTAGCCTCCCTCGTCATATTAAAAAATGTTCCCTTATCTCCCATGAATACACTGTAGATTCTCCAAGACTGTACATACCTGTATTTTTGAATCAGGTGCAGTGATGAAATTGCAGCACCACTGTGAGGACACAGGTTTACATCACCAGCAGACATCACCACCCTCTCCTGACCTTTGTTTTCCTTGACCCTTTTGGACACGTTGGTCAGTATGTGATTGGGTAATGAGGATTTGGCTGGCAGTCAGACAGCCTGTGTTCCTGGGGTTCATACGGTGCCAGTACAGGGCTTGGGGAAGCATGCTTGATTCAAGGCTGGGGAAAAAATAGTCACAGTAAAGATTAAAATTCAAATTAATTGCGACCACATGCTCATGAAGGGAGCAATTAGACAAACTGCATGGTTTTGCGGGACTGTATTTGTGAGAAATGCTTCCAATAAATACCAGAGATTAGCAATACAACGGATAACCATTCAAACTTTTTTTTTTTCAGAATGTCCGTCCCACATTAAAACCAGAGATCTCTTTTCTCTTATGTGTTTGCCCTTTTTTTTCCCAGGATTCCTTTTTCAGCTCCACAAGACCCTTATCCAGGTGCTTTCACCAATTTAGTGTTCCAGCTTCTTGTCATCTTCTATGCAGCCTGAACTCCACACAGTTATTTATGTGCATCACTAAGGTTTTCTGTGCCTCTTAAAATCTGGGCCTTAAACACTTAGGTGTCTATTCTTTTTTCAAAATGAATGTGGAAAGCCTCCACAGGTGCCAGTGGGAGGTCAGAGTGTTAATAGGCACTGTGTGTTCGGGGTTGTATGACATGGGGAGAAACTGCATCTTAAATTTCATGTTGTGTACAAGGACAAGCTGAGTGTGCATGGGAGCATCTTGGAGGCAGTCCAGATTCCAGGCTCTCTTCAGGTTCCAGATAGCTCAGCTAAACATAGAAGGGATGATGGGGTCACAGTGAATTCAAAGGGAACAGATACTCTCCACAACAGGCCCTTTTCCTCACCATCTGCACCATTGTACAGTACAGCAATATCTTAAAGCCCAAAAAAGGGAATAATTTTAGGCCCTACTTTTTGTTTCTATGCAAAGAGACAAACAACAAAGCACTCTCTGAAAATGCAGTGGTTCTAAATATTCTCCTTGGTTGCTTCTGAGGTTGTTTAGGAAGTTGATAGCTTTCAAGTATTCATGATCAACTCTGCAGATCAGTAAAGGGAGTGCAAAACTGGTCAGAAATGGTGTCTCTATATAGAGCTGAATCCCATGTAATTTGGGAATTGATGAGTGTTTCTTCATTTTTAATTATGAGGGAAGCCTTCTGTTAGAATAATATTTTGTCCAGCATTACACATTCCCTTTATCTAGGGAGCTGTCAGGGGGAGAGGAAAGAAGCTCTTCGGGCAGTAGAAGTTGAATTTAATAGGATTCACAGAAGAGATTTAAGGAGCTAATCATCCTTATAGCTGCTCAAGTTCAATTTTTATCCCCCAAAGCTACTAATTTTTAAGCATGTATTTTTGGCAGTGCTTTGCAGCAAATATCTCCCCTTGGGGCACATTGAAATGTGCAGGCTGTATTACAAGAATGAGCTTCTTTGCCGTCTCAGTAACCCATGAATGCCAGTGACACACAAAAATAGGTATTCCCTCATCTCAGCAGGCTAACCTAGTCCTTAATAGAGTCAGAGGAGGACGGTGGCAAGCAGAGCTACAGTCCTTAGATGCCAGGATCCAGAGTCAGAACTGACAGTATTGGATGCCCACAAAGTACCATCCAAACATGAGGAAGGCTCTACATCAGGATTTAAAAAAATTGGCACTTTCACCCTCTGTCAGCCAAAGTAAATGCCATAGATGGCTGTGTGTTTGAAATTTCAACATATATTAACATATATATATATTCCATTTAGAGGAAAGAGGGTTAGAAAATGCAAACCAAACAAATTATTTCTTTGCCTACCTTTATCCCATCCTTGGTAACCTCTATTGTGAGTTCATTGTCATTTAAATGAATGGAGTAAGAGGAATATTGTCCACAATCTGGAAGGAGATATTTCAGAACAATTCGGGCACCCCTTATGCCTCATAGACACCTTCTTCTCATTAATGGAATGCTGGTCAATGAGCTGCAAAGTGCTTTTAACAGGGACTAAATAGGTAGAAAGGTGAAATAACTTTGAGTTTGGGGATTTTTATCAACTTTAGGTGGGAGAGATACACAGCCCTGCTTTCCTTGAGTCGTCAGAATTCCTGGCTTCTTTGAACCTATCTTGAACAAGTCTACTATCTCCATAACACATGCTCCTTAAAACACAAGGGCATTATTTTAGCATACTAAATGCAAGGACAGCTGAACAACTCACCTCACAGCAGTTTCCTTCAAAAGGAATGCGTGTCCTGGGTCTATGTGGCAGAAGAGGGTCATTCATCGGTGTCTGGGCTCACAGCCCTGCACTGGGAGACAGCCAAGATTTGCCTGAAGCTGGCAGCCTTGCTGCCAGGGGAGGCAGGCTCTGGAGAGTTTCTCATCATCTGATGACTACTGCAGCACACTAAAGGAAGAGTAGGGCTGAAATTGGCCAGTTCTGGAAGGGTTGATATGCCACCACTGTTTTCAGCAAATCTTAAAAAGCTGAAGGTAGCCCATGTGCAGATGTGGTTGTATCCTTTCCATTGGCTCTGTCCCTCCAGGAGTCACAGAGGCAGAACTCTTAAATGATTCCTGGGCACAGGAGGGAACAACACACTGTGAAAACACTCAAGAGAGAAATAAGTCCCTCTGCTGACCTCAAGTTCCATTTTAGACAGCTGCATAAAAAAATAAATAACACAGGTTTGACTGCTTCAGTTTTCAGAATTAGGACACAACCTACGCAGTGATCCTCCCAAGAGGTGTCACATTCCTCAAGCCCTCCTATGATTCCTTGCAGTTTTTCAGTTACCAAGTGGTTGGCAACACTGTCAAACATCTTCTGTATTTGCTTGGATAGAAGCAATTTGAATCTTGTAGGCTAAGTACTGGGACAAGGCTGTGAAGGTTAGTAAGAACTGTGAAGACACACTGAAAAACACTTGGAAGGTATTGGGATGTTATACAAAATTTTTAGTGATTGTGGAATGCGCAATAATAAAAAGACATCTCAAAGAAGAAAAAAGTCAGTGAAGATGAGGAGCCAAGGCTGTATGGGTCTTCCACTTGATTGGCATCTTGTGTGTAGCAACGGTGGCCATATTGTGTAAGGCAGAAAGAGCCCTACATCTCACCAGATGAATAAAGATGGCAAATTAAATGCCAGAGAGAGTACCTGGATCTTTTCAATGTATTTTAAATGTATTTATCATGCAGTGACAACACTGAAAAGTTCACAACTGTACTTCATTTATTATATCTTTTCTACCTAGTTAGAGAGGCCACTCCTTAACCTCAAGAAAGGCAGCTCAGTGTCAGTGTATATTGGTCATGCTACCTGAAAATAAAATATATCCTGTTTCAGGAGCATCCCTCTTTCTGAATCCTTATCCTTACACTTGAAGAAAAAGATACGTAAATTGAAATTGCCAAGATTGTCTGTGGATTTGGATGATATTTGTATTTATATATTTGTATTTATTCCTGTAGAATTTAGTAAATGGGATGTTTCACAGAAGTTTTGAATTACATTATTTTAAAGATTTTTTTTTCCTTTGTGCTGCCATGTTGATAACCTGAAAAATATGTAATATCACATAAAATAACAATAGAAGCAGTTATTACACTGGTGGCCTACTAAAGGCTTATTTTATCACATTTTTATAACATCGACATACTCATTAGAATACATGATCATGTATATCAGATGGATGCCAAAACCCAGTAATCACACAGTCACTAGGAGCTACTCCTGCACTCCCACAAAAGCTGCACTCATTTACTTTCAAAGTTGTGGCTATGAGCCAGTGTACATGTGCAGCCTGAAATTATTAAACAAGGAGCTGCTTCTTCAGTTGTGAGAATCTCACTGGCTGCAGACCTTCGGTAGCTTCTGGTGCCACTAAATCAAAAAAGCCTGACACAATTCCTGATTCTATGTGGGAACTTGTTTAGACTTGCTTAATTTCTCACAACCAGAGCTGAGCTTTCAAACCTGCACAATTTCTGTGATATTTGTAAACTGCTGATAATACAGAACTATACTCATCAAACATTGTTTTGCATTCTGGTGAGAAAAATAATTAGCATAAGCATATTTTTATAATTACAGTAAAAAGCATTGCTTTTATTGGTGCTAAAACTTATTTTTAATTGGATTTACAAACTGAATTAATTTTATATAATTGCCTTGGATTCTGTAGTTCAGCTGCTAAAAATCATTATCCCAGCTGGCCCCTAGCAGTCTTTCCCCATGTCTGACCAACCAGTCCTGAGTACAGACACGTGTGAAGTGCTGCCTCATGCTCCAGGGGGTGATGGAAATGCGGGGAGCTATCAATAGCCAGCTCAGGCTAATGAAAGCACATCTCTGCAAGGCCTGAGGAAGCTGATGATTGGTTGTTAATTATATGGGGCAAGTTCAATGGCATTTCCCTGCAATAGGTTATGTCTGCTTGACCATGATATCTACTCGGTTTATACACCCATTTAATTACAGTGCCATTTTCATACTGGCAAAATGCAGAAACTTCTATTAAGTGAATAATTCAGAAACAAATGGGGTTTTGCCAGTCTTATCACATAAACTAATAAAGAATTTTCATTGTGTATGTATGCAATGGAAATATCAAGGGCTGCTCACCATTTTGGTATCTAATGCCTCCTTTCCAAAAGAGAGTTCTCAGCCTGTTCCATGTAGCTCCTCTTTTCATCCTTACCTCTGCATTTCTACCAAGTGAGCTGTCTGTGACTGCCTCTAAAAGCCCTTCTGCCCACTTTTTTCCTTGCTTTGTGAAAATTCTCTGCACAGAGGTTTTACAACATTTATGGAATAAGAACTATTGTGTCATCTAACTCAGCTTCTCTTTGCTTTCAGCTTATCAACCATTATATATTTTCTTGGTATCTCATTGTATGTGAATTTTTATGTCTCTCTCTGTTCAGACTTGGGTCTCATATTGTTCCCTTGTCTGAATCAGAGTGACAACGCCAGACAGTGGCTGCACTCCTCTGCCTCCTTCATATTTCTCTCTCTCTCCAAATATTAGTACTTCTATCAAATTTCTGTCTATCTCTTTGTCTCTTGGAAAAGGAAAAGTTATCTTTGTTACAGTAGAAATAGAGTCCTTTTGAGGCCCATACATTTTCTGCACATGGTAATGTACAGCTCATGAGATTGGAAAGGAGCAATTTTGGACCAGTGAGAGCATTTAAGGGCTCCTTTGACACTGCAGAGTCCAGATTTGTTTTGTTTCCAATGCAGAGAAAGAGTGCCAGTCATGGAGTAAAGGATGTCTACTCTGATATGTACACTTAAGGTAGAGCCACAGGAAGCATCTTTGCTCCTGAGACATGGTGTGAACCCAGCCAGCCCATAAACAATGATAAATGGTTCAGCTGCAGGTCTGTCTTCCCAGAAATCATTTTATATGTAGCTATGAAAACATGCCAGTTAAGCAGTCAGACGTATTATCGTAGCACCAAGATCTGACCCCTGGGGTTACACAGGATCTGTTTAGAACTGGAGTCTCAATAATGTTGTTTTCCTACTCTTTACAGACCTTTATACAGCTTCCAAATCTGAATCACAGTAGTTTTATTCAGTGCCTGGAAAAACACTTTCTATTCATTATCATCCCTCCAGTACTCCTTAGGCTGCCAAATTGCCATCAGTGCTTTCACTCTTAGTTTGTGTGTATCTTCCTGTCCCACTGGCTCAGCTTCTTCTTGTGTTCTGTGTTCTTTTAGGGATGATAATTCAAAAAGATACCATGCATTTGTTAGAAATAATTCCTTTTCTCAGTGGCATGTCCAGCTGCAGGCCAGGGTGCTGACTTGCATATCTCCTACAGCCTCATCACAGTACATCTGCTCGCCACAGTACAAGACTGAAATCACATCACTGATAGCTCTGGACCCACCGTGGGAGAGGGCTGTGGGTCCTCACCTCTTTGCCGTGTCAGTTCAAAACAGAACCGGGCTCCAAGGGCACCAAAGGGTCAGGGTTCAGCTTTTCTTTCTGCAGCTATGTGGGCAAACCTAGAAGTTTAATGAAGTATTATTTTTTGTCCATTTTTTAATTTTGGATGGTATCTAAATGTTCATACTTGATAACTAAAATGCTGGGTGATAGATTATTGTCATCAATCTCAAAAAATTTTGTATGATACCCTTGTGTGTTTGCAGCCATTTTATCTTCTTGGGCATGATGTCAGACTATTTTCCAGGTACATAGCATGATTTATGCCCTTTCTCTTAGAATGAAATATTTCACTGGAGTAATCACAGTTTCCAGTCTACCTTTTATCAATGACATCAACTCATTCACCAGCCTAATGCTGCATTATCCCAGGAAAATCACATTGTTGTGGTATTACCTTTCCCTAGAGGAGGCTGAATTGCTTTTATTACTTCCTGCATGAACAACTGCTAATCTCATTTCTGGAGTTATTCCAGCAGGAGGAGTATACTTCTGACACGATGGATTCAAATCACCCTTGCCAGGATTTAACAGACTGAAATTTCTTTCTTCAAGGGCAGAGATTCGATTTCCTACAGAATCTGTGATTTAAGGAGCAGTGGAGTTTTTGTGCAGTTCCCCATTTATCTTCCTGTTGTAATGAACTTGCCCATATTTTAAGTTTTCTGATTCCAAATTGATAATTAATTGCACCTACAGCCAGACTCTATAAAGATTTAAAACCTGTAAGTCCCATGATTTCTGTCCTTAATCAAAATGTAAACTACCCAGAATCTGTAATTCAATTAATGTTTTCCTCCATTAATTTTCCAGACTGCAACAATTTAGTTTGCTAGAGTTTTAGTCACAGGACAAATCCATATTGTACCCAGCCTTCACCAAGATAATACTGTGTCTTGTACCCTCAAAATACACTGAAGGTACACTCTCATTTCTAAGCTAAAAAATTAAATTCCTCTGAGATTAGGCAGTAAAACTTCAGCAATAAACTTCTATTCAAAAAGCTTTCAGATTTCACATTGAATGCTTACAACAGGGCTCTCCTGAGTCTGGGGAAGGAGAAGAGATCTGAGAATGGTGGCAGAAGAAAGTGGGAGCCTTTCCCTTGACCACCAAAAGCTCTTCCCCACCCCCATTTTTCCCCTTCTCCACCAGCACTCACACAGTTCCTGCATTGACAACTACATTGTATGTCAGCTTGCTCAGTATTACTGAAGAAATTTGTGTACCCTAATTTCTGCTTTTAGCTGGAGGTGAGTATTTTTTCATAAATATCTGTCCCTTAAGCAACACTCTTTCAGTTCTTGGAGAAGAAAAAAGTTAAGCTGGTCCCTTCTGCTATGAGGGACTGATCCAAATTAACATCTTAGAGAAATAAGTGGATAGTGGAAAGTCCCATGGGTCCTGCTGTGCCTCCATTTCCTCTCCCAGTCCATAATGTGCATTTTTACTCTTAGCAGAAGGATTTAAGACATGGGTCTGAGATTTACATTTGGCTGCTATTTAAGAGAATTTGCCAAATAGGGGAATATCTTATAAGTGTGTCTTGTGTGAGGATAAAGATGAACTTAAAGTCAAAAGCTAAGTTGTTTTTTTAAGCAACTGAAATGGGATACAATGGCCCCAATGACATTTTTAGTATCACAAATTGCTTAACAGATTGGGATCTCTAAAAGCTTCACTGTGCTTTTGTAACATAAATAATAACAACCATAAAGGATTCCTTCTGGTGGTGGATCTGATCTTATGGAGGAAAATCACAGACATAAGAATAGTAAAAAGAGACTTAGTTGAGATCTCCTTTCCAAGTTGCCTGAATTCTGACAGTCCTGGTTTTTCATTTTCATGAAGGATTTGGATCTATCTGTTTACACCCTTTCCATCCTAGTCAGTGGGAGCAGTTTGACATGGACTCAGGAGCAACTCTGTTGTCTTTCACTACCAGAAGGGCACACAGTGGTAAGGGCAGCACAACAGCAAGCTGAACCCACTGGAAAAGTATAGGGTATTAACAGTGAAAATCTGATTTTCTTTCCATTAACTTCACTGCCATATAAATTTCAATTTACCCTTAAGGTTATTACCCACAGGAAGTTACTAATTTTGGAGCTGATAATATACATGTCTGTAGTCTACCACTTGTGGTTTGGCTATCCAAAATGTAAAGCAGAGTTTTTTCAGCTTGGAGGTTTTAGCACAGTGTGAGCCTCCAAAGGGGACTGGATTCTGGGAAAAAAAACCCCTGTTCACCCAGGTGTTAGGTCCATTAACAATGGACTGCATTTCTAAATGGAGAGTGTGACTTATTTGATTATCCATTTAGTGAGAACATGATTGCTGAATACCCTTTAGAATAAAGTATTTAAATCAATTCAATTCTCCATGGATGTCTTATTAACCAGTATTTGCTAGAAGAGTGGCTATTACTTGGGTCTAAAATTGTTCTGTTCTCACCAACAAAAAACATTTTAAGGCATCACACAAATGAACATGCAGCAATAGGCAGGCAGTTTCCTTTTAAGCTTGGGCAGTCAGCTTTTTGCTTTTTGTTTCAAGGTTAATGCTTGAAACATCATTAATTCACTAATCCTTCATGTCTTAGTGGCAAAAAAGGTTTTCTAGGTGGATTTATTCTTGCCTGTTCATAGAAAATCAATGTGAAGATCTTAGAGATTAATTTCTTTCAAAGCTGCAGAAGTAAATATATCTGTGGCAGAAAAGTCTTGTTTTGGTCACTTAGACTTTTTTTATCTCTGCCTTTTTTCTCTGATCTGTTGCTCACCTATTTCCTCACCATCCTCATCCCTCCTATGCTCTCTTCTTTGGCACTTACCCCTGAATTCTTTTGGGGTGTTAATGCTTAAATCAGTGCATACATGAAATGTACCTTAAATTGGGTACACCTACATTATGTATGCTGGCTGCCCTATGTACACGATATGTGCATGTTCTCTGGTCTGTGCACTTTGTCCTGTTCGTTTTTTTAGTTCATGTCCTTAAAAACTAAAATATTTTGAGAAACACACTTTATATAGATATCTTTAATAGTAATGATTTCTTGTGTCTTAAGCAAACGATGGAATTTAATTGCATATCATTTTAAGAAATAGGTCATGGCATATGAGAGAGAAAAGAAAGCAGCCTTGGAAAACTAACCTGCTGTAAAAGTCATGTGTGATCATAGAGCAAAAGCTAAACACTGCAATAAAATACACCAGCCACACCAGATCAGTTACTCTATACTGTCATTAGTTGGGGAGAGTCCTCAACCTCACAAAAGAGTGGAATATTCTCCCTACTAGACACTTTGGAGTTTATTTCACAGTGCGGTGAACTCAGTGGGATCTTGCTCTCCGCTAGACATGGTCACTGCTCTGCTTCCAAAAGTACACATGTAGAGATGGGTTTTCTAAACCAACTATTTATTTTCTCAGAAAATTGGGTAATTTTGGGGTGTTTTCTTTAAAGTAATTATTGCTGAAGGATCCTTTCCCTCTCTCCCCCTATCTCCCTTTTGAGGGTGGCACACTTGTCACAGCACTAGAGAAGTGCTGCTATGTGTATATCCTCAAATTAAGGAAGGTGTAGGATGAGGTGGTTGCCACAAGACCAAGGAGCACAGATCTGGTCTTGACAACCCTGTGTAGGCCCCACTTTGCAAGGGATTAGCTGCCCCCAATGAGGCTCAGGCTGACCCTCCTTCCCCCTCCCCAAGTCTAAAGCTGTGGTAGTGGTACGGGATCACATTCTTCCTGCAGCATGACTGTAGTACATCCAAACTGTTTGGCATATGGTACGTGCTGAGACAGCACTGATGGGAGCCACAGCTCACACAGTCCTGTCCCCATTGCCAGCTGGGAGCAGGTACCTCTGAGACCCCACAGAGCACTTGCAGAGCCCTTCAAGACAGCCTGGTAATGAGCTGACAGCAGTGCTGTGGGGCTGGTTTGGGGCCCAGAACTGAGCCTGGACCAGGGATGTTTCTAATTAACAGTGGAGACAAATCCACTGAGGCCAGTGCAGAGTCAAAAACACTCCAAATACATGTTTGCATTAGGGCTTAGCTTCAGCTGTTTGCTCTAATGCAGAATGATGCAAACTAACATGTTCCAAAGCTACACTGAACCTTTGGAACAAGGAGAGGCTTCAGCACCAGTTTTAATGTTCTAAGAAATTATGACTAAAAAATACCTGGGTATATGTATATTTCAGTGGAAATATGTATACATGCTGAATGTGGTTTGAGCATACCTGTTGAAAAGGTAGGGGTGCATTTGGTAATTACATTACATTATTAGCACTTGGCCACATGCAGCTCAGCTATGTGCAATTTATTTCAATCAGTATATATTTCAATTTTATCTGTGCCCAA
Source organism: Pycnonotus jocosus (assembly GCA_013400435.1). Taxonomy (NCBI): domain Eukaryota; kingdom Metazoa; phylum Chordata; class Aves; order Passeriformes; family Pycnonotidae; genus Pycnonotus; species Pycnonotus jocosus. Next base: position 184,568 of record VWYP01017353.1, on the reverse strand, counting down.
ATATGATTTGGGCTATCACTTCAAGGTGAGGCATGTTTTCATAAGCTATTAGTATCTCAGAAGGTGGAAAAAGGTAGTGGATAGATTAATAAAGTTGACAACCTTTCCTGCAAGGTTGATGCATGGACCCATGCCAAAACTGGGCAGAATGCCTGGGGCTATTCAATCTGGACAGTAACCTTTCAACAAACATGTTTACCCAGGCAAACAGTTTGGAGCAAGCAGCTGTGTGGTACTAAGTTTCTAGCTGGGGTTAAACCCAAAGACATTCAGTTTTAAAAGAGTTGCACCCATGCATTTTTAGTTTGATACCTGTTGCTGTTAGGAGAAATGAAGAGACTAACAGATCTCCTGAGCAGCACTGTGATTAACAGCCACCAACCTGCAGCATCTCAGGAATATACTCATTTTGCATGACACAAGCTATCTCAGGATTTAGCTCTCTGAATGTTTCATGCAGTGAGGACAGATGCTTTCCTGTTTTGTACAACAAAATTGTGTGTGTGTGTGTACTCATTTCTGAAGGGTTTTTTGGAGGTGAGGATGTACTGTAAAGTTAATGTGCTTAGGAAATTCATGCTGATGTCTAAATTCCTGCTCCTTTACATGGGTCTCAAGCGTCTCTATCAGAATAAAAAAGCCAAAAGTCAACAGAATAGTTCCAAGTTTTCTGTTGACCAGCATGCAAAGTAAGAGCACAACAGTGTAACTTGCAGTAAAAATATCCTGTTTATCACGAGATCAGTAAGGAGCACTAATGGGTAGTCTATTCACAGTATATTCAGGGGTTCATTTTCAGTACTTAGTTTGACTGTCTGTCCCTATCCACAGCTATTGCATGCACACTATTACACATAATAATGAGAATTAACAAAAAAGCACAGTAGACACTTGATCTTACATAAGTCACAGCTTATCTTGGGAGTCAACCACTATGGCAAGACAGAACAGAACCTGAGAATGACACATGGCTCTCCACACCAAAGCATGCCCTTCCTCAGCAACCATGACACCCTGTTTTGGCATTAGCACAGTTCACTTGTGATGAGTAGTTCCAGGCAGAGCAATTCAGGAGGGGTTCAGGAACATACCTCCAAGTCCTGCTACATCTCTGTTTGTTGCCCTGCAGCAGGGTTAGTGGATGCTTGCTGTGGTGACAATTTGACTGCCAGCACCAACATCACACAGGTTCAGAAAGATCTGGACACTGGGTGATGCTGGTTTCCCCTTTTCCTCTGTCCAGGCAGGCTTTTCCCATACTGGCAAAGGAAATACATAAACTTATTTTTTGGAAATAATGCTTTTGCACACTTTCTTTGAGTGTGCAAAAGCAGCTCAGGGCCATTCCCACGATGAGGAGCCTCATGACATTGGGTAGGCTGGTCTCTCCTAACCT